>JBAIZL010000006.1:56448397-56805897 GCA_036971475.1 Prosapia bicincta
TAGTTGTTTTAAATGAATTATAAGAATAAAGCAAATCCCGGTTTGAGATAACCAAAATATTATTAAGCCTATTATTTAGAGGTGTTAGTTAAACTATTATTAGAGAAGATGATGTAGGCCTATATTGCTGAAAAGAATCGAGAATTGAAAGAAAGATTTTAGAATCGTAATCGGAATCGAAAATTTTAGGAATCGGCTCACCCCTATTTATAATGTTATAGATAATGTGAGCAGACGTCCAGTTGTCCCGACTATCCTCCTGGAGGCACTTATTTGTCCCATTTTGGCAGAATAGTAACTCACTTATACTTCTCCAATACGTTTTATTATTTTGAGCAGATAAATATTGAGTGCTTTAAACATTAAATTGAAGATATATTAATAATTTGAAGGTACATATTCTTGAAACATTTTATTGTACTATCGGTATCATTTAACCGTGCACTTGGCCTTGAGAGATCGCAATAGGTGAGACGGGAAGCGGAGGACTGCGTTGAGTCAGTATAAATACTTTCCTACAAGCATGACAAGGATTGGCGAAACAATTATTTCCAGTAACTTTAAAACAACAGTATCTCAGTTTCTGTTCGTTGCTGATCGTAGCCTTCTTTAAACTCGCGATAGCTGATCGTTTCTTATGTAACTCATTTTGCAGAAGCTGTTAGAGAGAATATGTTTTGCAGAACATTCTGAATATGTAAAATGTTTTCAGAAGGGGTAGTACACAAGAAAGCGGGAGTGAGTAAGCGTACGACTAGCTGGACCCAACAGTACTATAATGTAGTCTACTGCCATGGCAATGATGACAAGAGTGATTTAAACCTCAGCCGCTCCCGTCGGCCCATCGCATCGCTTCAATTTGGTAGAGGGTAGACCGGAGATTGGAGTTTTCTAGTTAGGTACCTACTTTGGCTGCCTTTGACATTAGTAACTGTTCATTTTAATGAGTAAAAAGGTTTTTAAGTTTGCTATATTACTCTATAGTCTCCAAAGGTATCTCCGTTTTGCTAGGGATATTCATTTCATACACCAGAAGCTCCCAAAGGGTGCTGTTTCGTATTGATCTTCTAGAAATCTGGTCATTTTAGCCATAGGGTAAGTAGACGCATCTGCCCTCGTCTACTAAAAGACACATGGAAATAATTTCAACTGAATAAATTATTTAGAAACTATACATTATTCGTACTTGTATATATATATATATATATATATATATATATATATATATATATATATATATATATACAAGCTCTTTTACTGTTGTTGGGTTCACCTAGTCAATGTTGGATGAGATTCTAGCGAAACGTCGGAACTGCGAATTTATGGACTACAGAATGAACGGATGTACTCCAGATAGTAACTATTCATCATATTTTTCCATCCGTGAAGGTATACGTATCAGCATATATATATACATATTTAAAGGCCTTGATATTAATAAAATACGGTGTATAGGTATGTCATTTATGTAAGTTAATAATATTATAATTGTTTTCGTATTAATTTTCCAATTTATTATATTAATTTCATATTTGTACTTTACGCCTGACGAAGATGCAAACTAACTGTCGAAACGTCACCTTTAATTTGAAAATAAATTTTACTGAGTCATACATCAACCATCTTTTATTATTGTACTTTAATTGCTTCTCACGGTCCTGCATAATTTTAAACTATATCGATTTGTTCTACTCAATAATCGATATTTATCGCAACTAGCGATATCGAATCAAGCAACTAGCGATTGTCAACCTAGACAACTATAAAAGTTCGTAGTCTGTAACTACTAGAACGCCGCATAGTTAGGCATACATTTTACTTAATAATACTTAAACACTTTCAACAAAAGCTGTTACAGAACAACCTGTTGACCACTTACATCGATCTCTGGCTTCGATACATTCTAAACAGCAACGAACAGATTAAACAATAACACTTAGGTTAACAGACGACAATTAGCATAGCTCTATGCAGAGCTCCGGGTTTAATAGTGCCAGCTAATTGCGATAGGTTCGCTGATGTACACGCACGCGCAGTTTGAACAGTTTTGTATCGCCTTGCTGGCGTTATATGGGGCTTCGTGGACGACGGGTTTTATTTTATTGTCCTGGGTGTAAGATGTAATGTTTCCAAGTCCAGGAGTGTTATTTAGTGACAAATTTAACTATAATTTTTGCCCTAAAACATTTGAACATGTACTAGTTGTTACGTTTGCCTTTAGTAGCACTTTTTTTATTATTGTTGATGGCCTTTTTGGGAGATATGTTTCTTCCCGAAACTCCCGTCCACAATAATAAAAAAAAGTAAGTGCTACTATAGGCAAGTCTAACATACTAATATAAATCATGTCCAAATGTTTTTAGTGAAAAACTAGTACATGTTCAAGTAAAGATGGAATCAAATAACGTTCAATTTTTGAAGCGAAAACTTTTATAGCAACGCCTATAAAATCCTATTGGATAGACATAAACATACAGTTTGACGTAATTGTGATTCCCGTCAGATTAATAGCATTAGTAGATTATAAATTCCACCAGGTTACGCCACGAGTCACCTCAAAGTGAATTAAATGATAACATATGATTTCATGCAACAGCTGATTTTGTGTTATAGGTTATGTTGTGAAATAACTGATTTGACACGTAGGTTATGTTACATTATTTATTGAACATTGTTAAGGAAAAAGGTTATTAATAAATAGTTTTGATCAGTTAATAAATATATCATTTTTATTCAAATGTTTATAAATATCAATACAAATAATTGAATACAACGTTAATAATAAGGTATGTATTTTTAATCCAATATTTGAAATGAAAACATTCTTAGGCGCGACCATCATATAACAAATGTTTAGGTAATTTTCTCATTACGTAAAATTAAATGTTTTCTCAATTCAAATTTCGTACATAAAAGTTTTCACTCCTGTCGGCTCTTCCTCGAGTGCCACAACCTATTCTTTTTACTATAAAACTAATGTTTAAAGCGGATTTGAAAATATTTTTACTGCTTTAAAATTAGGAAAACAATTATCATAAGACAACTACAAGTAATTAATGTGATTAAAAAATAAGGCCAGTTGTTTGTGTATTTAAAATAACAGTTGCAACTTACTGTGGGGGGGGGGCAACGACTTAAATATTTGTTTAAATTGATCAACATAATGGACGATGATGGGAAACTGCTAACCAAGGACCTTTATGTTACCTTCATATCCGTGGGAAGTCATAGTTTGGTTTAGAAGCGAGAATTTCGGAAATACCGTAAATATCGGTTTTTTCTCTATCACGAATACATCAGATAATCGAATATATAATGATTGGACATCAATGAATAATAGTTTGTAGGGCAAGGCCTATTTGCATCTTAGGATAGGTAGATGCGACCAAAAATCTGCTACTGTCTGCCATTGATTAGAAATAGTGTTACATCTGTGTATAATCAACTATGGTGTAAGTTTTAAATCTATTAAATAAAACGTCTTAACTACAAATAAACGTTTCTATTTAATTCATCGTGCATTTCAATAAATTACATTTGTATTAATTGCCTCTGAAGATGACTGCTTTGCAACCGAAATGTAGATAAGGATTTAAATAAAATGTTAATTAGTGTTTAAGAGGTTTTTATTTATTTGAGTATAAACAACAAAAGTATATATGGTTGCTTTACAATCTTTTTGTAAATATGGGCTCCTGATTATAAATTTCAAAAAAATGTAACGCCTATATAACAAACACCATCAACCATCTACGTCGAGACGTAACCAGGTCAAACTTCAAGCTGAAAGTCAGCAAAATAATTTCAATTACAATGAATTAAGAGTCCACGCGACAGACATTCGTTGAAACCTTTATAGGCCGCGTTTCGATAATTTTTTTAAAACGGGTTCTTCGCGCACTCGATCGCGATTATGTTGCAATTGTTAGTAAAACCAAATTGATATATTCAGATTTATGCGTGTTTGTAAACCCAGCGCGGCGCCCGGGGCAGCCTGCCAAAACTGGCTGTATGCGATACTAATCAGCCCTTATAAATATTTAGATCACATTTTCGGCAGGATTTTTAGAAAAAAATGAGCCATCGAGGCGCATACTAATTCGGTTGTATTGGGCAAAGGCGCTGGGAAACCATTTACATTAATTAGAATTTGAGGTAAAGAGGTTTAAAATTTCGGGCGAGTTTTAGAAAAGTTTTTGTATTTATTTAACAACAATGGTATAAGGTGAAAAATACATATCGTGCAATGCGTAGAGAGGCTTAAGGCGGGTGGAGGGCTTAATGGATTAGTGTTAGAAGAATTATACAATCATCAGAAAATGGTATCCCTGAAGATGCGGTTTGTTGCTTTATAATTGAAAAGTACATTAAGAAAATGATTTATAATGGCCTGAATTATGCATCACTAGACCAATTACCAAACGTCTAAGCTCCCAAGGCTTTTAGGATGTCACCCTTCGAAGTTTATTCACGCAATGTCAGATTATAGGATTGGCACTTGGTATTGTATTTTGTATAACAATCTGATGCTAGAATTGCGTAACGAATGTTTGTACTATAGTTTCAATGTTTCTCCACAGGTATTTGCAATTATTTCAGTTTTCGAGAAATTGCGCTTGGTCTAGTGCATTATTAATTTCTTGTATTAGATATGGGTTTTTATTCTTATTAAATAATTAATACTCAACAGTAGCTCGAGATAATAAAATATATGTGTTATGTGTTGAAAAATTTTTTAAAAAAATAATAAATTTCCATTTCTGAGGGTACACTATACATATCTTGTTAAAATTTGTAATCGTAATTAAAATACTTTTTTATTCATCCACTTAAGTTTTCAAAATACATTTTTTTTAATCTGGATGTTAAATGATGTTAATAGAGTTGTTTCAAATATTTATTCATTAATTAAATTTAAGAAAGTTGACGTCTTTAGGTTGAATTGGAAATGAATGACTACATGTTTGAAATAAATCAGTGTACTAACATCAAGTTTCATCCCCTACAACTTTAAAAAATATGTATTTGAACTTGAGTGGATGAATAAAAGTATTTCATTAACGATTAAAAATTTGAACTATATATATATATATATATATATATATATATATATATATATATATATATATATATATATAGTATACACTTATAGTAGTGGTTTGGTTGTAGTTATTTAATAAAAAGTTACTAAATTTGTTTTTTATCCTTCATACGAACTGACTTTAAAACATTAAATAAATATATTAATTGTTCTGTTTGAGGAGCTATAAATGTTATAAAAGAACTATAGAAACATAAGTTTTTCAACAATTAATAATGAAATGCATTTTCTAAAGGACATTTTCATTGAAGTGCATATTATTATTATCCTCGTAGAAAAAATATCAAATTCCAATAAAATGTAGAAAAGAAATTAAAATTTAAAGTTAGAAATTCACAGTTCCAATGTCTAAAAGTGACAGAATAGGACTGGTGTATATTCCCAGTACGAAATATTTAGCCTACAACTATCTGCCTCACTCAACCTGCTTCTACCCTTCCCGCCTAACTAGCCTTTCTATTGCAACCCCTACTACACTAACCTACCCTAACCAACCCTATCCCTCTATAATGCTTATACAGACTAGAGTCAAGTATCAGAGAATTAAAATATTTAAAAGATATTACGCTCAGATTTTCGACGCTTTTCACACTAAACTCTCGTTTTGTTCTTTTATTAGGCGCACATATCTCTTATGCTGCGAGATATGATGTCACTCTTCTATAATCACGTTAAGTGAGCCCGACTAGTTTTACCCTGTAAACAATTTTGTAATTTGGAAATTTATAATACGATCTTTCTAAAGCTTCTCTATATATGAAGTAAAATTCATCTCTTTAAAACCCCAATCAACGAATCATCTCTGATGGAGGGCTGCAATAAAAGTAATTTTCCCATATGCTCTAATTGAGGCGTTGAGAAGCCAAAGGAGGTAAATGAATGCTAAAGTTTGAACCCTTTATAAAGTTTATTTACAAATAACCTGTGATTTATCATAATAAAATGGCTACGCTCTTTCAGACGGGGGGGGGGGGGAGAATATTTGTAGATTCTGTAATAAAAGTTTTAATCCGGTCTATTAATTTTGTACTGACAACTAAACATACAATTTTTAAAAACAAGTTTGAAACTAAGTATTAAGTAAAATCATTGGAGTTGTATTTTACTGGTTATATTTATTGGCTATATTTTTTAATAATGGTAAACGTATTTCAATTACTTTACTATTACAAGGGCACCCAAAGAAATCTTGCCCGATTAAATGCTAATACTAAGGCCGGCGCGGTGCAAATGGTAACATGTTATTGCAGATGGTTTTCTTTCACAATTTTTCTATGTTTATAACATCAGTCTATTACATCGCCAGGCCTGGATCAGCTGCTAATTCCAGACCTTGTGACTACATCTGTACAAGGTCACCTGAGGAATAGTGCATTGACCTTGAAGTGTCTAAAAAGTGTAACACATTTCAACGTACACGTCCGATAACATCCTGTACACGCTGGTGTTGCGAAGCGGTAGTTACACGTGTTACGTCACGCCCGAGGGCGCAAGGATAACATCTACAGATAGGTCCTTCTGCAACACATTTACATACACCATGTGTAAACTGGAGTGATGTGTTTAGAGCGATTTGAATATGGGGACGGATGAATATTTTAGAGTTGAAGAGTGAATGAATGAATCAGAGACTGTTCGGGGTGGTTATCAACCAATGTTAACATTTACGTTGGGATTGATTCCTAAACGGTTTGAGTCTTTATTGAGTAAACAAATTGTAGAATAAATGAAAAACTAAGCACGAAGAAATGGTTCTTCGATGTTAATTAATGATGAAATGACTAATTGGCGAGCGACTCAATAATGAGTGAGACAGTGATGGCTTGATTAAAAGTCTGTATAGGTAAGTATCTAATTAACCGAGATTAATGTATTGGATAAACGAATTATTGAGTGCAAGTTCGTTTTCAGTAAGGGCAACTATTTCAGTCAGCAAGGCTATATTAGACACCAACTTGTGGCAAGGATAAAACTCTGTAATAATACAACAGCGTAATAGTAATAGAACTGAGTAAAAAGGATACAAGAGGTAATAATAGTATATTACAGTGAGTAGAAATAGTTAAAGTTAACGATCACTGGAATTGAATAATAATAATGAATAATAGTAATACAACTGAGTTAAAAGAATAAAACTGAGTAAATATATTAAATGTTAACGTTTACTACAACTGAGTAAAAGGATGCAACTGAGTAATAGTGGGCTAATACATGTACGTAATATTAATAGTACAACTGAGTAATAATAACACAACTGAGTAAAAATTATACACAGTAGAATTAGTAAAGATAAAGTTTAACAGAAATTAATAATAATAATACAACTGAGTAATATTAATACAACTGAGTATAGTAATACAACTGAGTAATATTAATACAACTGGGTAATAATAACACAACTGAGTAAAAAGAATACAATTGAGTAGAAATAGTAATGATAACGTTAAACACAACTGGATAACAATAATACATCTGAGGAATAATAACACAACTCAGTAAAAAGAATACAACTGACTATAAATAGTAATGATAGCGTTGAATATAACTGAATAATAATAATCATAATAATAATACAACTTAATAATAATAATACAACTGAGTAATATTAATACAACTGCGTATAGTAATACAATTGAGTAATATTAATACAACTGGGTAATAATAACACAACTGAGTAAAAAGAATACAACTGAATAGAAATAGTAATGATAACGTTAAATACAACTGAATAATATTAATAATGCTGAGTAATAACAACACAATTGAGTAAAACGTATACACAGTAGAATTAGTAAAGATGACGTTTAACAGAAATTAATAATAATAGTAACAATACAACTGAGTAATATTAATACAACTGAGTAAAAGTAATACAACCGAATAATATTATTAAAACTGGGTAATAATAACACAACTGAGTAAAAAGAATACAATTGAGTAGAAATATTAATAATAACGTTAAATACAACTGAATAATAATAATACATCTGAGGAATAGTAACACAACTCAGTAAAAAGAGTACAACTGAGTAGAAATAGTAATGCTAACGTTAAATACAACTGAATAATAATAATAATAATAATACAACTTAGTAATAGTAATGCAACTGAGTAATATTATTACAAGTGATTAATAGTAATACAACTGGGTAATGTTAATACCACTGAGTAATAATAATGCAACTGAATAATATTAACTGTGTAATATTAATATAACTGTGTAATATTAACACCACGGGGTAATAATAACACAACTGCGTAAAAAGAATACAACTGAGTAGAAATAGTAATGATAACGTAAAATACAACTGAATAATATTAATACAACTGAGTAATAATAACACAACTGAGTTAAAAGGATACAACTAAGTAGAAATAGTAATGATAACGTTAAATACAACTGAATAATATTAATACAACTGAGTAATAATAACACAACTGAGTAAAAATGATACAACTAAGTAGAAATAGTAATGATAACGTTGAATACAACTGCATAATAATAATAATAATAATACAACTGAGTAATATTATTACAAGTGAATAATAGTAATATAACTGGGCAAACAAGAATACAACTAAGTAGAAATAGTAAAAGTCAACGTTCAATGCAACTGAATAATAAAAGTACAACTGAGTAATAACAATAAAAGTAGGCCTAAGCAACATTAAAAATAATTTATCATAAAAATAAATACTTGTAAATATTGAGATAGAATGTTGTTTCTGTGTTACCAAACACTTCTACTAGCAAAAACCTAATTGAACTAATTTATATATTTCTATTGTCCCTACTTTACCTATTTTAATATATAATGTATGAATACAATCGGCCTTGTAGTTATTATAGTGGTTTTAATAAATACTACTGACTTAACATTGCTTAAGGAATTGTTAAAGGTTTGAATAATTGAGTTTTATTCAAATAATTTCTTGTTAGAAAAATTATTGAATTGGCAATTTTCGCGTGATTAATGGTTTATGAATAAAAACCAATCCAGCTCTAAAGGATTACTGAAACAATCTAAATCAGCCGTTAAAAGGAATCTAAAGTAAAATTAAAATAAAAACTCTTAGCAAAGATTTGAAGTCCGTTTAAAATTTAAATTAAAAACAAAAACTATAAGATACCTAATAGTCACGCGTGCATATAGTATTTAAATAAAGGGGCCATTGCTCCTAGCTAAGATAATTCTATTCAGTAGGGAATAAAAAAAAACTAAGTGCAGTAAGAGAATCACTGCAATTGATGTGTGCAATTATTGTATACGAGAAAGCCTGAATTATAGTGCCTTATGTAAAATAGCGTGGTGTGTCCTTCCTCAGGTGTTCCGACAGAGGCGTCGCTGTCTCGAAGACAAGTTACCTGACGTCAGTGCTGCAGCGATCCCACGCGGACATTCTTCGCCAGGAAACTGGAGCACATCACTTCCTCCATATTTTTGCCCTTTCTAACTCATATTTAGCGTCGTGAAAGTTTCTATGTGACATAAATTAGAGTCTAATTTAAAGCAACTATTCTCTGTAAGAACAAAGTTGTTTTTAGAGGATTTGCAGAGAAATTTAATAACCGGGGCTGTGTACGGGATTAAAAAAAAAATACCCTTCACTACTTCGAATAGGATGCACATATTGAGACGGATATGGTTGTAAAATCAAAAGGAGTGTTGGGAGTTTTGGTTTTTTACAGTTGGTAGTGGTCATTACGTTGTGTTGAGGGCCTATATAAATTGTATTTAAATAAATTTTTATATTTTATCTATTGTAATTTATGAAATCCGGTCTCATTGCCTGTAAAAGTAACAGACGAAATCATGATTTGTGTTAACGTGTAGCCCCAAACAAATAAAAAAAGTAAGGTAAAAATGTTTTAATTGTAGTTTGTTTGATTATTAGAAAAGTTACATATTATTATAATCAAGACAAATTTGGGTTATCATTATGTTAGGAAAAAAAGTTTCTAACATTTTCATCAGCTCTTAAACTATTTTAACTCTTTACAAAAATCACTTTGTAATATTTTGACTATCTTTCTAGTTATAAAATACATACAAATTTAATTTATATCTGTTCAAACACTGGGAACATGGTTTAGGATAAGTATTGTCCCAGAGCCAAAGAGAATTACGCAAAGTTCCAGAGCATTAGGGTAGTGGTTACGTGTTATTATGCCCCACAGTGTTTACATTTAGAGCATTGTCGGCTCCGTGGTTTTAAATAAAGAGTTTAAAGTTTATTAAAGAGACTACAGTACTGCAGTCTAAAGTTAGAGTTAGATGCTTCCTAAAAGCTACCCGCACTCAGACAACTTCCTCGAAATAAGGGAAACAAAAAACATTCAGCAGTTCAGAGTTTATACAATAAAAGAACATTCTCTCTCTCTCTCTCTCTCTCTCTCTCTCTCTCTCTATATATATATATATATATATATATATATATATATATATATATATATATAATATTCATAGGAATAAATATATGCATTAAAAGTATTCTTGTTTTTGAAATATTTTTAATTTATTAACTATATTACAAGAAACATATCACCATATTTAATATAGACTATATATATATATATATGTGTGTGTGTGTGTGTGTGTGTGTGTGTGTGTGTGTGTCTGTGTGTGTGTGTGGGGGGGTTTGTGTGTGTGTCATTTTTTTTAACACTTATGGCTAAAACGATAATAATAAATCAAGGGCCAACTTTTATTTCTTAAAAGAATTATTTATTAATAAAGGTTAGAATAAGATAACTCTTAAAAATTATATATTATAGAATATTATTAGTAATTTTAAAAATAGTGTGAAGAAAATAAATCTCCTTAAATAAATACAAAATATTTTAAAAGTAGCACTTACAATTATGAGAGCGTTTGTATCTAGATATGTCGCATTTTTATCGTTTCAATCGCCAAAGTGTAACAGCTACATTTAGGACTGAGTTTCTATTTTGTAAGTGAAATGTAAATTATGTCCAGACGCAAACAAGTAGCATATAAAACTTTATTTGGAAAAGATTTACGATGTTTTTCCAATACCTAATATTAATGCTTTTCCAACACTAGAAGAGGAATAGATTACGTATTCATACAGACCTTCAACCACCAGTACGAATGTAATCCTTATTATACTATTTTTAAGACTATAAGATATAATCCTGTAATTATAAGGGATAAATGACTAATTAAATTATATATATATATATATATATATATATATATATATATATATATATATAATGTTAAAATATTTAAGATGTCTCATAATAATTTTCGTAAGCTTCGTTCTTTACCGTGCGTTAAAGACTTCGTAAAATCAGCGTCCATTTTGATTTTAATCTTATTAAATAAAATATTAATAATGTTGTCACTTAAACTGTTTGTAAAGAGGATTATCTTCAAATTAAAAGTTAAAAACGTTAAGAATAATCATTCGCGCAGAACACTAACAAAATAGAATTCTACATTTCAGTGTCAAAAATGTTCCACTCACACTATAATAATAATGTTGCTAAAATGTAGATAGATCTAACAAATCTGAGAGCCTTAGAACTACTTTTAAATATGTTGTGAAGTTAAATATTATTTGAGATTTACAAGAAATAGTCGGTCCGTTTGGTGAGTTTGAAGTCCGCTACTCGGCTCTATTCAGTAATCTTAAGACGAGTTGTAAAATGAAATTAATTAAAAAAGCAGCTTTTTGAGTCCTGTCCCTTCTGTCCGGGAGTCTGAAATATCACAAGTTTTCAAAATGTCAGGTGCGACGTAGATTTCTTTAATACAAGTACGTAAACAATCTGAACTAAATTGAATTTATAAATACTACACAAATTTGTAATAATTATTTCCTAAGCCGATTTTGATGCCATTTTATTTTGGGGGTTTTCGTCTGGTGCACTGAAAAAGCTCCGGATGAACTCTCTGTTTTTGGAACATGGGTAATACCATTTCTCCCAAACTCGGACGACTTCGTTTCGCAACTTGACAGAGTGACTGGGTTTAGTGCGGAATCGATCAGAGGGACTGCTGAACACACGTTTAGTCTCTGGGTTTTAATAACCGAATGTTACCAGCTTATTCCATACAAGGGATAGTCGCAACTTGAAGACAACTGCTAGAACGTACACAGGCCTACCGAGTCCTGCCGATCTTGTGGCTAAATTCGGCTCATATTTTTAATTTTAATTCAATATGTAGTCACATTATAATGTTCTATATAGTCACAGTGTAATGCGCTATATAGTTACATTTTAAGTTACCATATAATCACAATTCAATGCGCCATGTAGTCTCATTTTAATGCTCTAAGTTTCACATTTTAATGAGCCATTTAGTCACATTTTGATGCGGCATGAAGTCGCATTTTAATGCGTTATCTAATCACATTAATACGCTATGTATTTACATTTTAATGTGTCATCTAGTCACATTTTAACGCTGTAGTCACGTTTGAGTGCGCCTTGAAGTCACATTTTAGTGCACAATTTTTTGTTCTATTTTTTAATGCTCCATGAAGTCACATTTTAATAAGTCATTTAGTCGCATTTTAATGCTCTATGTAATCGCATATTAATGCACTATGTATTTACATTTTAATGGGTCATCTAGTCACATTTTAGTGCACTATTTAGTCAATTTTGTAATGCTCCGTGTAGTCACATTTTAATACAGCATGTAGTCACATTTTAACACGCTGTTTAATCACATTTTAATTTTTCTTGTAGTGACATTTTATTGCGCTATTTAGTCATATTTTAGTACGCTATGTAATCACATTTTAATGCGCGATGTAGTCACATTTTAATGAGTATTGTAGACATATTTCAATGCGTAATATTGTTATACTTTGGTTTGCCATGTAATCACATTTTAATATGCCATGTAGTCACATTTTAATACTCTATTTAGTCACATTTTAATGCGCTATTAGGTCATATTTTAATTTGTCATGCAGTCACAGTTTAATATGCTATTTAGTCACATTTTAATTCGCCATGTAGTCACATTATAATGCGCGGTTTAGGCACATTTTAATGCACCATGTAGTCAAATTTTAATGTGTCTTGTAGTCACATTTCAATGTGCCACGTAGTAAGTTTTTAATTTGGCATGTAGTCACAGTTTAATGCGCTATTTAGACACATTTTAATTCGCCATGTAGTCACATTATAATGCGCGGTTTAGGCACATTTTAATGCACCATGTAGTCAAATTTTAATGTGTCTTGTAATCACATTTCAATGTGCCACGTAGTAAGTTTTTAATTTGGCATGTAGTCACAGTTTAATGCGCTATTTAGACACATTTTAATGCGTCATCTAATCACATTTTAATACACTATTTAGTCACATTTTAATGTCTCAATTAGTCTCAATTCAATGAGCTATTTAGTTGCATTTTAATGCGCTATGTAGTCAGGTTTTAATGCGTCATATAGTCACATTTAATTACAACAATTATAGCTTCTTATGACTCCAACAGAGAGTTAGTCTACTTAAGGTACACGGCACTTCACATGTGATGCAGTGATCACCCCTTTATCCTGTGCCAAGCGGTTCAGTTGACTGCATTAAACCTTCCTACACGCACAACCCTAAAATCCCTTTTAGGCGATAGCTGCCTATTGGTTGACGACCTTAAAGCTAAAATAAAATGGAATAACTAATCCGTTATTAAAATAAATGCACGTTTCTTACTTGCGTTGTGCCATTTTATTTGGTTTCAACATTAAATAACGCCTAAATATTACTACAAGCTTTATACCGTATATGCAGACTATGTAGATACAAGTGTTAATTCTACTTAATGATGCAATCCTGAACAAATTATACAGGACTGATTTGTTTTCCTTAGCCCACGTGACCGAACAATTTTTTTTGAACCAACTTGACCAACATTGTTGAAACCTCTCACGTCAGGTGCGGTTCCCAGTTCCTTTGCACTGGAACCGTAAACCCCTCTTCAATACAATTAACAATTAACAATTTAACGGTTTCAATTAACACCGGTCTTAGCATATGCGTTGCCATAAACAGATCTAGTTTTGCCCATTTAGGCAGAATCAGCTGGCGTCAGGGAAGTAATCAACCGGTACTAGATGTCCTGCTCCGACACCCTCTTCAAACAAGACGTCTAAGCAATCCTGCACAGGATACGCGGCGAGTGATGTCTAGATACTGTATTTGGAATCAGTTTAATTAGGAGAGATGGTTTCTCATAGAGTAAAGGCATCAAGATATGTTTTATGAGAAATAAAATGTGACCGAGGCAAAAGTAGAATATAATGATTCTCATTTTCTGCAGGTCGTTAAAATCTTTTTAGTATTCGAGACATCTCCTATAAGCTTACTACTTTCAGGATATTTTATTGTAAATAAATACTCCACTATTTAACATATTGCCAAACAATTAAATAAAATTATAACTAAAGCAAGCAGCATATAATGATTCTCATTTTCCGCCGGTCGTTAAAATCCTTTTGGTATTCGAGACATCTCCTATAAGCTTACTACTCTCAGGGTATTTTATTGTAAATAAATACTCCACTATATTGCCAAACAATTAAATAAAATTATAACTAAAGCAAGCAGCATATAATGATTCTCATGTTCCGCCGGTCGTTAAAATCCTTTTAGTATTCGAGATATCTCCTATAAGCTTACTACTTTCAGGGTATTTTATTGTAAATAAATACTCCACTATATTGCCAAACAATTAAATAAAATTATAACTAAAGCAAACAGCATATAATGATTCTCATGTTCTGCCGGGCGTTAAAATCCTTCTAGTATTCGAGATATCTCCTATAAGTTTACTACTTTCAGGGTATTTTATTGTAAATAAATACTCCACTATTTAACATATTGCCAAACAATTAAATAAAATTATAACTAAAGCAAGCAGCATATAATGATTCGCATGTTCCGCCGGTCGTTAAAATCTTTTAGTATTCGAGACATCTCCTATAAGCTTACTATTTACAGAGTATTTTATTGTAAATAAATACTCCACTATTTAAGATAATGCCAAACAATTATTTATATAATTTGTCAGCCCGAGTATTTCTTACTAGTTTATTAGGTGACACTCAAGTGAAGCAAACGCGTCTGCTGGAAATTCCAATAAGTTCATAATTTTTAGTCAAGTATTTGAAACACAAAAATAGTGTATTGCAAGATAAAGTGAACAATGATGTTAAACAATAACAATGTATATGCCTAATTAAATACCTTTAAATAGTGGTTTTTATTATTTCTGGAGCAAACCCGCTGTCGGTGAAACATTCTATTTTGTACTAATTTGCTAAAACATAATATTTTAAGTTATACATATTATTTGAATCACAAGTGTGTGAGGAAGCTTCAGTTTCGATTTTCTAGAAAGAAAACTTCCGATATGAGGTTAAATTCTATTTATTTTAACCAATTAATCACTTTTTAAGTTGGTGTTCTTAATCACTTTAATCCGATGTTCTTTAACTTAAAATATTTTAATTAAAGAAAAGCACTTTTTTCTTTTTTTTGTGCTCACTTGTTTTTTTTATTTAAAAAAACTAATATCTTTTTTTATGTCCCTAATGTTACTTTTGTAGGGATGTAACGAGATATGCGGGATATAACACGTGACCCATTACCTTCGACTGGGTTTTTCCCACCACATCCAGAAAAATGTTATTTCAGTTACTGCGGTGCTTAGAAAAAATAATTCAAATAATTAATAAACTTCATTACACCATATAATCACCGTTGAGTATAATATATGACAAAAATATTAAAAATACTCTTGAATGTGGTTGCCTTTCATTTTGTTTGCCTTTTCAATGAACACTGCAAAATCAAGTAAAACTATCTACCACTCGTACTCAGGGATTTTTCTTTGGCGTTTTACTGTTACATACGTGACCTTCTTTCATTCCTAAACACATCAAATTCATATTCAAAGCCGATACTCCTGAAGACCACTTGAATTTATAGATTAAAACCTAAAGAGGCGAATAAGAGTTTTTAAAAAACAAGGTTACGCCGAACGAGAGCACTGCCCCCACCTCCTTCCTCTTTCCTCCCGCAACTGGTTCCTTCTATAAAGATAATGAATTCAATCTGGCTGCTTCCTCCCGCTGAGGTGGGGACTTCGGACTCCAGTCGCATACCGCTGCTCTCAGTGTTCGCATGTCTTACCGTACGCCAGTTCGGCCCGGTCCGTTATCTCTCGTGAGATAACAACTACTGTGGACTTGTGCCTTATGTGATAATAGGTCTGTACAGTTTATTTTTCAACACTTTGTGGAGGATTTAAATGTATTTGTGATGCTGTGTTTTTTTTCAGATTTGCTAAGAACATTTTATTGTGAAAAAACTTCGTTCTTACCGGTCGTTAAAATCTCCAAGTACATCAGGATATATAAAGTGGGCGAAAATATATTTCGTATTTGTACGGAATATACATATACGGACTTCCCTAACCCATCCTTCAATAAAGACACGGCCCTGTGTGGTTTCATCTGAGAAATACAATTAGGATCCACTCTATTCTGAAAATTTTAAGTGATAAGCTATTGAAAACATATTATAACCAAAATTAATATATATAGCTATTTAATATTTAAATAATACTTATAACTCGTGAACATTTTCTAATATTTAGTACAATTAAGGGATTAAAATAATTCTATCAAATTACATTAAAAAAATTAGAAATCTTATTTTTTAATGTTTATAGATTTGTAAAGTTATATATATATATATATATATATATATATATATATATATATATATATATATATATATAATGAGAAATATATTATTTCCAAAATAAATTCATAAATAATTTTCCTTAATTATTGTTATTTTAAAATTTATTTAGATGCTAAACTTTAAAAAAAATAATACTCGAATTTTACAAAATAAGAGTTCGTGTTTTATATTTACCAAACTATACTTCGTGCATACCAACCGTTAAAGTCTCTACCAAATTTTAAAAATTGATTTTGAAATTATCTGGTTCAAATAGAAAATCAAAACAATTAATATTTACGAAAAATTTAATTAATATAAACATTTAAAAACAAAATTGGTATTTTGAAAAACAATGTTGTTAAATTATCTAAACGTCCTGACAATTGTAGGGTCAATGTTGATTACAAAGCTCTTGAAAATACAGGAACCGACCAAATTCCGCCAATAGTAATGGAATTAATTAATAATAAAAAACGAAATTATTATTATTTAAAAACTTGTAGAATTTAAAAGCTGAAATAGAAATAACCAATTATTTGTTAACAAACAAAATTAATTTTTTACGATTATTGTGCCTTTTTAAAACTTTATTTTCAAAGAACGAACTCAGTACTAAGTCTTAGTTCAGATGCTAGAAACTAAAATACTGCTCATAAATTACAATTCGTTAAAAATATTTAGCTGTTTTCTGCAAGAACTGTTTATACTTGATCTGTAAATTCTTTTGTAATTTATGGTAGACATAAAACAGTTAATATTTGATCAGTAGGCCTACTTACAATTAAACAATTAAGCTTGGTTTTGCCCACGCCAATATTATTTTATGTTATAATTAAAATACAGAGCTTAAATTTTGTAATAAATTTCAACTAAAATTATATGTAAAGTTGGATCTACTATTAATGCGGATCAAAATATTTTTGAAAATAGAATTTTCTTAACCACATTATAACATTATTATGTACATGATATTTTACGAATATCGTATACACATGTAACATATTTCACGCATATTGTATACTTTATTACAATTTTTAAAACGTATATGAATACAATGTACTGAATAAAAAATATAAATTGAAAAAATTAATGAAAAAAATTAGACTTTAATTTTGTAATTAAATAATTACAACTACTTACATTTATTTACAGGCAAACATACAGTTATTTACTACATATCAGGCTTTTATTTTTTAGTTGATACGCGAGTTTCCAACTATTAATAATAATATAAATTAATAGTTTTTATTATTTAAAAAAACAATAAATGTTTAATTCCTTATAGATTTGGGGACCTTTCGTTAGTTTTCATATTTTAGTAAAGACAGATTTTTGAATTTAAAAGGAGTATTTTGCACCATTAACATAGAAGCTTAAGTAAATATATATATTTACTCGTTTTTTAGAACTTTTCTAATATATTTAAACAGTTTTACATTTTAATGTTAGGCTACCACACATCTGGTATTTCAGATCCGTTTTTAAAGCAACAATTAAAATTTATTTTAATAAAAAATAATAATCTAATATTGATTTGAAAATTAAAAACGTTGCCAAAAAATATTTAGTTTGTCTGATCTTCATTAAAAACTAACCATACAGTTTTACCGCTCATTCTACGGAATGCAGGCGTGTGTTAAGTATATGATACGGTATTTGTAATGAAAGGCGTAGATGGTTTTCACTCCAACCCTCGTATGTATTCCGGACCTGAAAAAGTAGACTACATTCATTAGATTATTTCTTTACATTGATCCCATAATATCAGTTTTGTTTGTTAGATTTAATGTTTAGTAATGTCCAAAATATAAATAAACATTTAGTTTGAGCCTGAACAAAATCTTTAATAAAGTTTACCCCATTTGGAAATATTTTTATAAATAAATACTGGCGCTACTGAAAATATTTGTTAGTATGTAGGCCTACATACAATAAATACTCTATTATATCTGAAGACAGTAATAATGCGACGAAATTACACGACCTTCAGTTGCTTGCTTACAACTAAACATAACCGAGAAAGAATTTCATTATGAATTTTTACTTAACTATGGCGCTTAGTGTATTTATATATTTGCATACCGTAACACTGTGTAATCCATTATTTTGAAAATCTCGTTAAATGAAATGTTATTACGGTTTTAAATACCATAGGCACGTTAAATTATACGCAATTAACTTGTTTATCGCGTCCATTTTAAATGCGTAGTTTTACCGAACGGCTTTCTATGCAGGCGTTAAAATCTCCATACACGTAAAGCATAACAAAGTAGTGCGGCGGAGTACAATTTGCATGTTAAATCACACTTATTAGCTTAGAGAATGTACGTTAGACAATTTATTCCTTTAATTAAGTTAATTAGGATGTTTGTAAGGAGTACCTTTAGCTGGGTTGATTTCCGCTGAGAAATTATTAAATAAATAGGGGCAATTTAAATTTGAACAGTATTCGTGATACAATCATTTTTAAAAACAAATACAAAAATATAGGCTGTAGCACTCGGGGGAGTGCCGAAAGAAAGGGAACTTTTACACTACGTGTACAAAAAACTTGCATTGAGAAAATATATAATTTTACCTAAACAATAGTTATAAGGCGCGCATTTCTTTTAAAAACTGGATACAAATACGTATCTCATTATTAGCGTTATATTGAACTATTTGTATTGAGATTTATCAAAATTTATTTAAATTAATATATTTATTAACTGAACAATACTTTTTAGTAATAAACTTTTTTCCATAATAATGTTCAATAGATAATGTAACATAACCTTCGTGTTAAAACAGTTGTTTGACAACATCAACATAAAATCAGCTGATATATAAACTCACTTGTTATCATCTAATTCTCTTTGTGAAGTGACTCATAGCGTAGCCTGATGGAATTTATACTGACGCTATTATTGACGGAAATGTTACTGGCACGAAATTATATGTTTATTTCCATCCAAAACGTTTCTGTAGGGGTCGCTATAAACGATTTTACTTTAAAAACCTAAACTTGTATTAAACATTTTATAAATTGCAGAACCCAACGAATGTAAACTTTTATATAAGAAGGCAGTCCTAAATTGAAAAAAAATTAAGGTATAATTATGGTGATTCTGGGATTAGAAAAAAGTGTACAAGGCTATTCCTATAAAAACCGATCCTTTTACAATAGTCTTTCCTTTTCATTAATTTCTCCTACATAAAGCTGTAGCATTTAAAATAGAATTTAATTCTTTGAAGGTTTTGCCCAATACATTTAACATGTAGAACTACCTTTATAATAGAACCCAAGAGGTAGAAATTTATCAGTAGCAACGGCTGCGATAAAAACGTGAGCAGTTAAAGAAACATGTTTAAACTAGGGCAGTAAAGAAACACTCACATAAGAAATAGAGGAATGCGAACGTAAGAAACGGTCGTAATAAACTATGACAAAGTTCTTTATTCCTTTGGAAGACGAGAAGTAATGAGGATCTCGCACTATATTTACATAGGCCTTTTATATTGTTAAGGTACATTAATATGGAATTAGAAATTCAGCTAAAGCGTTAGCTACTTGGTCGCGGTAAGTAGAAAACAATGAATATGTATATTTGCTATTTTATAGATGTATATACAATATAGAATTAAAGTCTTCATAGGTTAAAGCTTCCGTCCGTTATTAAATCCATCATCATCAAAGACCCCTCTCTCTCTATATATAATATGTACATGTATATATATTGTAGTATGCTAACAGTTTTGTTGAAATAATAGGCACGGAATGTCGTACTGAGTAGGGTTATTTTCTACCCAAGATATTGCAAATCCAACCTTCCCTAAATTTTTTCTTCCTTTCTACTTTTCAATTTGTTTCAATAGTTTCTTTTTGTAAACACCTACGTCCTACATCGTGTTTAGCCCTAACCCCTGCCTCTATTAATTCTGTTCATCTCTTGATATTGAAATTTCGTTCAGTTTCAGTAGTGGTTTTTTTTGTTTATAAAATTTTTTCCAAGAATTATAATTTCAAATGTTTTCTATCGTTATTCTTTACTTCATTGCAATAATTAAAGCACTCAAAAGTTCACTCGATAGGACGCATATCCTTTCCTGCGCGGTAATAAATCGTTAAAGTTACTTATTTGCAGTGTATAAAACACCTATAAATAGATAATACGTAGTCTACATAATGTTACTTTGCAATTTTTGTAATATTTCAAATAATATGATCTAAGTATGTTTTACAAATATTATAAACAATAGGTTAAACATTTTTAAAAGGAAGCGCATTCGACTAAGCATATAGACTAATGCATTCAGTAAGAACGGTTTACTGGACGAACCCGCCGAAGCAATATTTAAAAGGAACTAAATGGGAAAATAAAATACACTTAATGAGTTGCTGAAGATTTAAATATGTTTGTTTTTTTATTTCCGGTGTACGGATACATTTAAGCCAGCCATTACTCGTGGAAATATGTATTACATTGTTTTTGCTTACATATGACATGTATTAGAAATTTTTCTGAGCTTAATTAATTTAATATTCTAATATATTCAACAACGACTTATTATTTATACTTTTTCTTTAATAAGCTTACCTTTGGTTTTATGTTTATATATTTCTTACCCTTTGTAATTTTACTGTTTTTTTATTCCTTTTTTATATTAATATTGATAAAACTCTTATAAAACATAAATACAATTTAATTATTTGCTATAAATTATAATTTCAAATAGTAGGTAAAGTGTGTATAATTTAAATATTCAGTTTATCTTAACGTTAAAGTCTCCAAGTTGAATGCCTTGATTCTACGCCATGTTTGTCAATATCGATTGTTAAATTGGTTTTCTACAAATACACCTGAGAGTGCAATTGATTGTCCGGCAGAAGTAAAACCAACGCCTACTTGATACAAAGATACACGTAAAAACAGGAAGTTGGTATAAACAATCGCAGTAAATTCCCGTTATCCTTGAATTAGAGAAGTCCTTCTGACTATTTTATAGTTCTACGCAGGTAATATAGATTATCTTAGCCCGATAAATTAGATATGTTGCAAATGCTTGGTAAAAAACCTGCCCAAGAATCTACGATTTTCGTGTGGGGTATCTCACAAGTGACTTTTTAAAGAGCCGTTCACTCACTTCTTTTCCAGTTAACTTGTTAACTTTCAACAATTTCCGATATAAAAAACTTGGGGGTTTATTAGGTTAAAGGATTCTAAAGCGAAATGCGTTTAGAAAGATTAAAAGTGATATAGGAGAAACTATCGATTATATAAGTCTCATCAGTTCTTAAAAAGTAATAGCTTACGTCATTGCAGAAACCACCCTTGTTTGAAGCAATTTACAGTATGACGTGATTTTTTAATTGTCAATGCTTTAGAAATGTTCTTAGCTATAAAAAGATGAAAGTTGACAGCCGTTTACATTTTATTTCAAGCAGACTGTACTAAACAGCATTGTTGCTAAGACGGTCTAAAATTGAATTTCAATGTTAAATACTGAACTGAATGCAATAATTTACGCCTCCTTAATAATAAACTTTGAGTAAGTACTTAAACATAAAAAGCTAACATGAATAAGTTACGAAATTAAAAAATATAAACAATTTACTGCAATGCGAAAAAGTTTTATGCATTTCCTCCTCCGCTAAGCTCACATTGTTTTTAAACTACCTGGCTTTTTGAACGTCAGTTTAAGGTTCTCCCAAAGGTTCTTCTCCAATTTATAAAATCTAATAATTGTAAATTTTGATTATAATGAAGACCAACTTATAATATGAATGACCAAGTGTTAATTAATAATTTGTTTTTTTTACGCGTTTTAGTGATCAGAACGTCATCATCAGCGAGGTAACTGAACTATAACTCTATATAGGAATTAAACAAATTATTTATTATTGATTGTGAGTTGTTTGCCATTACGCATTACATTTTCTCACAAGCCAAGCTCAGGTTTTGGTAATAATTCCTTCTATGCCGTTCCATGAGAGAGAATGCCTGTAGGTCACTTGGTATTATGAGCAGCACATATCTTCAGCCGCCCAATAAGACCCCAAGTTTGACTTAAGTAACCATTGGAACCGGTCGAACTGCGCAGGGTCGTTCTCAGAATTCAAGAACTACCCTAACTATTGGTCGAAGTGTGCAGGTGGTTAAGTCGAGGTTAGTGTCCCACTGTGCAAATCATATCGTATGGCAAAAATGTAAATTAAAAGTAATTTTAATAACTTACAATGAACATTGCAACTTTAGAATGAACATAAAAACTAGAAAAGAAAAGCAATCAATGAAAAGGGATGCCGACTTCAGGAACACATACCAGAAAGAAATCAACTGTGTATTTTTTTTCCAATCTCGATTTTTTCCACTTTTGTGCTTAATTTTTCTGACCTATAGAATTTGTTTTTTCAAAATATTAACCAACCATAACCTAACAAAAGTTATCATTGTGCCGATGATAGACTTGGAAACATAAATAAATGTTGTATTTAATAGATTACAAATTTATTCAAGGTTAGCCTGGTTAAATGTTTTAAGTAATAACGAAATAGATATCATAACGCTTTAACGTAATAGATAACGTAATAATGCTTTAACGTAATAGATAAAGTAATAACGTTTTAACGTAATAGAGAGTTGTTATAATTGCAGGCAATTTCCATAATGATTCTCAACGAAAGTGTAACATATACAATTCATGACCAGATTCATTCCCGTCATAATAAATAGCTTAAACTGTTGTTTGATGGTAAATTTATTATTAATGTGGGAAATAAATATCCTTGCAGACGTAAGCCTTTACAATCTAATACTCGCTTCCTCTGAGTTGACTAAAAGACGGCTAGTAGGCCTACGCTAAAAGGTACGATCAACCGTGCATAATTGACCTAAGGCCTACATGCGCAGTTCGACCATAGCTCGCGGGTACAGAAATAACCCGCTTACCTATTTCTTAACCATTTGTGTAGTTCCACCCTGTCCCAACGTAACATGCTGACTCACTTGCCGGCTATGGAATATTTTGGCGCCAACACGATAGACCTGGAGAACTTTAGGAGAGTTGTAATGCGCAGACCAATCACGTGCTTCGACTCTGTTGACAAACATTTTTTTTTCCTACTTTACAGCCACAGACGATCCGCCATTGATAACCGTACGGAGAATGACGCGGCTGTCATCAGAATGCATTTCCGGTTTGTCCTCGCTATTAACAACGGGAGGGCAACGCATTGAAGTGCTGCACAATAACAGGTCTGAGTAACAAGGGGTGCATTAGGGCTTGTGAACGCGAGCGTCCTCGGTCCGGTAGGTCTTTTGCCGTGTAATGGCAAGATAAAGAGTTCGCAAAGTTAGCATGGAAGTAGGACAATTAGTTTCTCCATTCTCTGCTGCATCTGTAACACACAGGAACATTAAACGGATTTTCAAAATATCATAAGAAATGAGAAATACTGAATAAGGCAAAATATTTGATTTTTAAGAAAACTATCTGAAGCTAAAAACTTGTTAAAACCCTATTAATTCTTTTATGTTTTATATAATAAAAAGTGTTTCTTCTTTTAATATTAATTGCATTACATTTTTGAAATGGTACTGATGAAAAGTATTTATCTTTTCATTTATTTTCAAATGATAAAATATTACTATATATATATATATATATATATATATATATATATATATATATGTGTATATATATATATATATATATATATGTATATATATATATATATATATATATATATATATATATATATATATATATATATATAGTATAAATAAATATATGTAATATGTAAAAATAAATATATAAATCCAAAAACGTTTTTGAAGAAAAAGATTTAAAGAAACAACTTTCAAACTTGTAAATATTAATACATAGTATCTCTCTCTCTTTCTGTCTTTCTCTCTCTCTCTGTGTCTCTCTTTCTCTGTCTGTCTGACTCTCTCTCTCTCTCTCTCTCTCTCTCTCTCTATATATATATATATATATATATATATATATATATATATATATATATATATATATATACATATATTAGGGATGGTTGATCCAGTGATTTTAACGGTTTGACTTTAGTTCGGAGACAAGGGATACTGGGACTGCTCTGCATGTACTAATAACAGGCAGCCATACCACACTGGTGAAATAATTCTACAGCTCGCTTTTTTTTTGGAAGACTTATTTTATTTACAAATAGACTCCTACGAAATTAAGAACAAACTACCGAGTGCGAAATAGCGTCTACTTTACACAACGCTGTCACTAACTTGAAACCTGACACAAATCGACCACCTACAGACGACGTGAATGAGTAGAACCAGTGACAGTGACAAATCAACCAATGACTACCGTTTCACCTAGTAACAGTGACAAATCAACCAATGAGAGCCGTTTTTTCCAGTCACTGCGACTTTTTGCCCAATCACAACAGAAGCAACTTTCGATCGATCCATTGTCACTGGAACTGGCATTTGCCATATTTTGTCACTGATACCACCAGCGACAAACGAATATTGACAAGTCACCGCGACAGAACATATCTACGATCCGAGATATAAATATATATGGTAACTATATGGTAACGGCTGAAAGTTATTTGTTAAAGATACACGCGTTTTTAAACTAATGCAATAATTTTGCAAATGTAAAAATTTTTTAAACAGTTCTGGTCTCTGATTATCTTCAATGGACACTAAAATGGTAATTGTTAATAAAGGTGTTAAAAAAATAAAATTATTCTGAGAGACAAAATGTGCTTGGAATTATGTTAAACACACTGCATTGACAGAGAACGTATTAACGGACAAGTGTTTGCATTGTGTTCCTATTGATTGTGTGAAACAGTCTTTACATTTGTATTCATAAAATATGAATCTATTTAAAATCTTTCTACGTCATTAACACCGCTCTAGTCAAACAACGATTAACAGCTGTTTTTAGCGACCGGAAACGAATAAACGGATGCTTCCACATTTATCACAGACCTGCAATGTAAATACAAACGGTAATTAAAGCAAAAATACTATCATAAAGGCAGTGCTCTGTAAGACGCTGTTTGCAAAATTGCAGCACTAATTAACGCGGGGCGTAATTAGATTTTAATTAAAACTTTATGGAACTAGTTGCCTTTGGATCGGATTGCGGAATTTCCTAATTCGTAAGGCGGCTGCAGTGCTCCATTTTACGCATATGGTGTGAAGTTATTGTGATGAATTGGAAACTCGGCTTATAGCGAGTGTCGCTAAAGAAAGAAAACAATGCTGAAACCTTGCATCGATAATGTAGAAATTCTTTTCTATACAGTTTTTCTATAAGGTTTCTCGTTTGTAAAATAACATGAACATTCTCCTTAGAGATTCCTAATAATTTTTATTGTTTTTATAAATTTATAAGACTATTTTTACAGGGTTTATTTTTAATTACTTGTCTACAAATTGCCGTTTGCGCCATAATAAACAATACTGAAACAGTTTGAAATTTTATTTGATTTCATTTTATTTTACTTGCATAGTTTTACAAACGCATACAAGAAAAAAGAAGCTAAATCACGTGACATCCATCCAAAAATCACACGTCACTCAGAAACTCAGGTTTTCCATTGCACATTGCTAACATCAAAGCGCAGTACTGAACTCTGGCTGTTTTGTTTATACAGCCCACAGGTTGCATAGTTTGTATCTTGTTGGGAAAACCGCCAATGGTTTTGGACATTCTTCCCACTGACGTGTCGTTTTGATTAAGTTTGGATTAGGCTTCTTTTCGGTTTGTAACCCTTGCTGCAACACTCTTCAGTGGCTTGCTGCAACACTCTTCAGTGGCTTTCATTGTAATTGTGAGTTTTGGAAGCACCTGAGATTAAAATAGAAAATTATTGTAAAACATGTTGTTGGACGATATGCATAAGAATTGTTTTTTTTAAAGTTTTTACACGGAAAGTTATTTTTCATCAATTTAAAGTTGGGTAAAAACATTCAGTTCGGAGTAGTAAGTTGTGTAACGTCCGTGGATTGATACAGTGACGTCACGTTATCTCTATTCATACCTTACGTGTGTAGATATTTGAGAAACAACGTTTTTGCTTAATTTTCATGGTTTTTGCATATTTAGATATACCTATAAAGTCTCCAGTTAGAATAGATTTGATATTAATTTTATACATTATTTTTTTAAATGTATAAAATTACAACTAAATTTATCCTGACCGGATACTTCATAGGTATATTTCAATTTAGGTATGTAAAATTACCCTTCCCTGGCAATAATAAAAATAATATTTATCAACATCGCTTTAGGGCAGGTTTTAGATTACTTTCATACGCATTCCATTGGAGGTGGGCAATCTGCGTATTTACTATAGTTTAGATTCCTAGAACACCAACTACAGTTGTGACGTCACTGTATCACTCCGCGGACGATGCACAAACTACTTCGCACTGAATTTTTTACCCAACTTTAAACTGATAAAAAATAACTTTCCGTGTAAAATGAAAAAAAATTCTTGTTAATATCACCCTAGAACGTGTTTTTGAACAATTTTCTATTCAAATCTCAGGCGGTCCCCAATGCTCAAAATTACCGTTTTCATATATACAGACAGTAGTTGGGCCGCTCCGCTGTGTCAAAACACTACCTGATCTTCGAAATGTTTCAACAACACTAATAGTCAGTGCTTTTCTAGTCGGGTTTCTGAGAAATATTTCCTGAAAACATAATGCAGTATGGGACAAACTTGGCCCACCCGAACGTCTAATTCCAAATGAGCGAAAATAATGCTCTACAATAAAAGTTTTCTGCAGTAACTAGCATCATGTAAGCAAAAACTAACCTTAAATGTTATACGTCAATACGAATACGCTGCATCAACCAAAAGTCGGTACAGCTGATCGAGAAGGCAACTATAGCTGATTCAGTTTCAGAACTGTTTATTTTGGCGCTTACTGTATAGGTTCCATGAAAAAAAGTAAATTATGAATTTACCTTATGATAAACGTCCTTTTCGTGTGCAGAAATGGTTCGTAGGAGGGTAAACCATTGAATTGCTTTGGAAAACTATTTTGTATGATATTACAAGCGTGTAATTTGTGAACCCAATGTTCCATATCCATTTATAAAAGTATTACAAAAAGTAATTTTCAAGTAAAACATTTGAATCAAAATGAAGTTAAATCTTTTGCAGTATTATTTGAATGCTTTGGGCACTGTGGATGATTTTTTTCAAGTAGTACATGAACATGGGAAAGTACCTACTGATTAAAATGAAACATTCACATAAATTACAAATAAAATTTAAAAAGAAACACAGACATAAATATACTTGTATAAATAATTACACACCGCGAAACTAAAAAAACACTAGATCCATTGTGAACCGACGAGGACAAGTTGAAACCTTACAGATTTACTCTGACTGAAAGGGAAAAGCTATGTCTTTCCTCCTTGATTACAAATAAATCCAGACTAATGCGTAGATGAAAGTGGCAGAAAATATTTCTTCTTAGAGAGAAATGCAATGTTCGTGTAGTGGCAATCTTATTTTTCTGTTACGTCAACAGAGACAAAATGATCAAGATTTTAGAGAGCAAAATAATTGATGGAAACAGTTTTATTGCCATAGTGTTACAGAATTTCGCGGATCATAACGAAGCCCTTGCTGAAAACTTTCTTTATTAAATTCCTTTTATTAGCTCACATTCACCCTATATATATATATATATATATATATATATATATATATATATATATATATATATATATATATATATATATGTTGTACACATTTTCAATCGTTAATAAAATACGTTTTTATTCATCAAATCAAGTTTAAATACATTTTTAAACCTATAGTAGATGGCAATTGATGTTAATAAAGTTATTTCAAATTACAATTCGATAATTAAATTATAAAAATTTGAGATTGTATTTGGATTCGAACTATGAATCTTCTTGTTCAAAGTCTAGTGCGCTTTTTGCACTGCACCAACTTTCCAATACGAAGAAATGAATTTCTCAAAAACGTATATGGATTATTCCCTCCCTCCATCTGATTGTAGTCGAAACCTCAATTGCATATCCTTAAACTGTTACCACACAATATCGTAAATAGTACTGTAAGGTTAAAAATTAATGAAACGAATAAAATAAACAAACAATCTAGAAATAAGAATACAATGATAAAAGGTTGCTTTCTCGACCTCAGTAGGATTTTACTTTAAAATATTTTTATGCTTTTTATATTTTTTATACTGCTTGTTTTTTAAAATATTCTTGCAAATTAAACATGGCTACCCAACGATTTATGGCTCTGTTTCGCGTTAGGAAACTCAACTTCAACTTCAAGCAAAACGATGGTCTTGTAGTGATGTGCTTCCTTTTTGGTATTCAACTCCAGCAAGGACCTGGTCTTGGAATATAAACTCCATATTAATAGCCCCTATATTAACAGATCCCATATTATGAGCATAATATTACGTGACCCTATATTAAATTCTCTTTAATATTATTGTATAGCCTAAATAGAAAACAACATTCGGAAACGGGTTAAACATAACCTCCAAACAATCTCTAAATGGAGACGAACCCATCTATTAGCCTTAACAGCTCCCACAACCTCAGTTATGCATTTGCAAATAAACGGAACACAACTCGTTGGTCTCTGGATTGTCACAGTGAATTTCTAAGTGGTGAGGTCACGATCTACCAATCTATTCCCATGTTGCTTTATAGTGTACGTTACAAGAATTTACTCTTCAATAGGTTTATTAAATGAGGAAAAACAATACAATTGTTGTATGTGAAAATTATTTAAACATACCTTCCGAACAACCTCTAAGTAAACAACAAAACACTATTATCGTTAACATACTTTGACTTTTCAAAGTGTAAGGAATAAAGTGGTTGAGGAAGAACATTATAAAAAGCTATAGAGTTGTTAGGAATGGGAAATTGTTACGAATTGTTGTTAGCATTCCTAAGCGATGACGTTACGTTTTACAGAATCCATTCTACGCTGTAGTTTTATATGCTGAGCTACTAGAGGTTCAACTTTAATAAAATAATACAAGGAAAATTATAACACTAATTAGAATCAAGTAATATAAACAAAAATGTTCTAAAGTCGATTCCTTCTTGGGTAAACAAGAAACAAATTTTATTTTAGTTACTTTTTATTAAATAATTACAAATATTATAAATATAGTAGCATGACCTGTGCGTTAAAACAGCTGTTCTACCACATAATCTATAACATAAAATCAGCTGTTTTATGAAATCATATGTTAGCACTTATTGCAAGCCAAATGGGACGAAGTAACTATATTGCATACTTTGCCCCTTTTGTAAAACGTTTTCCCCCACAAAAAAATAAAATTAATTCATTAAATTTAATTAAAGAATTAATATGTCAAGTAACTGTATTAACACCACGTGTCATTCACTAGAATTTTAAAAAATGTATTTGAACTTGACTGGATAAATGAAAAGTATTATAATAACGATGCAAAATTTGAACAATATATATATAAGGAGAATGTGAACTAATAGAAGGATTGAAAAAAGGAACAAACATTAAGGTTATGAATGAAATTCCTATTCGTAGAATGTAGAATCGTGAATACATCTGAGCACGGAATGAAGAGAAAAGAATCTCATTTTACTCTACTCCGTCACATTTATTACCCGCATTAAAAATATGTAAATCTCTTGTATAATCCGGCAGTAAGAGGTCTGGATAAGTTAATGCTTTATTGTTAAATTAACGAACTACAATTCCTTTAAATCAAGGAAATATATTCTACGACAAAATAGAAAGAAATGTAGATTTGGACTTGCTCTATGTCGCCTCTTAACCGTTATTGTGATTAGATCCATTAGTCCAAGGCAGAACTGAAATATAGTCCCCAGAAAGGTCGATGTCCAGGATGTAGCCGAAATTATAGATTTTGGTGTTTGACGACAATTGCTCGATTTGACTATACTCGCCTGTGGAAGACATGAAAGGGTCGTGAATGTAGTTGGAATATAAAACTTTAGTGGGATATACGAAAGAGTAACCCTCTACACGCTAACCTGAAATACACTTAGTGTGTGACCAGGTCTAAGGGATATACGCTGCCCTAGCACCTAATCAGGGTCGCTAACCTGAAATACACTTAGTGTCTGACCAGGTCTAAGGGATATACGCTGCCCTAGCACCTAATCAGGGTCGCTAACCTGAAATACACTTAGTGTGTGACCAGGTCTAAGGGATATACGCTGCCCTAGCACCTAATCAGGGTCGCTAACCTGAAATACACTTAGTGTGTGACCAGGTCTAAGGGATATACGCTACCCTAGCTCCTAACCAGGGTCGCTAACCTGAAGTACACTTAGTGTCTGACCAGGTCTAAGGGATATACGCTGCCCTAGCACCTAATCAGGGTCGCTAACCTGAAGTACACTTAGTGTCTGACCAGGTCTAAGGGATATACGCTGCCCTAGCACCTAACCAGGGTCGCTAACCTGAAGTACACTTAGTGTCTGAAATGGTCTAAGGGATATACGCTGCCCTAGCACCTAACCAGGGTCGCTAACCTGAAGTACACTTAGTGTCTGACCAGGTCTAAGGGATATACGCTGCCCTAGCACCTAACCAGGGTCGCTAACCTGAAGTACACTTAGTGTCTGACCAGGTCTAAGGGATATACGCTGCCCTAGCAACTAACCAGGGTCGCTAACCTGAAGTACACTTAGTGTCTGACCAGGTCTAAGGGATATACGCTGCCCTAGCACCAAGTCAGGGTCGCTAACCTGAAGTACACTTAGTGTCTGACCAGGTCTAAGGGATATACGCTGCCCTAGCACCTAATCAGGGTCGCTAACCTGAAGTACACTTAGTGTCTGACCAGGTCTAAGGGATATACGCTGCCCTAGCACCTAATCAGGGTCGCTAACCTGAAGTACACTTAGTGTCTGACCAGGTCTAAGGGATATACGCTGCCCTAGCACCTAACCAGGGTCGCTAACCTGAAGTACACTTAGTGTGTGACCAGGTCTAAGGGATATACGCTGCCCTAGCACCTAACCAGGGTCGCTAACCTGAAATACACTTAGTGTGTGACCAGGTCTAAGGGATATACGCTGCCCTAGCACCTAATCAGGGTCGCTAACCTGAAATACACTTAGTGTGTGACCAGGTCTAAGGGATATACGCTGCCCTAGCACCTAACCAGGGTCGCTAACCTGAAGTACACTTAGTAAGTGACCAGGTCTAAGGGATATACGCTGCCCTAGCACCTAACCAGGGTCGCTAACCTGAAGTACACTTAGTGTGTGACCAGGTCTAAGGGATATACGCTCCCCTAGCACCTAACCAGGGTCGCTAACCTGAAGTACACTTAGTGTCTGACCAGGTCTAAGGGATATACGCTGCCCTAGCACCTAACCAGGGTCGCTAACCTGAAGTACACTTAGTGTCTGAACAGGTCTAAGGGATATACGCTGCCCTAGCACCTAACCAGGGTCGCTAACCTGAAGTACACTTAGTGTGTGACCAGGTCTAAGGGATATACGCTGCCCTAGCTCCTAATCAGGGTCGCTAACCTGAAGTACACTTAGTGTGTGACCAGGTCTAAGGGATATACGCTGCCCTAGCACCTAATCAGGGTCGCTAACCTGAAGTACACTTAGTGTCTGACCAGGTCTAAGGGATATACGCTGCCCTAGCACCTAATCAGGGTCGCCAACCTGAAGTACACTTAGTGTCTGACCAGGTCTAAGGGATATACGCTGCCCTAGCACCTAATCAGGGTCGCTAACCTGAAGTACACTTAGTGTGTGACCAGGTCTAAGGGATATACGCTGCCCTAGCACCTAATCAGGGTCGCTAACCTGAAATACACTTAGTGTGTGACCAGGTCTAAGGGATATACGCTGCCCTAGCACCTAATCAGGGTCGCTAACCTGAAATACACTTAGTGTGTGACCAGGTCTAAGGGATATACGCTGCCCTAGCACCTAACCAGGGTCGCTAACCTGAAGTACACTTAGTGTCTGACCAGGTCTAAGGGATATACGCTGCCCTAGCACCTAACCAGGGTCGCTAACCTGAAGTACACTTAGTGTGTGACCAGGTCTAAGGGATATACGCTGCCCTAGCACCTAACCAGGGTCGCTAACCTGAAGTACACTTAGTGTGTGACCAGGTCTAAGGGATATACGCTGCCCTAGCACCTAACCAGGGTCTCTAACCTGAAGTACACTTAGTGTCTGACCAGGTCTAAGGGATATACGCTGCCCTAGCACCTAACCAGGGTCGCTAACCTGAAGTACACTTAGTGTCTGACCAGGTCTAAGGGATATACGCTCCCCTAGCACCTAACCAGGGTCGCTAACCTGAAGTACACTTAGTGTGTGACCAGGTCTAAGGGATATACGCTGCCCTAGCACCTAACCAGGGTCGCTAACCTGAAGTACACTTAGTGTCTGACCAGGTCTAAGGGATATACGCTGCCCTAGCACCTAATCAGGGTCGCTAACCTGAAGTACACTTAGTGTGTGACCAGGTCTAAGGGATATACGCTACCCTAGCTCCTAATCAGGGTCGCTAACCTGAAGTACACTTAGTGTCTGACCAGGTCTAAGGGATATACGCTGCCCTAGCACCTAATCAGGGTCGCTAACCTGAAGTACACTTAGTGTCTGACCAGGTCTAAGGGATATACGCTGCCCTAGCACCTAATCAGGGTCGCCAACCTGAAGTACACTTAGTGTCTGACCAGGTCTAAGGGATATACGCTGCCCTAGCACCTAATCAGGGTCGCTAACCTGAAATACACTTAGTGTGTGACCAGGTCTAAGGGATATACGCTGCCCTAGCACCTAATCAGGGTCGCTAACCTGAAATACACTTAGTGTGTGACCAGGTCTAAGGGATATACGCTGCCCTAGCACCTAATCAGGGTCGCTAACCTGAAGTACACTTAGTGTGTGACCAGGTCTAAGGGATATACGCTGCCCTAGCACCTAACCAGGGTCGCTAACCTGAAGTACACTTAGTGTCTGACCAGGTCTAAGGGATATACGCTGCCCTAGCACCTAACCAGGGTCGCTAACCTGAAGTACACTTAGTGTGTGACCAGGTCTAAGGGATATACGCTGCCCTAGCACCTAACCAGGGTCGCTAACCTGAAGTACACTTAGTGTGTGACCAGGTCTAAGGGATATACGCTGCCCTAGCACCTAACCAGGGTCGCTAACCTGAAGTACACTTAGTGTCTGACCAGGTCTAAGGGATATACGCTGCCCTAGCACCTAACCAGGGTCGCTAACCTGAAGTACACTTAGTGTCTGACCAGGTCTAAGGGATATACGCTGCCCTAGCACCTAACCAGGGTCGCTAACCTGAAATACACTTAGTGTCTGACCAGGTCTAAGGGATATACGCTACCCTAGCTCCTAACCAGGGTCGCTAACCTGAAGTACACTTAGTGTGTGACCAGGTCTAAGGGATATACGCTGCCCTAGCACCTAACCAGGGTCGCTAACCTGAAATACACTTAGTGTCTGACCAGGTCTAAGGGATATACGCTGCCCTAGCACCTAATCAGGGTCGCTAACCTGAAGTACACTTAGTGTGTGACCAGGTCTAAGGGATATACGCTACCCTAGCTCCTAATCAGGGTCGCTAACCTGAAGTACACTTAGTGTCTGACCAGGTCTAAGGGATATACGCTGCCCTAGCACCTAACCAGGGTCGCTAACCTGAAGTACACTTAGTGTGTGACCAGGTCTAAGGGATATACGCTGCCCTAGCACCTAACCAGGGTCGCTAACCTGAAGTACACTTAGTGTCTGACCAGGTCTAAGGGATATACGCTGCCCTAGCACCTAACCAGGGTCGCTAACCTGAAGTACACTTAGTGTCTGACCAGGTCTAAGGGATATACGCTGCCCTAGCACCTAACCAGGGTCGCTAACCTGAAATACACTTAGTGTCTGACCAGGTCTAAGGGATATACGCTACCCTAGCTCCTAACCAGGGTCGCTAACCTGAAGTACACTTAGTGTGTGACCAGGTCTAAGGGATATACGCTGCCCTAGCACCTAACCAGGGTCGCTAACCTGAAATACACTTAGTGTCTGACCAGGTCTAAGGGATATACGCTGCCCTAGCACCTAATCAGGGTCGCTAACCTGAAGTACACTTAGTGTGTGACCAGGTCTAAGGGATATACGCTACCCTAGCTCCTAATCAGGGTCGCTAACCTGAAGTACACTTAGTGTCTGACCAGGTCTAAGGGATATACGCTGCCCTAGCACCTAATCAGGGTCGCTAACCTGATGTACACTTAGTGTGTGACCAGGTCTAAGGGATATACGCTGCCCTAGCACCTAACCAGGGTCGCTAACCTGAAGTACACTTAGTGTCTGACCAGGTCTAAGGGATATACGCTGCCCTAGCACCTAACCAGGGTCGCTAACCTGAAGTACACTTAGTGTGTGACCAGGTCTAAGGGATATACGCTGCCCTAGCACCTAACCAGGGTCGCTAACCTGAAGTACACTTAGTGTGTGACCAGGTCTAAGGGATATACGCTGCCCTAGCACCTAACCAGGGTCGCTAACCTGAAGTACACTTAGTGTCTGACCAGGTCTAAGGGATATACGCTGCCCTAGCACCTAACCAGGGTCGCTAACCTGAAGTACACTTAGTGTCTGACCAGGTCTAAGGGATATACGCTGCCCTAGCACCTAACCAGGGTCGCTAACCTGAAATACACTTAGTGTCTGACCAGGTCTAAGGGATATACGCTACCCTAGCTCCTAACCAGGGTCGCTAACCTGAAGTACACTTAGTGTGTGACCAGGTCTAAGGGATATACGCTGCCCTAGCACCTAACCAGGGTCGCTAACCTGAAATACACTTAGTGTCTGACCAGGTCTAAGGGATATACGCTGCCCTAGCACCTAATCAGGGTCGCTAACCTGAAGTACACTTAGTGTGTGACCAGGTCTAAGGGATATACGCTACCCTAGCTCCTAATCAGGGTCGCTAACCTGAAGTACACTTAGTGTCTGACCAGGTCTAAGGGATATACGCTGCCCTAGCACCTAATCAGGGTCGCTAACCTGAAGTACACTTAGTGTCTGACCAGGTCTAAGGGATATACGCTGCCCTAGCACCTAATCAGGGTCGCCAACCTGAAGTACACTTAGTGTCTGACCAGGTCTAAGGGATATACGCTGCCCTAGCACCTAATCAGGGTCGCTAACCTGAAATACACTTAGTGTGTGACCAGGTCTAAGGGATATACGCTGCCCTAGCACCTAATCAGGGTCGCTAACCTGAAATACACTTAGTGTGTGACCAGGTCTAAGGGATATACGCTGAGCTAGCACCTAATCTCAAAATTCTAAAATACGTACATACAGAAATAGTTAATGTCAATTCGCGGCCACGATTCTATGTGTTCAATTGTTATACTTATGTTCTTAAGATTAGCGAACAATATATATTGACTTTATTTTAAATAAATGAACCCTTTTAACCACAAAATATTTTACTTAAATCATTACGTACATTTCTATTGCAAAGCAATCATCTTCAGATGTTATTACAAAAATAACTCTTATATGATATAAAATAAAGTTATTTTTGTAATAATCTCCTCTGAAGATGATTGCTTTGCAATCGAAGTGTACATTAGTATTTCAGTAGGATTTGTCGAGGATAGTGTTTTTTATTTATTTAAAATAAAAAATTACACCACAGTTGTTCCAACTTGTTATTTATTAACCTTAAATAAATTCTGATTATCTGAAAGTTGTCCTTTCTTTTAACAGCGATTTCACAATTGTATACGAACATATTTCGACACAACTTGTTGAGCTAACAAGCTTTTATTTCATCTCTCCAGGCGCGTTCCTGTACCTTCTCGCGATACAAATCGACTCTCGTTCCCGCGTAAAATTCCCACACTAGTAGAGACCTACGGAATTCCTAACCTCAAATACTTGGGCGCTCGTCAAGTTTGGCAAATGTCGCCCCCGGCCGTCGCAAACGGTAGCCTAGTCCTGCGGGCCTCGCGCCGGATAATTATCAAGTCTTACCCTTTATCCTCCATATTAATCAAACAAAATGGCTGTGACTTTGCGAATTTTAGCCACGGAGTGTATTTTGCAATTTATCTTCCGAGAATTGTGCAGGTCCTAATACAGAAATCCTTAAGGCAGTCCTGACATTATCTGTGAAAATTGACAATCTGTGACTATAAAGCTTTGTGTAACACTAAACACAGATACATTTACATATTTAAAAACGAAACTGACATTCATTGGAAAAATGGTTTATTAAATCATTCAAATAATTTAAAAATCATGTAAAACACGTCAATAATTTAACGTCTTGCATGCAACAAATCACAAAAACCATTCATAGGCTAAGGATTAATCTTACAACAATCTTGCTGAAATATAATTTATATCAATAATTATAATTATAAACCTGCGATAGGTTTTTTCAGCACTATTATTAAAATACAGTTAAATTAAAGAACATTTGTCAACTTAGGTTATCAAAGAGAAATTTTATTTTATTCACTTATTTTATAATTACAATTAATATAAATATGTTTATACAGAATCACAATATTAAGTGTCAAAATAGAAAACAAATTTCTTGACAGCTTTCCATTTCCCTATCTGTACAGTAGGCTATACGGTGTTGGTGTTGGACTACCAGTAAAAGCTCTTTTATACGGCATTCTATCATCCGGAATATTCTATTAACCGGCACATTTTCAAAACGAATCAGTAAAGCATTGTTTTTTTGTTGTTACAAGATGTGACTTATTGGAAGTACAGTACAAAACAGATGTAATTAAGCAACATAACCAAGAAATAGTTCAAGAAAAGTAGAGGTTTCATGGAGTAATACTGCAGCTGCATTTACAACGCTGTTAACGTTTGTTGAAGGTGAGAAATGCTGCTCGGCTCTGGAAGTTATGCAGCTCAATACGGTTAATTCAAAATTTGTTGGAAAACGTTTCGGATGTCAGGCAGTCAGACGTCCGTGGTAGTTTCGAAAGTCACTAAAAAATTATACAAACATCATTCTCTGTTTATTCGACTGTAATGAGGGAGATTTTATTTTAACATTGTATGGACGAAACAGCTTTTGTGCTATAAATTTCTTCCTTTCTTCAATTTTTTTTCGTGTAAATTTTGTATGCGCGAGCGTGTGCTTTTATTAATAAGTACGGCGATATAGTAATTGGATACAAATAAAAATGGAAGATAAGATTTCAAAAGTGTATTAAATTCGCCTCGATAGGTAGCATAACGCCCAGTACATCCCCTACTGTATATAGACTTTCTAGGCTAAGTTCCGGAAAGTTTTCGATAACTGGCGACATTCCGACCCCTAGTGTACCGGATGTTAAAGCTTTTACTGAATAATTTTGATTGTTCCTATTTATTCAGTTTCTTTTTTTTCGGTTGTAATTTATGAAGCTGACGATGGTGTATAACTTCTTATTCTATTAATCTCTTGTAATGATTCATTATTGCAAAGAACCTTTCTCTTATAATTTCATATACAACTTTAAGTAATAGATTTCTAGCTATGGAATAGTTGGTTCAGTACCAAAGTGCTGGACTTCAAAGTGTAATAATTCAGTTTAAATCTGACCGTAACATCAACTTTTTAAAATGTAATAAATAAATAAATAAATAAATAAATAAATAAATTTAAAAAAACTGTATTAACAACAACTAATTGTAATCCATTACAGGTTTAAAAAAATGTGTTTAAACTTGATTGGATGAATAAAAACGTATTTTATTAACGATTGTAAATTTGTACACGACAAGGAGAGTGTGAGGTAATAGTAGGAATCGAATGAAAAAATTTTTTCTTAGGAATGTAGTTCGTAAACGTCATCTATGACGTCATTTTGGGTAAATGGAACAGATTGAAAATATCAGAAACCTCGCTCGTGAAATAATACGCGTATGCACTTCCTACATTGTTTTCCTGGTGGGAGCTTTCTCTTGGACTAGATCTTTTCACGACTTCGGTCCTTCAGCACAAAGCGTCCTTCTGGTTGAGGGTCTTGAACCTGTTCCCGGATCCAGCGATCTGCATCTGCACAATTACCCGTTGCACAGATGGAGGCAATCGTAGCTGGTATCATTGGCGGGTGTCGCGCTTGGCTGAACACATATCGTTACAAAATGGCGGACACGGTTAAGTAGATACATAGAGCCGTGTAATGGCTTTATGCACAAGTAGTCGGCTTGCTGTTGTTCTGAAGACAGAGTAACTTGATAAACAGGGATTTCTGACCGGCAATGCCGAAAATGAACGAGAACATACGAATGGATAGTTTCAAAGCGTTTCACTTTATGCCATTGTGCTAATTAAATGTGTGGATGGAATAATGTCATTTCATAGCTGGATTTGGTCTCAGGATTCAATAATAGAGTTTAGTAACTTGAAAACAACATTGATGAAAGTTTTACAAACTTATTAAAACACTATTCAACTATCACAGGCCTTGAAAATGTTTTTTGTTTATTTTTATTAAATTAAAATGTTTTATTAATGTGATACATTTTTATGCTATACCTAGACCTCAGCCTATGTTATAAAATATATAAAATGCTTAAAAACATCAGTTTTATCCATGACGAGGGCAACATGGTTGCCGTAAATATCTTATCATTAAAAAAATTTTATTACAGGAAAAGCGTACACCCGTGTATACTTACATAAATACAGTTTTGAAGAAGAGGGTCGAATTCTTCAGTGTCCCTTAAACATCAACAATGAAAAATTGAAATGTCAACAATCGACTTTCTTTTCGGTCACGTTTAGTCCCAACAATTCAAACGAAATCACCACAAAGTTAACAATGAATCAATCACATTAATCAAAACGAAATGTGAAAAACAATTAATCAAATTAACATTACCTAGCATATTTATATACATTATTTTGAATATCAAAATCGAACTAAAACCTGAATACATGTCCAAACTTTTAAAAAGCCCAAAAGCTCTGATGAATGTTAAATAAGTGAGTATCGATCATAATAAGGTAATTAACCATTTTATATTCTTAAAATTCAATTACAAACATTAAAATTATTAATACTAATAAATAAAATAAAAAAAAACTAATAATAACAATATAAATCCATATTATATTGATAAACAATAATAATGTACTTTAAATGGGTATAATAGCCTAGATAAAATATTAACCTTGACAAACAAGGATAGTTTCCTTACAAACAAAAACTTGTAACACTTGACAAACACAGATTATTTTACAATATTGCTTTGGAATATATTCTAACCAAGTGCAAATGTGATTTTTAATGGCACAAACCATAAATTATAGTGAAAATATAACTTAAACTAATTACGTCATACAAACAAAGCCTCAATGTTGAAGTGCTCTATTATCAAGTAATTTTTACTATTTATTAGGAATATACTGTGGTTGAATTTAATAATAAATACACAAAAACCTCTTAACCACAAACTTTCTTTAATTTACCCTTCTAGGGTAAATTAAAGAAAGATTGTGTTTAAGAGGTTTTTGTGTATTTATTAAGTAATTTTTATTATATCAAAATATTGCTACAAAGTCCGTTAGGTTAGATTTGTTAGAGAAAAAACGAAATGTAAGAAGTGAACTAAGCTATTGTTGAATTGAACAAATCGACACCATTTCCTCATAATTCCAACAGACTGATTTGTTTCCTTCGGGAAACGTAATTTTACATTTTTTTACCTTGCAGGTTGATTGCTGAGTTTCAAACATGTAGTCTTACAGTTCAAATCCAACCCAAAGACATCAACTGTGTAAAATTTAATTAACGAATTAATGTTTGAAAAAAACTGTATTAACATCGTGTCATCCCCTACAAGATTAAAGAAATGTATTGAACTTGAGTGGGTGAATAAAAAGTATTTTATTATATATATATATATATATATATATATATATATATATATATATATATATATATATAAAGAACTAATTCAAAATACAATTACAAGAATTATAATTGAATTTACAATTATACTTTGTAAATAATATAATTGTAAATTCAATTATAATTCTTGTAATTGTATTTTGACTTAGTTCTTTAATTATACACAAGAATACATATTGCGATATATATATATATATATATAAAAGGAGAGTGTGAACTAATATATGGAATTGAATTATAAAAAAGGTTAAGCAATGTTTCTCAGAATTACCAAATTTTTAAAGCAATTGTTGACAGTTATTTGTCATTATTAGTGCGTAAAGATCACTGAATGAGGAGACTTTGGTGTTGAAACTTGTATGACCACAAATACATTCTAAACATTGTAAGACTTGAGTAGTTTACTTAAATCAATTTGTAAAATTATTCTGTGAGATATAGTTCAAGTAGTTGTGCGTAGGACAGTTTTGATTACCAAGAGAGGTTTAGGTTTTCACCATTAAGGTTTAGAGTTCCTTAAGGAAGAATAAATCGGAACAAAGTTTACACATAAAATCAACTCTTTATATAGAAAAGAACAATTTTTGAAAGACTTTTTATCGACCAGTTTTTATGGCTCAGTGTAATTTATTTTAACAGGTTTTAGCCCTGGGTATATTACACGTAGGGTTCAAATTATTATTAATAGAAGAATAAAAATTGTTAAAAAATACGCTTTTAATTCAAAGTAAATAAGAAATACGTTTAAATATTCCAAAAATAAAAAAATTGTAAACCTAATGAAAAGTTGTAGGATTTTCGGTAAAATAGTAACAAGTGTTTGTGTCGGACATTTTGTTGTTTACAAATAATATCAGGGTTTAAGTTACCATTAAACTTATTATAAACGTAACTGGTATTTAGTATTTATCTACTTCCATGTTTATTGTTGGCGTTAACTAATAAAAACTCTATACTGTGATGACAATCAATTCATTAATTTGGAATTAACATTTCAATATTATCATATATATATATTTTTAATAATTAGATTATGATTGTGTTTGTGCGCGTACGTGTGAGTGCGCGCGCTCACGCGCGTGTGTGTATTCAAAGTAAATCTCATCCGAAGCAATTTGACTATAGATAAATTTAAAAAACTGAAGCCTTCAAACCGTAGTAAAATGACGTGTTGAAATGAACAAATGTTTTATTTACCAAATCTACAAATTATACTGTTTTCCAGCTCTTAAGTTTCACAAACCAACCAAAGTCAATTTAAAAATATTTATACATCTTGAAATTAAAACAGATATACGAGCATGGTTTTATTCCTTTATAGAATTTCCCTCCGACCATAATACACTCCCAACCAAGTCTTGCTTCCTTTTCAATATTAATGGATCAGTTCTTCCAGTACAGGTTATAACAGTGATTCATTTATTTCACTTTCTAATTCCAATGTAATTTATATCTTTCTCAAGTCAGAAATTGTACTTTTTTTATGTTTTCCTACAAGTCTGTGTGCATTATATTCTCTTTTTTATGTTTTCCTACAAGTCGGTGTGCGTTATACTCCTATTTTTATGTTTTCCTACAAGTCGGTGTGCGTTATACTCCTATTTTTATGTTTTCCTACAAGTCGGTGTGCGTTATACTCCTTTTTTTATGTTTTCCTACAAGTCGGTGTGCGTTATATTCCTTTTTTAATGTTTTCCTACAAGTCGGTGTGCGTTATACTAGTTTTTTTATGTTTTCCTACAAGTCGGTGTGCGTTATATTCCTTTTTTATGTTTTCCTACAAGTCGGTGTGCGTTATATTCCTTTTTAATTAATTCGTTTTATTTTTTTATCCGGGAGTTCCATGTTTCTCTTCCTCGCTTCTTCTACGACCTGAGCGGTTCCTTCCTTATTTATCGGTCATATTTTTATAGCATCGTGTCTCATAACCAATCTAATTGTCTAACTTTCAGTTACCCTTCATATCAGTTTAACTTTTCGTCTTAAGCAGAATTTCTTTGATGTGCCTTGTTTCCATTTGCAATTCATCATCCATGTGGTACCTATTGTTGTCTGTAAATAGTTTCTTGTACAACTCTCTTCATGTGTCTAACATTACATTCATGGATCGGACCAGAATCCTCATGGTAGTTAAAATTACCAGAAAGAACTTAAAATCCTACTTAAAATCCTTTAAGAGTACTTCAAGGATTCTTATGTTATGATGCACCACTTCCGGTAGGATGGTTTTTCCAAAACTGTCAATGAAACAAGATTTTAGAGTTTTTCCTTTAAATAGAATTTTGAATAACCAGTCCGACGACGTAGTACATAGCTACAAGAAAATAAGTCCTTTCATTAATTTGCAAACAATTGTTACAATACAATCACCTGGAGATGCCAGCTTGCCTGTTTACGGTTAGAATAATTCGAGGTCTCAGGTAAAACAACTTTACTGCCACAATTCTTGTGCATATTGATTATTAGTTTACAACAATACTTTATATACCTGGTAACAAAATTACAATTATATATATATATATACCACTAACCCTTACGTAAGAGTTGCTTTCATAGAGAATTATTCCTAAAGAAAGTTTTACAATAAATTTTGGTAACTAGGCAGTTTGCTCTAAATATTTCTAACAACAGGTGTCAGTACTGACTATATAAAGTGATTTTCATTAGACCTGATGCTTGAATGCCAAGTAGAAAGGGATTCCAGCAACATTGTAATATTTCTTATAAAGTTCCCATTGTCAAGGATTGTTATTAGGCAAAAATATATTTTTAAAATTTTTGAAATAATCTTGTGAATAATGCAGATATTTCCAAATTATGCAAAGAGGATTCAAATCAATTTAAATAATAATCAAAATATTTTAATAGTTATGCGGAAAGGAAAGTTTCTAGAGCTGTAACTCAAATTAAGTTCTTAATTAAGTGTAGGGGGTTTGATGTTTTGTCTCTTCGCGTTACTCATTTGAACTCTCAATGTAAAGACTGTGTTACAACGTAACACGACTTTATAGTACAACGTACTTGATGAGGGCAGAACCAGTTGCCGAAACGTCGCACTAATTAAATATTCTTCTTCGACTCAATATTCAACCGATTTTTCATTTATTCACCAATCAATAGGTGTTGATAAAATATTGAAAATAGGCTATGGCAATTTTGAAATTGGAAATAATATTTAGGCTTGTTAGAATTCCCCACGAGTACAGTAATGTAATACTAAATGCAAGTTATATTTATGTGTTTAGGTAAACGTATACGTATTAGGCCTATGCATAGGTAAGCTACTGATAAACCAATAGAATGAAAAAAATTTTTAGTTTTCCGAGACGATCGCTTAAATTTGCAAAGCACTTGAAACCTCTTCATAAATAAAATATTAGCAACAATGAGAAATCATAACCAGTTGTAGCATCGAGAAATAATAATTAAAGCCATCAGCTGATTGAACATGCGCGCGCAACATACTCCCACAATATGGCACTGTAGATTTATCGACCTTGTAGGAGATTTCCCGGCGATGTAATGCACTCACCGCCCACAGATTGCATAATGTAACAGTACAAGAGGCAATTATACGTTGATACCTGACAGTAACCTATCAATTAGGGAGAATACACCCACGCAGCGCGGACAATAGAGTCCCCACAAGAATGTCCTCATATATCACGCGCAACAGGTGTTTGCACGCACGCGCGCACACACGGCCCGGACGCCGCCGCTATACTCGCGGTGGTTTCAAAATAGGATATCAAATAGTAATTAATTGAAAATGAAAATTATGTTGAAATCTGTACTCGCATACACTAATAAGACACACACACACAAACAAACACACACACACACACACACACACAAGCACGCACACACACACACACACGTGCGCGCGCGCAAATAACATTAAAGTGGCTGAGTAGGCTATGACAAGACAGAGAATAAGGTCTTCAGAGGAGGTTGCATGTGATTACGGCTTATATATTTTACTTTTTTAGCAAGTCCTGATTGTATTCATTGTTTAGCTTTTAAGGAAATCAATGGAATTTTACGTACTCTCAATGTACTGTCTAGAATAGAAATATAAAATTTTATAACTAAAACATTTAAGGCTGAGTCTCATTGAAGCCCGACCTCTCTTTCTTAGCGCACCCTAACAACCAATAAATATACAACGCTTACGTAATATCCGGTAAATGCGGCTAATGGGCAAAGAAATTGTGGCCAGATCTCGCCGACTTCTTTAGAATGCAAATTCGCTAAGTGTAATGACACGCACTGGATAGCCTGCAGTGACGCAGAACGCTAGCGAGAAAATGTGGAAAAACTGCATCTGTGACGGGCCGGTGGAACCCGTTCGTTGACAGCCTGAACGCTGTGCAGTGTCGGTGGTGGCTGTAATTTAACAAGTTTTACGGTGGTAAATTGACGGTAAACAATTGACGGAGGTAAATTGTTGTATAAAACTCATGATTAAGACAGCTACACGTCTTGTACTCTTCCAGAGCATAATCTAACCCAAATTAATTTTTGTGAGTTCGCGTCTTGCGTTGGATTCTGAAACGTTAGATCGCTCTTATTCATTATTCAATTAATATTCAACCATTTGGTTACCCTAGACGTTACGTTCCTCCCTTAACCTTACCTACATTATTTGATGTAGTTATGCACGTGGTCTTTTTGCATCAGATAATTATATATTTGTACAAATTAAAGAGAAAATCTAGAAAAATAGATAATTTTAAAATTTGAATTTAAAGTAATTATAAATAATTTGGATCAGATAATTACATCAGATCAGGTAATAATTATTGCATCAAACAGTTATGTATTTAAATAAATAGAAAATAAAGTAAAAAATGTATATTGAAAATTTTAAATGTAAAGCATTTAAATAGATAAAAAAATTATATCAGATAATTACATTAGATCTTGCAGTGATTATTGCATCAGATAATTGAATATTTGTAAAAATTAAAATGTAACATTAAAAAAAAGGTCTAGAAATTTTAACTAAAATTAATGATAAATAATTTTGTTTACTAACATTTTTGTTTAATAAAAAAACCAGTTCCTTACATTTAAAAGGTTTTAGTGGTGCTGAGGTTTGTTACATTTGTGATACAAGTATTTGTATCACATTTAACAAGTATATTGTTAAAGTAAAATAATCCATTATTGGACCTTCCTATACACTACAATGTTAGTTACATTGAAAATTGTATGTATTTGTTTTCATTAATATTTCTTCATTTGTATTTTTTTTTGAGAATATTAGATTTTCCACCAGACAGTTATTTCAGTAGGTTTTAACAATGATACGTTTACTTGATTTAGAGAGGCTGAAATAAATAATAAGTTTGTACATTAAAAAGCACAGAATACTACATCAACAAATACATTTGTGTCTAGAAACTATGTATTTTTTTCAAATAAAATTTTATTGTATTTCATTGCTAAAAAATAGATATCCATATAAAACCTGTGATATGTTCTGTTACTTTAAGGTTTACGATTTGTTGATGATAAAAAAATATTATTTCTACTAATTATCAATTTGTAAAACGTTGAGCGATGATGTATTTGTTTTCTTTGAAATATTTTATTTATTTTAAATAAACCTTATCATTTGCTGGAATTCTAGAGTTGTCATAAATACGAAATAAAACTTTTATACTGATAATGAAAACATTTTGAGATGGCTTGTCACAGATACTTCACACTATTGAAGGTTTTGTTTTCATTATTGCTCAGTTAAATGCTTGATTTATTGATGAATACTTTGGGGTTAAAAATTTTGCCAAATGAATTGATGAGTTTTTAAGACACTTATTACATGAAATCAGCTCTGTTTAATCCCTGCTTTGTATGAAAATACAAGTTCTTACCGACTTACTTTTTATAACCTTTGCCGTTGTTTATTTCTCTTCCTCAATTGCTAAGTCAGTAAGAAAGTAATGGTTTATCCATTGACTACGAACCTAATTTCATAGACCTGTGCCTCAAGGAATAAACCTCTCAGAGGAACCAACCCCTGAATTTTTGATAAAACCAATTAGCCTCCGATAAGCCCTGTTCAAGCTCCTTTTCGGGTAGTGGAATCTTTGAGAGACACTTGTGATTTAAAGACTATACCTGGATACCTAGTGAACTTATCTTATCTAGAATGAAAACACAGCTAATTGGAAAATATACATTTTTATTTATTTGTTCTAAGGTTCAAATTAATTATTATTGTTTTTATTTAATTTCACAGGATTTTCTTGACTAATTATTTTTTCAAAATTTCATACAACTTGCCATTTAACTAAACATTATTATCTCCTTCTGTTTTTAAATTTTCTTATTATCATTAATTTTACATATAATTTAAATTATCAAAGTTACCATAATTAATTTTGTATATAATTTTGATTAGTACAGTTAAATTTAACATATTTTAAAATCTGATTCTTTTTCAAACACTTAATATTACTATGTAATGCCTTTAGGCTAGGCCTTGAACAATTAACTTCTTTGGAAGTTATTCATTAGAAATTCACTTAGAAAAAGCCATATAAGATATACATCTTTATACTTAATCCATACTTTCCCACAGCGATGGGAATGGAAAGTCAATTTTGAATCTTTATTACTTAAATTTGGGTAACCTAAGAGAGTTGACTAATCAGTCCCTTAGGTTATTCCCATCTTATTTAATTTTGAAATTAAGTTAATATAATTTGAAGTAAAATGTTATTTAAAAAAGAATAATTAAATTGATTATATAACCTTGTACTGTAGAAATCTTTTTATCTTCATTAATGTTGTCATCTGTCGGTCCTGTTACAGCTTCAAGGGTCTTGGTAGGTAGGCGTCTCTCCATAATTTCGGTTAATCTTCTTATTTTCTTTAATTTTGCATTTTGGTGGTCGAAATTTTGTTCTGGGTATATATGAGCCCTTGCTCATATATATCTTCCTTCCCCTGATCCCATCGTAGCACTTTTTACTCTGTTTTTAGCACATTTTTTCTTGTCCTGATCGCATGGTACAAAAACACGTCTGCTCGCTTTGAGAGCCTAATGCATTCTGATCTTGGATAGCGTGCTTTTTTGAGGCCTCCTTCTCCAATTTCAAACTTCCCACGTCCCAGTATCCATTTTTCAACTTTTGACCAATCAGAAAGCCGTTGCCATGGCAATTGACTTTGTTTGTTCGGAAATTCTGAACTAAGATTAGTTTCCCTTTTTATAAAAGGCGTTTCTGTATTCTGATGTGTCCTTTGCATTTTTACCTTTTATTTAATAACATATTTGACTTTATTTCTTCTCATTTAATTTAATTAACTTTTTAACATTCTTAATCCAAAGTTCGACTGTAGCGCTTTTGTTTCGTAGTGACAAGATTTATAATCAATGCCCTAAGCGGATTTTTCCGAAATCAAATATGACTTCTTCTATTATAACCTAATTTCTTAGGCTATTACACTTTAACATTTAATCTTTACTTTTACATAAATACTATTTTCCCTAGCTAGGCCTAATTTACTTTCCTCACATCTTAATTTACATTCTTTATTCCTGATTATTTTTAAGTACAATTATTTTAATAGCCGGCATCTAGGCCTAGTTTGTTATACTACACAATTACCGTCTTTTTTTTGTTTACATAATTTAGGCTATCCACTTTGAAGTGATAATTTTTCTTATTGCTTATAATTTATGTTTTTTAAGTCTAAAGTTATTTCTAATTTTCTTCATTTTACTATTATTTACCCTAGTTTTAATATTATTATTATTATAATGTTTTAAAATTTTTATATATAAATTTAGTCAATTATTTAACCCGGTTAGGTTTGATTCTGGTATTCTGTACAATTACCCAGATTCTTTGCATCGGACATTCTGGCCGCTGCAAAATTCCCCCCTTTTTAAATATATGAAAATTTTGGTTCTTCTCTCCCTTGAAACAGATAAACATAATTAATAACATATTTGTGAAAAGTAACATTAACACTTATACTAGTTTATATTAAAATTTTCATATTCCTTTCATTAATCTACTATTCCTATTCATCTTCATAACTTAATTAATTTTACTAAAGTTCACAATTTACTCTCCTGTCCCTTTCACTCATATATATCATTGTCACATTAGTCACTTCACATGCTATTTACTCATTTATTACTCCTGTCCTTAGTCACATTCTTTTTTATTTAATCTTATTTCAAGTTTATATTAACTATACAATATTGTATATTGTAATCCTTATTTTACACATTCATTGTTGTTTAACACAACCTTTACTTTAATAAATTCAATGAATCCCGTTCATTTAACATATGGCTTTTTCTTTCACATTTAATACTGATTTTATATTATTTGTCCTATGTATTTGGATTATGTTATTGCTTTAATCTACTACTTAGATTTATTTTACATTTTTATTTTTATTACTTAACCGTTACTCCCTATGTCACTGATGGATCATTTTTTATTTACCTTGCCTTATTATCCTTTATTCTTTAAATATTTTCTTATTATCTGTCCAGCTTTATCTTTCTTTTTCTTCTTTCTCCTTTTCCAATTTCTTAACTTTCCCTTATTCTCCTTAAATCTACCTTTTATTTTTCTGTTTTTGACTTGTAATGAAATGAAGGTTCTTCTCGTATTTGGATTGGCTCTCATTTTAATTGACTTTCGAACTCTTGAACTAGTAAATGGGTTTTTCTTTTTTCTTTCTTTAATTTCAATTTCTTTCCTTTGGGTTATCTCTCCAGAATCTAAAGTCTTAGTCATGGGCTTCCGAGCTACTTGTTGGTTATTCATTTTAACCTCGTTGTTCCCCCCTTTTAATTGTTTCGACGCGACGTTTATACTTTTATTTATATTTATTTTCTCATTTATTATTTTTCCACTCACATTATTTCCCCTTTTTGGCACTATTTCGGCCTTACCTTGTTTATATTTTGGTTTGCTCTTAATCTCAGCTGCAGCTCTTCTTTCCATGTCCTTTGTTTCTTTATCTCCTGTTTTGACTCCCTCAGGTCTTAAATTTATTTCCTTATTTATTATATTTTCATTTTTGTTTTTTAATTTTTTGTTTTTGTTTAATTTTTCCTCTGTTTCATTTTTTATTTTTCTTTGATATTCGTTCGTTATATTTAAGATTTCCCCTTTACTTGTTTCTTGTCCATTTCCTCCTTCATTCATTCGGCAGTGCCCCTGCTTCTCGCACTGTCGCATTAACCCCTCCTTTTTGCTTTGATGCCCTATTGTTGATGCATCTTCTTTTTCCCGGGTTATCTTGCATATTTTTCGGACTTCTTCATTTTCCTCTATCTTTTGTATTTTACTTTTAAAGTCCTGGTACACCATTTCCCCTTCTATTTCGAATGTCACAAAGCGTCTATCCATGTTTATCCGTGCCTTTAGGTCATACAGTGTGTTGCACCCCATAATCATCTCCGACCGAAGTTTGGAGACCACCATGAAGATGCAGTCCACTTTTATGCCTTTAATTGTTAAGGGAATTAAGCATTGCCGGGTAACCTTTATTTGTGCAGTCTTAATGGCTGTTACAACTCCCACATTGTTGATAGGTAGTTCCAGGAACTTAAGCCCATGCAACTTGAGGTTGTTGTAAGCCTTTTCTTGAATGACTGACACGTCTGCACCCGTGTCAATCTCTACCTCTATAGAGTGCCCTTCTACCTCACAGTCAATTACAGGGCATGTTTCTTTCTTCTGGTTACCTTCGCCAATCTCCTTGTCCTCTTCTAACAATTCAGCACGAATATCAAGAGATAGTCCACCAACTCTACGCTCTTGATTTTGGTGTACTTCATTGTTATTTTCCTGTTGTATTGTTTTTTTATTTTTGTTCTTTAGGTCTTCCGCCTTTCCTTTATTTACTGTTCCCTGTTTCTCCGGGTAATATTTCCTATATTTTGTTTGTTGTTGGATCTCTAATGGTTGTCTCCTCTTTTCCTTCCTACCATTAGGGATCTTCTCATTTAGTTTTTTGATTGACCACTTGGCCCTGGATTTTGTGGTCTCTTTTCTTTTGTCTGTGGGCCTTCTTCCGTTTGGTTTTGTGGCCTGTACTCTGGCCTTTGTTGTTGCCACTGATTTTGCGGCCTATTTCTTGGTCCCTCTCTTTGGTAGGGCCCCTGTCTCCAGTTTCCTCTCCCTTCTACCGGGTAAGGCTCTTGCCTCCAATTTCCCTTGTATCCGGGGTTTCTCGTTTGGTGTGTAAACCCTCTCCTTTCAGGTTCCCGTTCCTCAGTCCTAGGCTGAGTCCGGTTCCTGGTAGCCTCCTGCTCCATGTTCCTTCGGATGTATTTTACCGCCTCCTCTATGTCGGTAGCCGCCATCCCGGAACATCCTATATACATTCTGTTCCCATAATGCTTCATAATCTTCATAATTAACTCCGCCTGATTGTATGGCGGGGTTAGGTGTCTCGCCGTGTTCACCATTTTTAAGAAATAATTTACCATGTTGTTTGTGCCTCGATGGTATTCATATTTTCCATTTTCGATTCTTCCTCGAATTCTCTCTTGTGCATGAGATCCCCAAAAGTGGCTAAAGAATCTCTCCTTAACTTCATCATAATTTTCCTCCTCCATATTCATGGCCAACCACCATTCTTGTGCTGGTCCTTTAAGATGTCTCTCCATTATTTTCCTTTTTTGTCCTTCCTCCATGTCAGGATCAATTTCGGACATTATACCTTCTAGGTGTTTAATGAAATCAATAGGGTCTTCATCTTCCCTACCGTAGAATTCCTTCTTGCTTTTGTCTCCATTATCACCCATCTCAAACATCCTTGATTTAAACAAGGTAGCTATATTTATCCCTTCTCCCATATTCTTTATCTTATTCTCAACTACTTGTACCCTTCTTTCTACTTTTTTGACTTCTCCCTTAACTGTTTCTACAGTCTGTTTATTTTCACTGACTGTTACCTCTAAGTTATACATCTTTTCTATAGTTTCTTGGATTTTATTTCCCATTTCCTCATTCTTTCTTGTAATTCCTTCATTTATTTCCTCTATCCTCTTATTCATGATTTCCCAAAGATTCTTAATTTCTTGTTTATCCTCCTCTCTTTCTTTCTTTCTTTCTACTTTTTCCTCCTCTCTTTCTTTCTTTCTTTGTTCCTCTATCATTTTTACTAATTCTTCTTGTTCCTTTATTCTCCCTTGTTTCTGTTCTTCCATCTCTTTTAATCTTTCCTGTTTTTGTTCCTCCATCTCTTTTAATCTCTCCTGTTTTTGTTCCTCCATCATTTTTTTAAAAAACTCCATCATTTCAGATGGTTCTGTGTCTTTTCTCTGTCTTGTCGCCATCTTAAAGTCTCGTATTTAACTATCCTTTTATTCCCTTACTAACTTCTCCTACTTCTATATTTTTACTATATACTGAGTATTTAATTAAATATTCATTTAGAATTGTGCTCGATGTGATCCGGTTCAGTGTTCCCTTGACCTTGTCTATCTAACGCCTATGTATTCTATTTACTTTCATTAATAACTAACATTATTATTTATATTATGCCCTACCGACGCCTACTGAATTTTATTTTACTTAATTATTTCCTTTTAATTATTATTATTTATTCTAAGTTCTTTTTAATTTCATTTTTATTATAATTAACTCTTATTTAATTTAAAGAACTTCTTTGGTTTTCATTTTATGATTCCTATTATTTTTTACAATTTTAATTGAATTCTATTTAATTAATTTTGTTTCACTAGGCTCCTTAGTCGATTTAAATCTGTCTCTATTTGATGTTGACCCGATGTTACAATGTAAGCATCGAGCCTCAAACGTTGGGCGCCATACTTTTCTTACCGACTTACTTTTTATAACCTTTGCCGTTGTTTATTTCTCTTCCTCAATTGCTAAGTCAGTAAGAAAGTAATGGTTTATCCATTGACTACGAACCTAATTTCATAGACCTGTGCCTCAAGGAATAAACCTCTCAGAGGAACCAACCCCTGAATTTTTGATAAAACCAATTAGCCTCCGATAAGCCCTGTTCAAGCTCCTTTTCGGGTAGTGGAATCTTTGAGAGACACTTGTGATTTAAAGACTATACCTGGATACCTAGTGAACTTATCTTATCTAGAATGAAAACACAGCTAATTGGAAAATATACATTTTTATTTATTTGTTCTAAGGTTCAAATTAATTATTATTGTTTTTATTTAATTTCACAGGATTTTCTTGACTAATTATTTTTTCAAAATTTCATACAACTTGCCATTTAACTAAACATTATTATCTCCTTCTGTTTTTAAATTTTCTTATTATCATTAATTTTACATATAATTTAAATTATCAAAGTTACCATAATTAATTTTGTATATAATTTTGATTAGTACAGTTAAATTTAACATATTTTAAAATCTGATTCTTTTTCAAACACTTAATATTACTATGTAATGCCTTTAGGCTAGGCCTTGAACAATTAACTTCTTTGGAAGTTATTCATTAGAAATTCACTTAGAAAAAGCCATATAAGATATACATCTTTATACTTAATCCATACATTCCCACAGCGATGGGAATGGAAAGTCAATTTTGAATCTTTATTACTTAAATTTGGGTAACCTAAGAGAGTTGACTAATCAGTCCCTTAGGTTATTCCCATCTTATTTAATTTTGAAATTAAGTTAATATAATTTGAAGTAAAATGTTATTTAAAAAAGAATAATTAAATTGATTATATAACCTTGTACTGTAGAAATCTTTTTATCTTCATTAATGTTGTCATCTGTCGGTCCTGTTACAGCTTCAAGGGTCTTGGTAGGTAGGCGTCTCTCCATAATTTCGGTCAATCTTCTTATTTTCTTTAATTTTGCATTTTGGTGGTCGAAATTTTGTTCTGGATATATATGAGCCCTTGCTCATATATATCTTCCTTCCCCTGATCACATCGTAGCACTTTTTACTCTGTTTTTAGCACATTTTTTCTTGTCCTGATCGCATGGTACAAAAAACACGTCTGCTCGCTTTGAGAGCCTAATGCATTCTGATCTTGGATAGCGTTCTTTTGTGAGGCCCACTTCTCCAATTTCAAACTTCCCACGCCCCAGTATCCATTTTTCAACTTTTGACCAATCAGAAAGCCGTTGCCATGGCAATTGACTTTGTTTGTTCGGAAATTCTGAACTAAGATTAGTTTCCCTTTTTATAAAAGGCGTTTCTGTATTCTGATGTGTCCTTTGCATTTTTACCTTTTATTTAATAACGTATTTGACTTTATTTCTTCTCATTTACTTTAATTAACTTTTTAACATTCTTAATCCAAAGTTCGACTGTAGCGCTTTCGTTTCGTAGTGACAAGATTTATAATCAATGCCCTAAGCGGATTTTTCCGAAATCAAATATGACTTCTTCTATTATAAGCTAATTTCTTAGGCTATTACACTTTAACATTTAATCTTTACTTTTACATAAATACTATTTTCCCTAGCTAGGCCTAATTTACTTTCCTCACATCTTAATTTACATTCTTTATTCCTGATTATTTTTAAGTACAATTATTTTAATAGCCGGCATCTAGGCCTAGTTTGTTATACTACACAATTACCGTCTTTTTTTTGTTTACATAATTTAGGCTATCCACTTTGAAGTGATAATTTTTCTTATTGCTTATAATTTATGTTTTTTAAGTCTAAAGTTATTTCTAATTTTCTTCATTTTACTATTATTTACCCTAGTTTTAATATTATTATTATTATAATGTTTTAAAATTTTTATATATAAATTTAGTCAATTATTTAACCCGGTTAGGTTTGATTCTGGTATTCTGTACAATTACCCAGATTCTTTGCATCGGACATTCTGGCCGCTGCAAAGTGTAAACAATATACTGTATTAAAATGAATGCATTTCGATGTTTGACAACGAATTCCCTAGATGCAGACTTCAATGTGTCATGAATTTTCAATAAATGGTATCAAGGATTACGAAAATAGTTATGCATTAGTAACTTTGCTTGTAATCATCTTGAATTAACTGAATAGCTAAGTGAAAAGTTTTATTTAACTTGCTGACGCGTTTCAAAACAGTCGTTTCATTGACGAAGCTGGCTACTTATGATACATTATTAACTGTTGGTGAATAAAATTATCAGATATTTATTTCGGTAGTATTTTGGCCGAGAAACTACATGAAAGTCACACCTACTCGCGTACTCGCTTTTTTACGGTGGGAGATTAATTAAGGTGGGCAGGAGAGTAGACGTTAGTGAAGGTGAGAGACAGTCACAATTGAGGCATTGAAGCTATACCATCGTTAAAATCACTGTCAGATAGCCAATAAAATGTTCTAATACAATAGGAAAACAGTATTATGTGTAACGTAAATAACACTGCAACATTCAAGACTGTCCTGTAAAATAGAACCAGAGGTTCAAGATTTGACATGGATTCAGTTTGAATAACACTTATGTGTATATATTGAGTGATCTAGTGAACTTTGCATTTATCCTTAGGCTTTGGTAGACTGCAGAGTTGCTTAGAATTTTGAATCTTGAAGTAAGAATTTTTACGTTACGAAATATAGCAAAAATAAATTTTAAAATATAGCCTACAGAGATCAGTTTAAGAAAAATTAACAAGAACTATCTTCAACTGAAAAATATTTTACAAATTATTCTTATAATTCAGGAATAACATTTTGAACACAGTATAATCCAATGACATCATCAATGTTGATTAATACAAGTCTTCGGAAACAGGCGGGACAGTCGGTATCGGCGCATGCGCACAATGTAACATGACTCGGTCTACATTCCAACGTCTGCAAGGTCACCATTAAATATCCATAGATCAAGGACCTTACCTTAACCACTCCATTATTAGAACTCAGGAAGTAGTGCCCTTTTACGAGCGCCTCCGACAACAATCGTAAATTCGTATCGTTTTCATTTTATAACTTTTTGTTTTTTCCTGTTTTTTTACTGGCGTTTAATGGCGCTATAATTTCTTTTACAGTTCCAGATTCACGCAAATATTTAAATTGAGTTCTCGGTAAACACACTTACTGTGTATGGACAGCATGCACAATGACAGAGTCGATGGTAATTTGAAGGCTGTAGCGTACGGTTAGGCAGTTCAGAGTTGCCATGTAATATTTAAATTGGCCTAGGTACAGTAAATAACTAATGGCGAGACTCTATGGGACACTAACTCGGAGACTTCAATATAAGGGCAGTAAAGTATTTCCAGCTTACTTTAGCAATAGGTAAAATATTCATTGCCAAGCGTTTGGAGTTTCAGAGATTTAATTTACGGGTACAAAAGTAGTCTTTTTAACCCATAACTTTATTGTAGTGTATTGTGTGTCTGGCCTCTGAGGACGTGGAAACAGAAATGTACATCAGGTTAGAATACAAATATTTGTGGTTAGAGGTTCTTGTGTACTATTTATAATTATTTAACCACAGTAAATTATTCCAAATAATTAGTCACGGTAAAAGGGTTAGAAAAATGTGAATATAATTCATTTAAATATTCTGACTGAATTAAAATCGAAATGAGAGATTCTAGAACTTATATATGATTTTGAAAAAAGGAACATTTAATTTTTTTAATAATAACAATTCCTTTTTATAATTGCTTTCCTTGGTTTATGAGAGACAAGGTAGAGCTGCTAATATGAGCCATACTCTTAGAAATCTTTGGGGCTACCGAGGCCATACAGTACTCACTCAAAGATATTTGCCGAGCTTCAGGTTTAGCGCTAGGTACTTATTTTCACAGGCCGTATAAAAGGCTTTATATTTCATATGACTACGAAAAAACGCCTAGAAATCTCTGATGCTACAGGGATTTAACCCGGGAATCTTTATATTAGTAGCGAAGGGATCCACCCACGTGGCCACGCAGCCCTACACGCTACTAGTTCTTTCATTATATGTTCTTAAACAAGAATCTTACTTGGTATTTATGCGAGTTAACTTTCAAAGATTGATAGTATCTTCATTGTCGAGCATCAACATACTTGATTCTTGTTTAATTACATACAGTGAAAGTTATAATTGAATAAAAGAAAACAGTGCTGCAAAGTTACACACACACACACACACACACACACACACACACACACACACACACACACACACACACACACACACACACACACACTCACACACACACACACACACACACACACACACACACACACACACACACACACACACACACACACACACACACACACACACACACACACACACACACACATATATATATATATATATATATAAGGAACTAAGTCAAAATACAAATATAAGAATTATAATTGAATTTACAATTCAATTATAATTCTTGTATTTGTATTTTGACTTAGTTCCTTATTAATTCACAAGAATACATATTGCGATATATATATATATATATGTATATATATATATATATATATATATATATATATATATATATATATATATATATGCTGATACGTATTCCTTCATATTCCTTCATGGATGGAAAAGTATGACGAATAGTTATTATCTAGAGTACATCCGTTCATTCTGCAGTGCATAAATTCGCAGTTCCGACGTTTCGCCAGAATCTCATCTAGCATTGACGAGGTGAACCCAACAACAGTTGAAGAGCGAGTGGCGAAACGTAGGAACTGCGAATTTATGCACTGCAGAATAAACGGATGTACTCCAGATAATAACTATTCATATATATATATATATAGGCGTATAAAATATATTTATACATACTGCAGTTCAAATTTTTAATCGTTATTAAAATACGTTGTTATAAATAAATGTATGTAGGTATATAAATAATTATTAAAATTCAAAATACACACACACACACACACACACACACACACACACACACACACACACACACACACACACACACACATATATATATATATATATATATATATATATATATATATATATATATATATATATATATATATATAAGGAACTAAGTCAAAATACAAATATAAGAATTATAATTGAATTTACAATTCAATTATAATTCTTGTATTTGTATTTTGACTTAGTTCCTTATTAATTCACAAGAATACATATTGCGATATATATATATATATATGTATATATATATATATATATATATATATATATATATATATGCTGATACGTATTCCTTCATATTCCTTCATGGATGGAAAAGTATGACGAATAGTTATTATCTAGAGTACATCCGTTCATTCTGCAGTGCATAAATTCGCAGTTCCGACGTTTCGCCAGAATCTCATCTAGCATTGACGAGGTGAACCCAACAACAGTTGAAGAGCGAGTGGCGAAACGTAGGAACTGCGAATTTATGCACTGCAGAATAAACGGATGTACTCCAGATAATAACTATTCATATATATATATATATAGGCGTATAAAATATATTTATACATACTGCAGTTCAAATTTTTAATCGTTATTAAAATACGTTGTTATAAATAAATGTATGTAGGTATATAAATAATTATTAAAATTCAAAATACACACACACACACACACACACACACACACACACACACACACACACACACACACACACACACACACACACACACACACACACACATATATATATATATATATATATATATATATATATATATATATATATATATATATATATAAGGAACTAAGTCAAAATACAAATATAAGAATTATAATTGAATTTACAATTCAATTATAATTCTTGTATTTGTATTTTGACTTAGTTCCTTATTAATTCTCAAGAATACATATTGCGATATATATATATATATGTATATATATATATATATATATATATATATATATATATGCTGATACGTATTCCTTCATATTCCTTCATGGATGGAAAAGTATGACGAATAGTTATTATCTAGAGTACATCCGTTCATTCTGCAGTGCATAAATTCGCAGTTCCGACGTTTCGCCAGAATCTCATCTAGCATTGACGAGGTGAACCCAACAACAGTTGAAGAGCGAGTGGCGAAACGTAGGAACTGCGAATTTATGCACTGCAGAATAAACGGATGTACTCCAGATAATAACTATTCATATATATATATATAGGCGTATAAAATATATTTATACATACTGCAGTTCAAATTTTTAATCGTTATTAAAATACGTTGTTATAAATAAATGTATGTAGGTATATAAATAATTATTAAAATTCAAAATTTTCAAGTTAAACCTGAAAAACTTTGAGCGGAAGTAATTGTAATTTTATGTTATGTATACGGTGTCCTGTGAATAGCTTATGATTATTGTAGGTTAAATCGCATCAATTGAAACAATAATCTGGTTTTAGCACTGAAAAATATATACATTAGCCTACATCAAGTTAAAACCTACGTAATAATAAATTTAAAATACAATATTTTACAATACACAAATGTTAAGAAATATAAAAACTAGATTACTTTTGTGATTCAAATAGTTTTGTAAATTATAACTAATTTTAAAAATATTTATAATTTAGAATTTTTAAGACGAGAAAATTCAGATATACGTATAAATAAATTCACATTTCCTTTTTTTGCCTCCATGCCGGACGCATTTTATCACCAACTTTACGACTCTGTCCTTTCAGGTACTCCATTCATTTATTCCCCATTGCAAAATTTGCAATGAAAGGGCCAGCCGGAGAGGTTGGCAATAAATTGAATTAAAATTAAAATTAAAATATTTAAATTAAATCTAGTTGTAGCGTTAGCAAGGGATGTGGGAGTGGTCACAATGAGACGTGCTTGATTTACTCCAAGTCTCTCGGAATAACTTACCCCATTATGTCCAACTCCTGTAACGCAGACGTCTCAACTATGATAGGATCTGTATTGTCAGGCCATTTAATGGATATATCGCTTCCTCATTCCTAATGAGATACTTCTGTACATAAAATGGCCACACAGTTGGCTGGTTTGCTGTTATGCTATGAGTACTGTTAGGGTTAAAAAAAAGACATGACCCAGAAAGAATATCGAAATAGACGTACAGAAGGAAAATAAATGACAAAATTAGAAACTAAGTCTTGAAAAGAAGGAATATTAAAATAAACAAATTTAAAAGTGATAGTTTTGATACATTCTGTATTTGCAGCGTACAAACGTAAAAATAACTTTTTTAAAATCTCTTCTATTTCGTAATGATCTAAAAACAAGAATATTATTGTATTTTATTATATTTTGCAGGGGACAGTGGAATTCTCATGATTAAAACTAAAAGTTTGAAGCGTTCGAAAATATTCTATATTTAAAGAGTTTTTTTAAAAAATTACCCAAGACATGTATTGACATTTCGTACATCTTGTAGTTATTATATATGTGTTTTGAAACCTAATTGGTTTATACTTTTAAAACTTAATTGGTTTATGCTTTTCAAACTTAATTGGTTTAATCGTTTGAAACGTAATTGCTTTATACCTTTGAAACTTAATTTTTTTATACTTTTGAAAATTTATTGGTTTAAACTTTTAAAACCTAGTTGGTTTATATTTTTGAAACTTGATTGGTTTTTACTTTCGAAATATAATTGGTTTATACTTTTAAAACTTAATTGGTTTATACTTTAGAAACTCAATTGTTTTATACTATTGAAAGTTTATTGGTTTAAACTTTTAAAACCTAATTGATTTAAACTTTTGAATCTTAATTGGTTTATTCTTTCAAAATGTAATTGCTTTATACTTTTGAAACTTAATTGGTTTAAACTTTTAAAACTTAACTGGTTTATACTTTTGAAATTTAATTGGTTTAAACTTTTGAAAGTTTATTGGTTTAAACTTTTAAAACCTAAGTAAAGGAAAATGTCTGTTTAACCAGGTACTTTGGAGCGTCTGTGTTCTTTAACACTGATACTGGATTAAGGCGGTTGGTACTTGGCTCGTGGAAAGGAGTTTCCATTCGGGAGGGGCTTGGTTAGGCATCAGGGTTTATATGGAGGGACTCTTTTTATTTTAATTAAAGGGGGGCTGCCAGAATTAAAAAATAACAATGTTATTTTATTGTTTTGTAGTACAAACAATTATCTTAGAAACTGCAACGAAAGATAACAATGACTAAACGCTAGCAATGTAAGTTAAATACGAACAATGATTTATTTACGAATGATAGATAGTAACGTAGAATAGGATTCAAAGTGGTTAAGAATTATTAAGGGATGAAAAATTGTTAGAAGCATAAAAAAAAAATAGAAAAAAGTGAGAAAACAGTAAAAATATTTTACAGTTAAATCAGATTCAGGTCTAGTTAGCAGAGTCTTGAGTAGAATTGATGCGAACAAATTAACAAATGATTGCAAAAAGTATAAATTAATTTCGTAATATATATTTACTGTTTATTTTAATAGTTTGTTTATAAATAAATTAGATATGTATTTTTAAAAAAAATGTAATACAAAATTGTGTTTATAATAGGAAAATAATTAGGAAATGGGTTTAAAATTAGAAGACAACCTTTCTCTCGGAAAATATTGCAAATGAGTTTAGTAATTATAACAGACATAAAATTTCAAACACCAATAAACACAGACTGAGCCACCGCGCGGAATAAAATACACCGTAATCCATTGAGCGACATCTTCATTACACTATTCCCAGCTTCCTAAAATGGTAAACCATCCCGACGTAAAAAGGATGAAGATTTTAAGTGGGAAGCTCGCCACTGCCTACAAGTATCGATATTGTTTATGAAAACAATCGAGACATTTATTTCTCAGGACGGAGTTAATTCTCGGATGTGCCCTATACTGAGCATATCGGCTGTACTGCGCATGCGTAGGTTATGAATGATTTACTAGCCAATGATAAGTGTTCGATATACTGCTTTGTATTTCCTTGTGCAGGAGTGTATAAACTATCCGCTGACATATCGATTGTAGTTTGTACAGTTTAAAACGTTACTTGAGGAAATAACTCACGGCGTTTCATTTTAATGAAAGCGGACGCAACACACTTTATGCTGCGCCTTCGCCCACTCGTTAAAGTCTTTAAAATAAACAACACTGCAGCCACTTGTTCAATGTAATAAAATTTGCTTTGCTATTCTGATATACGCAGGCACCACGATTATAATCCTGGTTTCCAATACATACTTTGACAGCTGATTATTAATAAATTCTGGCCGCCTATAGTAAATTCGAATTCCTTCTTGTTATACAAACATAAGTTGAAATATACGAGTTTTTTTTTAGTTTAGTAATTTTTAGGCATCGCAGTATATAATCTGATAACATAAATTTAAAATAATTCAACTCTGAATTATCTATTATACCACTTTTCAACAACAACTTCCTTCTAAATAAAGTTTTAATGAAATTAACTTTAGACTTTATATATTAATTTTTTTTATGATCTTACTCGTTGGTATTTCACCTAGGTTATTTTCTTTATAATTACTACTTAATAATTCTATATAAAATGAGAACATTATTTCCGTTTATCTAAAGGAAAAGTGTCTCATAAATAAGTAAAAAACAGGAATATCTCTGTAACCCCAGTAATTGATATCTCTTCTCTATTCTCTGCGTTTCTACTAGGTTGATTTATTCATTTTACTGTCAATAAATGTTTCGCAATTCCTTAAGCTATAATCTATCTAAATTATTGTTTACCATATTTTCACCATTTTAATGTTTTCTCACATTTTTATCAAATATTTTTTTTACTATTTAAAACGATATATATATATATATATATATATATATATATATATATATATATATATATATATACATATTCCACTCATATCTATTATTTCTATTTTTAGGAAGAATTTGACTCGACGTCTGTCGGGATGGCTTTCGATTGAGTGCTGTCACTGCATTGTCAACCTATCTTGTAGGACGTTTAACCTAGGAAAGCCTGTTAGCGACTAATCAAGTAAGTTTTTTTACTATATGTAATGTAAGTAGAAGTAAAACTTTGTCGTAAGTGAATGGAAGAAAACAGCAATGCTACAAAAACTATCAGCTCACGTGCGTGCGTTTGTCATTGTGTGCGTGTACACGCACACGCACACACATACACACACACGCGCGCGCTCACATACACACACACACACACACACACACACACATATATATATATATATATATATATATATATATATATATATATATTCTTGATATTTTACGTTATCCATTGTTTTTCCGTTGCACTGACTTTATGAAGTTAATATATTACTATTGTAAGTAATTTTATCCACCATTAAGTGCAATGATTTTACCTTGAGTGATGAGGCGCCTTTCGGTTACTTGACCATTGTCGAATCACCGATTTCTTTTAAGTAAAATTAAGAAAAAGTAATCAGTGATTCGACAATGGTCAAGTGACCGAAAGGCGCCTCATCACTCAAGGGAAAATCATTGCACTTAACGGTGGATAAAATTACTTACAATAGTAATATATATATATATATATATATATATATATATATATATATATATATATCACTTATAAGCCTACTATAATGTACTTGAACAAGAATCCTACTTTGTATATATGCGAGTCGACCTTCAAGGACTTTAATTATGTGCCTTCATTTTCAAGCATCAACTGAGACTAAGAACTTTTTGTAGATTGCCAGGTGTATGGGATTTCCGTTGTCACGCGGTATACCAATAGGTCTACTGTTCTATTTTAGGATTCACTGCACTGCGTGAATGTTTTTAGTTTGTCTTGGGATTAATGTTGTCTATTAAGTTGAGTAATTTATCTTTTCTTTATTTCATTTGTAATTATTCGTTTATGATATTCTTTTTGTGTTTATAAATTTGTAGCATTTCCCAGATTGTCATTTTGAGGCCATTTTGTAATTTTATTAGATATATATTTTCTAATGTGGGGAATGCATGGTGGTTTTTGATGGCGTGCTTGGCTAAGTTTAAATTGTATATCTGCCATTTAATTTATTTTTTGTTTGGCCTATGTATAATTGTTACAGTCTGGGCATTCGACTTTATGTTTTCTGTTATTAAGTGTAGGGCATATTTTTACTGTTTGGTTTATTTTATTGGTTATGCCTCTTGTAATTTTGTAAGTTTTATTAATATTAATCACCTTAACATTAGTTTATGACTATCCGAACTTTGAAGATTGTAAATTTGTAAAAACTTACTGAGACAGAACATTTTCAATCGCTCCGAGGCGATCTTCATTAGTGACTTCTGCTTGGAGATGTCGGGGTCAAGCGGTGACAGTTCTAAAGGTAGATTTTCGATAGCATCAAAGAGTATGTGTGATTTGTATTGTGTTTGTTCGTTTAATATGTTTGTACTTTGTGTGTTTGTAAATTTCATATTGTTCTAGTGTGTTGAGATTTGGTCCTTTTTTGTTGATGTGTAGGATTTCTAGGTTATGGTAAATGTCTGTGTACTTGTGTCCTGTTTCTTTTATGTGATTGTAAAATGTTGAGTTGGTGTTCTGTTTGTGTTCCTCGACTCTTTGTTTGAAGCTGCAACCTGTTTGTCCAAAGTTGAATTTGTTGCATTTGTCGCAGTTTAATTTGTATATGCCTGGTGCTTGTAGTTCATCTTTGTTGTAGGTGTCGTGTTGTATTTTGTATTGTAACATGTCAGTTTTGTGTGCTATTTTCATCCTGTTTTTTGAAATTTGTGGTCTATTTTATTTGATGTTCTATTTATGTATAGTATTGTGATGTGTTTGTTTTCCCTCTCTGTAGTGTTAATTTTAGTGTTTTCTTGTATATTGTGCCATAGTTTGTCTATTATTGTGATATTGTATCTATTTGTGTATGCTATATATTTAATGGTGTCTAGTTCTTTGATTATGTTTTCTGTGGTCATTGTAACTTCTTTAAGTCTATGGAGCATGGATCTGAAGGCAGCGTGTTTCTGTTGAATACACTTAAAAGTAAACGTGATTAATTAAGATTCACTGAACGAAATGGACTACAAAATTCAATAGTTATTAATTTTGTTATTTTAATATTTTAGTTATTCCTTTTATGTTGTATCCTGTGTATGTGAATGTAGCCCACTTTCTTGTTGTTTGGGGTTCGTGTTTAGGTTGTTTTAATTCAGTTAATATTTTAAATTCTAATTAATCTATAGTTTTATTATTGTATCCATTTTTTTTGTTGCTTTTTGGTATATTATATGTTTTTCTTTTTCTTCATATTTTAGTGGACGTTTTAACACCCTGTATAAGAGTGATTTGTAAGCAGCAATTTTATTTGGTGGAGGGTGTTTAGCGTAGTTTGGTATTGTATTTATGGTTTATGTACCTATAAATAATGGTTTATGTACCTAAATTTTCCTAAAAATTGAGTATTCAATTTTATTTGTATTTCTAGTCATTTTTTTAGGGTTAGATAGTCTATTTTATCATTTATCCCTTCAATAGAAGGCGAGTTTAATAAAATGATGTAGATGTCTTGCAAATAGAATAAAACATAATTGCTCAGACAAAAGTCACAGTACAATAATTTATTAGCTAGTTAGTTTAATTCAATACTTATTGAAAAATGTCTTACAACTGAAGCGCCTTCCTCTAATTAAATAACTCCTTCCACTTTCGTCATGCAACTCCAATTGTTTTGCTGCAGATGCCTCTTCTTCATACCTTCATTTACCTCTTCCTTCCATATCTATCTGGTGTACCTCTCCTCCTGCTATGTTTTAGAATCCACTGTGCAATTCATTTTAACGTCCTACTTTTACATTACTTCTTTCTTGTCCAAATCGTTTAAACTTCTTTTTCATCGAAACTTTTCCATCGTAGTCATCTTCCTTTACACCCAGTCTAAACTAACCTAATTTACACCACCAGCCTGAAGTGAATAATTATAAATAAAACATAATTTATAATATAGAAAAAGTTATCGAATTCCATTAAGAAAGTGCTAAATTTAGGTACAAATATGTTTTCCCATCACTTGTAGCCAATTGTTCAGAAATGAAACGGTGCTCGCCCAACAATGTCACAGCGCCTGCGCAAATAAACTACAGAAGTCGCCTTTACCAGCACATCTCAATAGGCTAGCATACGGCCGTTTCTATTAAATAACCGACTTAAAGCGTTAAATCAAGCTACCTATAGAAATTCCCTCGACTCGGACAAAAAACCGACCGAACTAGCAGAGCAAGCTTTTTTCATCTCGATTAATGCATTATCGAGAATAAATACTGCTTTGATAATTGTGCAAAGGGCAACGTGTTTTGAGGTTATGTAAGGTATAGTATTACCATAAGCGGTTAATAATTTCAACCGATTGTGGTGGTGTTGGTTAGCTGTAAGGACATAGTTTATGGCGTAGTTTGAATTGCTTCCACATTGTACGTTGGTCGCGTATAGGAGAATAACCATATTTCCATGAAATTGAACAAAGATGTCGGGTTAAATCATTTTATAATAGTGTGTGTCAATTTCTATAGTTGTATATAACTATTTATTATTATAACCGTTACTATGTAAGCACTAACAAACAAAAATGGTTAATTTCCTTCGCAAATATATAAAAAAAACTAAATGTTAAAAACGAAATTATAATTTAGCTCTTTGAAAAGTCAAAGCACCCAATTCTCAGGACGCTGTAGACATTCCACCCTTAAACTCGTTTAGCTACCCCTTAATTGGATAAACATTGATGTTACCTACTTTGAAATAAGCAATATTTAGAGCCTACGCCATACTTTCTGCATCGCCGTTATTGGGTAATGCAGCAGTATGTTATGCGGGAAGTGTAAAAAGAAATAAAAATGGTGAAAAAGAAGAATGGTGACAAGGAGTCTTCGACTACACATTCTTGTCTAATTCGTCTGTATGTTATCAATTAACACAAAGATAGTCTTATTAGGGGGATCTCCAATCTAGCGTATGAAACCTTTAACCCCACCTCAAACTCGCGACTCCCGTCTGGATGACTAGCGTCCGGCATGAGGCGGGGGCCGTACTGCCACGACCCGTGTTACCAGTATGCAAGAGTTTTGTGATCTCGCTGTGAGGCCTGGACTGATGATCTGCATCTGGGACGAGACGAACTCCAACGAGACACTGCGATTCGACGGCTTTTCCAGAACCTTCCGATCGGTCAGGTTCCTGTACCTTCAATACGCCATGTGATTATCTCGGTCCAGGCAATGCAATTGGACCTTTATCCACTTTAGTTTGGCCTCGCCTAAGACCCGTACTCTTAGATTTGTAACTTGATCCTTGAGTCCGGATAGGACACATTTTGTAAATAACCGTGAAATTCTTAATTTCTTTCATTCATCTTAGTTTTAAAACAATCAGCCCGTATGACCATTGTCGCCTACGAGTGATGGGAAGGGTTCTTACCGGAGGTAGGAGTAAGGGAGCCTAAAGCCCTCCTTATACAGGGTGTACAGAACAGGAACATCACATCACGTGACCAGGTTCCCTTACCCTGCAGGTCTACCGTAATCGGGGTGATAAAGTTAATATCCGTTACTCTCCATTGTACGAACGATAATGAAGGACAATCCTAAGTAGAATAAGGTACGACGGGGTAGAGAGCATAATGATATCCTGGGAGTGAGGATAGAGGAAAACATGCATCGCGTGGACAAGTTTAAATGGGGTAGACATGTGTAGATAATACGGAGCGAGTGGTTGTTCCGTCATTAGGGGAATATGAACCGTTTATTAGATTGCTGGACAAAATGGGTTAAAATGATAGATATAAGTTAGTAAATGTTAACTTCGGACGTCTAACCATCCCCTGTAAAGCATATTATTATTGTAAAACTAAGAAGGGCTGAAAACGTGACGCATGCATAGGGAGCATACGTTTTCTGGAATCTTCTTTACGTTTAACTCTAAATTACGTATAAATATTCGTTGATTTGAAGATTACAAGTTAACGAGGATTTGGAAACCTACGAAAATATCACATTAGGTATTTTAACAAACAAGAATAAAGTAGAAATAAGTTTTGGCCAAATCTTTGACATCGTTATGGTGTAAATAGTTTAATTAATGGACGAAGATAAACCCTTGCTACAAATACTTACTCAACCTTTACGTACATTTCACTAACACAGTGTTCTTTATAATCTTCTGATGATGCTAACTGTGGTTAGCGAAATTTACGTAGAGGTTGAGTAAATATTTGTAGCAAAGTTTATAATTGTTTATAAATTATAATTGGTCTAATGTCTTCTATATTTCTTTTGTGTTTAAATATTTTAAATACAAATATAATTATTTTTGTGTTTTATTTAAATTTGGATATTTTATTTTTTATAACTTTTTTGTAAGGTTAATGTTTGTTGTATTTTTCAATTTCTTCTAATAATTCATAATCTCTTTATATAAGTCTTGTTCAAATTTTCAATTATTAATAAAATAGGCTACTTTTATCGGGCCACTCTAGTTCAAATATATTTTTTTTAAACTTGTAGTGCTTGAGATTTGATGTTTATAAAGTTTTTATTTCAAATATTATATCAATAATTAAATTGAATGAATTAATTTCAGTTTTATATTGGAGAAACACTTTTCGCAAAAGGGGCAAGGTATGCAAGTAGTTATTTTGTCTCATTCGGCTTAAAATATGTGACGAGACATGATTTCATAAAACAGCTGATTTTATGCTATAGGTTATGTGATAGAACAGCTGAGTTGAAGCATAGGTTATATTACTTTAATGAAATTATTTGTAATTATTTAATAAAAAGTAACTAAAATAGGCCTACACTTTTCTTTGTTGACTTAGTAGGAATTGACTTTAAAAATCTTTTGTTTATACGATATTACTTGTTTTTTAGAAGTATGGAATGAATAGTACCATCGTAGTTTTAGTCGTACGTTGTCTGTATATAAGCACCATTTTTAATCAGTGTATTTTAATAACCATTTTTGTGTTCCTTATAATAAAGACTAAGTGAGTTTAAATTGAATATCGCCTTTATAAATACACCTACAATTAATACTTGTTTCATCAAACTAAACAACCTGTTAAATCATGGAATACAAAAAGACTACAACCAATCCAATCGTTAAAATTTCCATAGAAATATTCATTATTCAGAAACTTATTTATAGAGTAATTAAACACCGTAAATTTGCATTTGATTTAAGCGTTCTCGACGTCAGATTTGGTCAATAATTTATTTTAGTACAGTAAACTTTCAATACAAAGTATTATTAAATTACTCAGGTAAATTACTGTAATCTGATAGGAATTTTGCCCTAGAGGTGACATTAAAATTTGATCCGGCCTCGAGGACGACGTTTTCGACACCTACCGCAGTCCTGAAATCTCTACCCGGAGGGGTCAGGTCTCATTTCGTGCAATCATCTTGTCGACTAAGGATATATGAATTACTTAGACCTTGAATTAAGTAAATACAGTTTACTTAAATAGGTGAAATAATTTATCCAATGAAATTTGTAATGAGATATGTTGAACGAATATCGACGAAATATTAATTCTTCGGGCTGTATTTGTGCGATTCTACATACTTTTGTCCTTGTATGTACACATGACATTTGAGTGTATGTTTAGTTGACAAGTGTCGATAAAGCATTTTTTGTTTGCTTTAATCCTCTTGTATTACTTAAATATTAGCTTAGAAAATTTGTATTAGATATCGATTTTAAGTACAATATACTTTTAGACATGTTTTTTATTTTATTTATAATTTCCATTCAGTGCTGTTACAGTCCAAAATTTACCATTTTTCGAACAAATTTTGTTTCAAGAAGTTTCATGACTAAATTATCCAAGAAACGTTTATAGCATACAGGCCATCCTCTTGACCAATAATAATCCAGCTACCGTTGCTAGGCTGTTTTTTCTTTTCCACTGTGTTCATTACTGCTGTGCTTTGCGTCTCTTAATCTGCAATACCTTCACAGTCACTTCGTTGCCCTGGTTTTTTTTTACCTGGTTTTACCAATGGCAGACTCAACATTTAACATTTCTAAAACCTTACTTCATGCAATTTCAGTATAAAGGGGTCAAATTTAATGCAAATGTTCTAATTAATTTCTTAAAGAAATCGACCAATGTATGAATACAGTAAGAAAAGTGCCAAACTTATTAATACAGCCCATGAGGGTAAAAATTACAGTCGTTTTAAGAACATATCTTGTTTAGCAAAATTATTCACCTACTACTTCCTTTTTGCCATCTCCTGTCTTTATTGAAATAAGTTTAAATATTTGGTAAAATAGTACCACAGTAAATGTGTTCTGTTTTTTTAAAGTGTTTGATTTATTCAAATGTATGCCTAATTATTTAAAATCGAATTTGAAAATGATTTTGAAAAAAAAAATTGAAATTAGACTATCGTAATTTAAATTGAAATTTTTAAAAATGTTAAAATTTTGCAATTTTATTTTTAATCTATTTTGGTTTTTAGAAATATAAGTGTTGAATATTTTGCTCGATTATTTACGAACTATCAAGCCATTTTTAATTTGAGCATTGACAAGTTGCGGGCCATTAAACTTTCCGTCCAACCACACAAATCTCCAACACTTGGCGTTAAATGGATTACTTGTTTTTAGAGTCAAGTTTCGGGCAACGGACTTTGCACCTCTTCGGCCACTTTTTAACGAAGGCTGTCTAGGACCCGCCCAACCGTTCATTATACGTAATTGGTCTTGTTTAAGTCAAGAAAGAAAACAACTCATTCATCACAGGAGGTTTTGTCACCTGTGGAGCTCTTATAGGAGCAGCATTTAGGGAACGTTTTCCTTTTTTTCGGTTGAACGATTTAACACGAATTTCGCTACTGCTAAATATGAATATTAATTTTATATTGCAATTATTTAAAAAGCTCCAATGGACAAAAGAAAAGAAAACCAAATGTAAATAAAGCGATTAAAATTACTTTTATTTGAAGTGAAACTTGTTAAGGCACAACATAAGAGTAAACCAGTATAAAAAGACGCCATAACTCAGGAATTTCTACAAGAATGAATAAAAATCCGGAGATCATCGATTTGCCGCAAATAGTTCCGAAAGGCAAAAAGGTTGTAGGTTAATTACAAGTGCTTTTGTTGTTACTTAGAGGTTGTTTAAAGGTTATGTTTATAAAATTGTCAAATTAAATTTACTATGTATTTTAAAATCGTGTATTTGGCTAAATTATGAAATAACGTAGGCTTATGATTCAACAGCTGTTATTACTCGTGGCGGCTACGTCACTTCATGTATTATATGTCAATATTAAGTTAAATTACATTATGAGTAGTAATGGGTATACTTTATCCCCCCAATGAGAGAGCAGTATTTCTTACCCCCACTCCTTCCTAAGCCCCGCCCCTTTTGTTTGATAGGTCGATGTTGATGAAGATGGCGTCGACGCCCCGCCCCTGGTGCTGGTGGAGGAGCGGAAGGGCCATCTTGTTCTGGTGATGACGTTTGGAAAAAATATAATTCTTGGTTGGGGAATGGAACCTAGGACGTTTGGTTTGCTGGCGTGTGACGCTAGCGACTGAGCTACGAGTCGTTCAGTTGTGTGTTACTGTATGATGGGGGTACAAGTAGGTCTTGGTTGGAAATTTCGGTTAAATAAGAGTAATACGTGTATTTTAATAAATATGAATTTATTGTCTCAAAAAATAAAAATATATTGACAAGGACAAATGCGTAATTTAAATACAATATATAAATCTAACAATTATTTTAAAAAATAATAATATTAAGACTAGAATAAATACGAATAATAAAAATATATGAGCAAGAACAAATACAATATATATAAATCTAACAATAATTTTAAAAAAATAATAATATTATAAATCTAACAATAATTTTAAAAAATAATAATATTAAGACTAGAATCAACTCATCAATACATATTTCAAATATAATATAATTAAAATTAAGCAAAGATAAAACTAAATATAAATAAGAGTAATATATCACGCACACCAACAGTCACACAAAAATATTTTTAGAAAATATATTACGCACAGTAGGTTAGCGAATATTGGGTTCGCGTGACTTTAAAATTCGGTGTAATATTTGTAGGTGACATCACAGCAACATCACAGTTATGCGATATCGAAGTCGAACCACACCATCAATTACTCCTCATCAGAATTGAACTACAATATAGGTCAATTCTAGTAACGAGTCTTTGATGGTGTGGGTCGATTGCGATAGTGCATAAATATGATGTTGCTGTGGGTGTCAGAGTACAAATATTACACACCCGATTTTAAAGTCACGCAAAACCAGCATTCGCATGTATCCTTGGCTGTGGGTAAAATATTTTCTAAGGAAGACAGCTCCAGCCATCGCTGTCCTCAGTGGTGGCCATTCCATTACAACATGCCACCCCCAAGCAAACACACACACACACACAGACGCACACAGTAAGTAGGTTAGCGAATGCAGGGACCGCGTGGTAATATAGGGGAAATAAAATAATTACGATTGGGATCTCAGCAACATCAGCAATTACTCACTATCAGAATTGAACTACAATATAGGTCAATTCTAGTAGTGAATCTTTGATGACGTTGCTGTGGGTTCCAAATCGTAATTATTTTTATTTCCAATATTACCACGCAAGACCGGCATTCGCATGTATCCTGAGCTTACCGGGTGCGTAAGCTGCCTTAAGGGCTACGGAAGGCAGCTCCATCCATCGCTGCCTTCTGTGGTGGTCATCCATTACAACATACCACCCCCATGCACAAAGAAATGCGGGTATATATGGTATATACACCTCTTCAAATGAGGAAAACTGTTGGTTTTACGTGAAAATGAATGTAGGAAGTAATATTTTAAAACAAGTGTCACTGCAAGGTTTAAAATACTGCTCACTATTATCATATTCACATGAAAACAATAATCTTACCGCTTTGCGAGAAGTGTTATTCCTCTAGACTCCGCATTTCTTCGTCAGTAGTTGACAATAAAGTTGTGACGTCAATTCCGTCCAGATCCTCGAGCGTGACTGGCAGCGGCTCAGGAGGTATCTCATACGTCATTTGTCTCCGTATGTCGGATATAATATAGTCCACAATATCCAGGCTCTGAGCAATCTCCTCATCTGCGGTGGACGGTGGTGGCTTGGATGCTGGTGGTTGGGGAGGCAGAGATGTTGATGGTGGTGTCACCTCATCTGGCGCTGCGGTGAACGGTGGCTTGGATGCTGGTGGTTGGGACGCTGAAGGCAGAGATGTTGATGGTGGTGCCACCTCATCTGGCGCTGCGGTGGACGGTGGCTTGGATGCTGGTGGTTGGGATGCTGAAGGCAGAGATGTCGATGTCCAGGTATGCGCTGGTGGTGGTTGCTGGCCGTCGTACGGGCGGGACCTCCTCAGATATCTATCCCATGACTGGCTGATTATAATTCGACCGTCGTTTGTGCATGGGAGATAGGATACTCCCGACGAAATATTTAGTGTCACCAACGGGTACCCCGCCGCCGTAGCCTCTGATCTCAGTCTCAGCATCTGACTGAAATACCGACAACACAATTTAGTAATATGAAAACACGGAATACTATAAAATCTGAAAGACTAATTCACAGTATAATTTTAAAAATTAAGTCAATTTAATGAATAAATACAATGTTTATGAAAATATATGTCCAAAATAGGTAATACAAAACAAAATCTAGTGTAAAATGAAATGCTGAAAAAGAACAGCTACCTTATACTATTTTATTAAAAATCGATATATGTTTAGCACATAATATATCCAACTGTTTGAGCTCGCTTAAAGTTAATAAAACACGACAGTATAATTATTTGTGAAATTTGTAAAAAGCAATATGAAATGAAGGTTATTCAAAATTAAACACACATATATAAAGTATTTTTAAATAAATATTCGTTGTCACTTACCTAAATAAGTCATCAGCCAAGCCCGGCAATATAGACCTGATCAGCTCCCTCAGCATGTCGTCGGTATAACGAGTGAGGTTGAATCCAGGCACCATCTCAAGCAACTGTGTCCTCTGAAGCTACTGTGAGAGATCTACTAGTGTGTTGTTGATATATACTCTTCTCCCCAACGTTTGGTAGGGGTATCAAGTTCTCACAGTTGGTATCCGGTTGTCAAGGTCTACTGGTTCAGCTTCCCACGCCTTCTACCGAGTTCAACAACTCTCACTGGCTCCACGACCGCAACGTCCGGTTCTCAAGGTTTACCAGTTCGCAAGCCTATGAAAGATAAACACGTATAGTGGCGGATGTGGGCGTTCTGCACACGCTACATACTTCAAGGCTAAGCGAGCACAATTGACAGGCAAACACATGTCCACATGGTAGACTTGCAACTTGCAATTCTTCTGCACAACAAATCTTACATTTCAAACGATCATCCTCATTACGTTGCACTAGATCACCGTCGTCGTCGTCGTCGTCGTCATCGTCATCATCATCATCATCATCGTCATCAAAAACAGTTCTAATATCGATAGTCATTTCTTCTACTTTAAATTTTACAATCCATGCTAATTTACATTCATGAAACCATTCAACGTGTTCGACAAACGGGTCATCTGTAGGTTCCCAACCTTTGAGACCTCCCCCACAACTAAAACATACAGTATGGTCATCTTCTCCGGTGTAGAAAAAACCGGTCAAGCTTAGAGTATATGGATTCAATGTTTCGCTTTCCACACCCTTCCAATTACGAAAAGAGGATAATCTGCTGTTCGCAAGTGAATAACGTCGATGAACTGGGTTCTCAATTGTAAGAGAATCGGGCCAAACCATGTCTGTCTGTGGAATGACTGAAAATCTTAAATGTCTTGTATTCTTATACACTTGTTCTCTGTGTCTCATACGGGGTTGAAACCGTCATCATTATGCCCACATTACAAGTTTGGAAATAGCCGACGCTATTTACCAGTGACTACCACAAAATGCAGTCCCTACGGGCAATCGACTTTCAAGTAGGGTGTTAACCCCGAAGGTCGATTACCCGAATGAAAATGGCTCCAACCACCGCCATTTCCTGTAACTGCCACTCCATGACAAAATGCAGTTCCCAAACAGCCAAGAAGGTTTAGGAGGACTTGTCCTACGCCAGGGACCTTCAAAGGCAAAGCTTTTTTTTGGTGCTTTAAAGGTTTACAGGGAGTTACCCCGTGCCAGGGACCTTTAAAACATTTTTCTTGAAGGTTTACGGGGAGTTAACCCACGCCAGTGACCATCAAGTTTTTTTTTAAATTTTTTTTGAAGCTTTAAAGGTTTACAGGGAGTTACCCCGTGCCAGGGACCTTTAAAACATTTTTCTTGAAGGTTTACGGGGAGTTAACCCACGCCAGTGACCATCAAGTTTTATACTAAGCGATAAGCAAAATCTTGCACTGCGCAGTGCACATTTACAATGTACATAAGTGTTTGGTTGCGGTAGTATGCACCTGAAGTAAATACGGCTGTTGTTGCTAGACGAGTATTTCTCAGGCAATTCCATGACATGTGGAAATATTGAGCCTTTTCCAAACCTTTTGTGAAAATGGTGGAAAACGGTATGATTCGCAATAGTTGCTCATCAAAAGGTATACTACCTTCGTACCAGCTGATACGAGCCTGCCTGTAACCATCGAGCAGACGTTTGTGACGATTCATTTAAATTATGAAATTTGTAAGGCGGTTTAAAAATGGTAACACTTTGATAGTGTTCGGAATCGACATTCAAGGTCGATTACCCGAAATGGCTCCAACCACAGTCATTGCCTGTAACTGCCTAACATGACAAAATGAAGTTCCCAATGGAAACAGCCAGTTTTAAACTCTAATATCTTGCACTGCGCAGTGCACATTTACAATCTACATAACATAAATGTTGTGTTGCGACGGGCAATCGACTTTCAAGTAGGGTGTTTACCCCGAAGGTCGATTACCCGAATGAAAATGGCTCCAACCACCGCCATTTCCTGTAACTGCCACTCCATGACAAAATGCAGTTCCCAATGCAAACAGCCGGTTTTAAACTCTAAGCGATAAGTAAATCATAATAATATCTTGCACTGCGTAGTGCACATTTACAGTCTGTATAAGTGTTGTGTTGCGGTAGTATGCATTTGAAGTAAATAGGGCTGTTGTTGTTGTTGCTAGACGAGTATTTCTCAGGCAATTCCATCACATGTGGATGGAACTGCCGCAAATATTGAGCCTTTTCCAAACCTTTTGTGAAAATGGTGGAAAACGGTGTTAGCATGATTCGCAATAGTTGTTCATCAAAAGGTATACTACCTTCGTACCAGCTGATACGATGATATTTTGCCTGTAACCATCTAGCAGATTTTTGTGACGAATCATTTAAATTATGAAATTTGTAAGGCGGTTTGAAAATGGTAACACTTTGATAGTGTTCGGACACCACAGCCAGTTCCTTCACAACGTATTTGCCATCGTTGTCGACGAAGGCATGAAACTCCACTACTGCTTGCATGTTTGTCTGCCAACAAAAGTTTACACAAAAATTAATATTAATAAAAAATTAATACTAAATAAATTCGTAAGATATGAAGTAATTTAAAGAGCCGCTATGGTATGAAGTAACATACGAACGTGTACCTAGCAAGAAATATATAAATCGTAGAAAGTAACGTATATATATTATTAGGCATGAAACTCAACCACTGCTTGCATGCTTCTTGTACAAAACAACTTCGTCGTACAACTTGTCTGCCTCGGGGAGAGTACTGGACACGATCTCGTCCGTGGCTAGACACTCAATGATGTAAGACCCTAGTTGTGGTTCATTATAAAACAGTTCGCTGATGCGCCGGTTTACGAGCGGTATGGTATCCATTAATAAATTCCATTCTGGTAGGCCCAAGGTGACCCTGTGTTTTCCGTCAAACAATGCGATATAACGTTTACCGAAGACAGTCTTTATTGTGATATCGCCGTTAGTTAGTGTAAACTTACGTTGTTCTCCTTCAGGCAGCGGTAGTCGTGTCTTGAAATCATTAAAGTCGTTGTACGTGAAAAAAACAAATTTTCTACCAGCCTGTATAAGGACGCCTAGTTCGTAGACGGTGTGCTGAAAAAGCCCGGTCGCGACAAACTTCGTACACTGGTCATTCAGAAAATACACAGACTTTAGAAATATGCCCAACGGACGAGCGGTACGGTCTACATCCATCGCGTCCATGACGACAACTGAGACTAAATGCGAACAAATAGGGTAATATATCACAGGGTGTGGTCACAGATTACGTAATCTTTTTAACAACACCTGTTAGCAGGTTATAGACAATATGCGAATCGTGAATAATCAAGCAGTAACCGGAAGTATTAGGCGGAATATTTTCAGACGCCTCGATTTCAAGTCTCACATCTACAGGCCCTGATTTTATCGTATCGTTTTGTTTCGAACAATCGATTACAAAAATCGGTGCTTTTTGCTTAAAGGTTGACAAGTCTAGACATGGTGATGGTTCGCGTGAATAATAGGACTGCTGAAATCTAACGTACATGTCATACAAAATGGCGGTGTCGCCGAGAATATTATCGTAGGGAAAGTACTGAGAGTTGAGATACAATTTTACATCCGTTACCTTGCAGCTATCAAACTCTGAAGCATTTGCTTTAATCTTGTTTTTGCGATCGATTTGCAACGCGAAAATTACGTAACGAGGTTTTTCCAGTTGCGAAGATGTCTTTACAGTCCAAGAGAGTTGTTTCGTGGCCGGTAAACCGGGATATTCTATTAGTTCCCATTTCCGGTGTGGTACGTGAACGGTGACATCGCGTTCAATCATTTTCAAAAGTTTCAATTTTATCGGATCGGCTACGGAGACGTGCGGAACTCGCCAATAGATAGTATTTATTTTCAGATCAATATTTGTCGCATCCGTGCTAACTATTGCGTTTAAATTTGAAGATGAACGTAAAAGGACAAGCTCCTGTTTCACGTTGACTACAATTCTATTGTAATCCTCGAAAAATCCCATCAACATACGCAACGGTATAACTATGTTGAACTCTTTACAATCGTTATTTGTTTTACCCACTCCTAGCCAACCGCAATTTCCGAGTTTATTTTTCTCGTGTTCGCGCAACGAAAGCAAGTTCTTAATGGTGGTCGTTATACCGACATTCCTGGTCCTGTCTATTTCGTTGCCTCCGATTTCGTATCTGATATCGTCGAAAAGAAAAGCTATAGCATTATTTATCAAAGACACGTCAGCGGCCGCTCCTCCGTCTTTTGTCGCAGTCAACGTACCTTTTATATGCAGCGTGCTCTGAAAAGGTATCGTAATGACATCTTGTTGATGAATGGGAATACGAATTTCATCGTTATTACCAAACGTAGCGGAGGAGTACGGTCGATGAGTATGGTACTCCAGTCCGTTGAGGGTGTTGTCGTACTCGGCGCTAGAGTCGATTGCCAAAAGGTTTTCCATTGTTCACTTTAAAACCCAAAGATCTGAGGAACCTAACGTTTCGCAGTGTTAACTGTGCCGTCGTCGGACGTAAACTGCCGCCCTTCTTATAGAAGCGCTCGTTAAATATTAGTCCCATCTCGACGTCTACGTAAATGTAATCGTACGGAAATGTTTTCTCCACGGAAATCTATTATATCACCGTTCTGATCTCGTAGACTTACAGTGATATTATGAATGACGCTTACGTTGACAGGTAAATATATTACGCTCTGAGGGACTTCTACAATTTTATAACCGGGTGGTACCTGCGGATAAAATTCGTGCAAGGTATGGCATTCTATGCCGTTTTGAAACGATCCTGCGACTATATTGCAATCCACGCGTATCACGTTAACCCTGATGATATCTACAGGCCGGTCAGAAGAGTGTTTATGATTTGCCTCTAACTTCTTCTTACTGAACCCCATCAGCTGGCCTATAGACATGGCCTTGTCGAAAAAGATTGCGTGCGAACATTTTATTTCCACTTTGAGTGTGTTATTATTCGGTGTCAATACTAAAACAGTATCGGGAACTAGTTTCGTTTTAATGTACCTCTCAATATCGGATATTTCGTACGATCCGGTCGGTAATGAAATCGTGTGAACGTTTTTATCATCGCCGTAATGAAAAAGATTGTTTACATCCTCAACGATATTTGGTATCGAGTTGTATGTTGCCAGATCGATGAAAGCTATTTCCCACTCGCCTTTTGATACATCAATTGGTGGGAAAAAGTCACAAGACAAAACAGCAGTGTGATCTGATAGAACTATGCTCATGACGTTAGAAACTTTAGACACAAATGACCGCAAACGACTGAGTTGTCTTTTTGATGTCTCTTGTAGTTATAGTGTACGTAGGCGTTTTCGCCAAAATACCTACTTAGCTCAATTGGCGGTCGCAGATTCCCGAAACTATCATAGTACTCTATAGAGTTTCCTCTCTTTTTGTAACATACCCAATGGGTGCCGGGACCGGTTATACTATCCAAATTCACGATAGCCGATTCGTTTCTTAAAGGTCGTGCAGGTAATGTATCTCTCATGTATACACCTCTGAACCACGGTACTCCCAATGCTAAAGCGTATCTTTCCAGTTCTATATTAGTCAACGGTCTAATGGGTATACAATCTATCGACGTTTTTTTTTCGTACATCTTTTCTTCTTCTTCCCGCTACCTTGTTTCTTGTACGGTTTCAAGTAAAGCCCTTTGCCTTGCAGACGTTTCAACAGGTGTTGAACGGTAGGCTTTCGACGACGACGTCTTTTACCGCCGCCAAATGCTGTCTTAGCTTTCATCGCTGCCGTTACGGCCAAAGCAGCGGCGCGTTCACCGAGCGATGCGTCACCCGCTTTGACTCTGCTCCAAGCTTTTCCCGCTAAGATTTCGTCGGCTACGCGTCTTCTATCTGAATCACTGTAGTTGCTGTATGAGATATCGTGTTGTTTACAGGCTTCGTCCAACGGATTTATACCTTTATCACCGCGTGCCAACCGTGTCTTCAATTTTGTTCCCGGTCCACAATAATTGTACGAAGGTAAGTGTAACTCGACTGGAAGTAAATCGATGGCCTTATTCAAAACACCAGACACTAGTCCACGTCCTGTCTTTACGACACCGCGTTTACGACTAACAGCTGTTTTCCGTTTGACACCCATTTTATTAATGATTCATAACAGTCACTGTTACGCCTACTTATAAAATATGTCTTTCAAGATTGCATATAACTCTCGGAGTCTAGTCGTCTTCATGCATCGTATTTTCAAAACATCGAAAATTATTTTTAAAGTGTTCCCGTATTTATTATCGCCTATTGACCTTGTCGATCTATTTTTCATTCGACATCTCTCGCATTAGCGTGTCTCGTAGGCTTTGAATAGCCGTATTCAATTGCCTTTGCGAAACAGCATCGTTATCAGCTATACCATCGGCTATCCCCGATAACCGCTTAGAGTTTAACCAGTAGTAGTCGCCCGTCTCCTCGGAATGCAGAGTGTATTTCTTTATCCAAGATTTAATTTCATGAAGCTGACGAACGTTAACTGCGTCGACATCGGTGAAACCGTCTCGAACATTAGTTATACATTTTCCGTTTGCGTTATACATTTCACCGATCGGCAGTAGGGTGAGAAACAGCGTATTTTTCATTAGAAAACCCAGTGTGACCGCATCTTGTTGGTACAAAGGTTCTTCGACCTGAGCGAGCCGCTTATTTTGAAAACTCCAAACAGTTTTGTCTTTTCGAGGCACCCTATCGTCCACGTATAATTTTGTAGCGGCGTCATTTTTATACAAAGGCGCTTTAACATTACATATGGCCACTCCGTGAGCGTCAAATTTACCCTCTGCGTTTTTCGATAAGAAATTATCTCTGACGTACTTCATGTTAATAGCGTCAGAGTCTTTCATAGGCGCTGATACACCGCACACCCTTTGGTCGCCAAAGGAAAAACAATCGGCTAGTTTAATAGGAACCAACGATTCCAAGTAGGCTCTCGTTACGGCATCATCTTTTTCTTTCGGCTCTCCGAGACCTCCCAAAGGCAAGCCTTTTGTATGATATCTATTCTTTATTCGAGTCAAACAGTTTTGTTCGAGATACGTTTTGGACACTGCATCGCCGTCCTCAACGGGTTGGCCTAGACCGCCTACAGAAAAGCCTTTAGTGTAGTATTTTTTCCTATCCTCGTCGAAACCTAAACATTTTTTCGCTATCGTACCCGCATTGACGGCATCGCTGTCCTCAATAGGATCACCAACATTGCGCAATAACTTACCTATCGCGTCATAATGATTACCATCGGGAGTCAGACCTATCCCGTGCTGATGATGATGGGGGTGCGGAGCGTTAATCTGGTCCGAAAAACGACCAAACTTATCGACGCTCATCTTATTAATGTCCTAATTTTTCTATTTCCACTGCCTTTTATAAAACCCGCTTCCCTCAGCTCTTCTATAATGGAGGCAATTTCGTTCTCATGACCTGTATGACCTACCTCTTGAGATGACAAAAGGAGTCGTAACCTATCACAGAGTTCGTTAGGGTTGTCCCAATAGGCATAACCTTTACCGCTATGCAAACCGGTCGGCGGAAATAATCTCGATATAATTGCCTTGTACTTGGCGGAATTACTAGCACGGTTTATGGCTAATAGATGATTATAACCTTTCCTATGAGCACTGGTTTGTTCACAGATTTGTTTATAGGTGTTCAGGTCGGCCTTTGTGTATAATGTTTCATCGGGTTTGCGCATAAATATCAATTCATAGAGCCCTTCGGTTCCCTTGTAAGTGTCCGCGTCGATGATGATGTCACCGTTTTCGTCGTCAAACCTTATATACTTATCGCCTATCATAACAGTACCGTCTCCTGTTATTCGAGGACCGTATGTGTTATCAATTGTATTCCTATTGTCTTTAATCATTCTCAACACGTAGGTCCGCGGTAGACGATGTTTGAACATTGTATGGACATAACGAACACTATCTTCCTGGCCCGCCGGTGTTGATAGTAGCTCTTTAACAACACTACTTTGGCGCATCGGTGTAACTGAAGGTCCAGGCTCATCTGTTGATTCAGCTATTACTTCGGTATCGATGAATTTCGGAACATGAGTTTGTGAAGCATCATCCTCCATGTCTACATCCATTTCTTCTTCTTTTTTAATTTCCATTTTCGGCTGTGGACGACGAATTTTCGAAATTTCCTTAATGATAGGGCTATATTGTTTAGTCAAAATCCGTTCAGCATCTGCATCGCCGAATTTTATCTGCAGATACTTTCTCTTGATGTTCTCCCTCAAACGGGCGATCTCAGAGATAACTTGCTCCTCCTTTGGTGTCATATTGCGAAATGAACAGTAATTCGACTATCAAATAGCTTTTAAGACAGTTCCAAAGATCGAAAAAACACAGCGTAACGCTTTTCACGCAATAGGTACTGTACAACCTGTGATGCGGACGCTTTCATCAATTTCGAATTGTTCCAAGATAAACCTCGGCAGTATCTGTACATGTTGTTGTCAAAATATGGTATACTTTCCACCTTCTCGGCGCTTCTAAAGACAAAGGTACGTTTTATATTTTCACGCCATTGCGGTATTTCGGCTACTATTAGATTATCATCTCTAGGCATATCTTGCATGTACCGTTTTAGCGTCGGTATAGAGTTTTCGAGAAGATAACTATTCAAAAGCAGAAACTCATCAGTATTTGCCCCCGTGTATGTGCACCACATTTGAAGTTGCCTACGATCGACAACAGTATATTTTGATCCGTCAAAAGACAAGCCGAAATGATGACACTGATTAGGCACCGTCGGCAGGGCGGCCTTTAGAAATTCGGTTGTAAACACACCTTGTGCCTTATTATTTACAGCCTCGTAAAATTTACCTCTACTGCGTAAAGGTAGCGACGAAGGTCTAGGACCGTATTTCACATTGTAGCTAATGTCTACACAACACTTTACACTGCTGATAAGCTTGTACGCCTTTATAGGACCGACTATGGGAATTGTCCTTTCCGTGATTACTACACAACGGGACGCGTACGGCAATGAACAGCTGTACTGTAACATGTCGAGGTATACTTGCGTGTACTCTATGCCTCCGTGACTGGGAGTCAGTGTCCGATTGAAAAAATCAGGAAACGGCCGGAATCTGGATACCAAGTTTTGCGGATGCCGAACAGTTCCTTTCAACATGTGTTCATTGTATAATATCAATTCAAATGGTACACCTCCTTTATCACATTCGTGCATGAACCTAATCCAAATGTCTCGATTATAAATTCTATTTGCGGATGTGATCATTAACAGAATTATAGGCGGCAAACTCTTGCTGTACGACCCGAACCGCTTATGTCTCCAGCAGCGTCTATTAAATACATGTCCATGTCTATTCGTCCGGCTACAGTAGTTCCCGCAAAACCTCTTCTTATCGGGATAATAGAAACAACACAAATTTGATTTTGGTGTTTTGGTAGTGCCGCTATTAGCATATGGCGAAATATCATTATAAGTGTATATACGCATTATAAATCTTTTACGAAGGAATCGAACCCAATTCTGTATCGACCCTGATCTATATCGCTGTCTTTATCTATTACTATAAAACCGAATTTGTCTTTCCAGGCTGTTGCACAGAGCTTTTTGAAAGTGTTAAACGACACGTCCGTGCCTACGTGATCCGAATGAATGTGTCTTAAATTCATATCGTCCTGTTTAAATACAACAATCAGGTTGGTATTGTCTCGGATTAAATGTTTGGGAATCCTACTGTACGTTTGACCGAGATAAAAAGAGTCAATTGAGCTATGTCTTCCCATACTGAAGTAATTACGTATGTTATCATGTTTTTCACACTGTATATCGTCAAAAATCATAATGGAATTCGGTTCCGCTTCATGTGGATTTATGATGTTGTCGTTATCACTGTACGGAAAATAACCGATACCCGATTCTTCCATCACCTTAGACAGAAACTTATATTTCGGTTGGTGAAGTGATTTTGAAAAAATATAAATGTTGGCGAACTTCAGTCCGTTTGCCTCGAACAAAAGATTGAAAATTACATTTGTTTTGCCGCAATTTGAAGGACCACACACAATTGCTCTAATAGTGTTGGGCAATAGGGGACTGTGACGAATTCGTTTCTCCTTTTCACCTACATAAGCGTCGAAATTATGTAGCTGCATCGTATATGGAGCAATCACTACACGCATCTCGAAAGACGTAACCAGAATGAATCAATTGTGCGAAAGACTTAATATTTATTTTCGAAACATATATTCTATTGCAGTATAAAGCAATTGTGACACATTGTCTCTGCAGCTAGTACTTTTCCAATCTCATGCTCGGGGTCGGATGCGGACAAGTTCAGTTGGGACAAAGCAATCGTGACCAGTACTTTTCCATTGACGTCAGCGCTTGCACATGGCCGGATGCGCATGGGCGGCTTGCCGGATGTGGTACAATGTTTCACAGTATAAGTTTATTTTTATCTACCCACGAGTTGTGGGTTTTATCGAAACCTTGCCATTTCACAAGAACCTTATCTCCTTTCCGGCGCAAAACTTTTTCCACCAAATAAACGTCGCCAACATTTGTTCGACTTAATTCTTCAGCATAAAACCCACCTTTTAATATTTCACCTCTCGAATCTTGTAAAATGTAGGTTTTAGGTGTGGACGGTACAACAGCGAACACGGTAAATACTTCTTGCGTCCAGTTTGGATAAAATCCTTTCGAAAAAACTTTTTTGTATTTGGATATTCTAACTCTATCGTCTACCTGGAATGATCGCGATTGAGGTATAGTACGACTATTTACTTTCTCGTTTATTCTAGCCAACAGCATTGCTTCATGTTTTTTTCTCACCTGACACGGTTTCATACCAATAGTACTGTGTACGGTTTTGTTGTATGACTTCACAATATCATCTAAAAAATCAGTCCATTTATGACTACCGCGAGCCGTAAATTCTAACCACATTTTACTTTTCAAAGTTCTGTTTAACCTTTCTACGATGGAAGCTTTTTTCTCGGTGTAAGTGTGATAGTGATTAATTTTATAGGTTTTCAATAAGTTTTGAACAGATTTGTTAAACCATTCTTTACCCTGATCGGTCTGAAAATGCTTCATACTGTGTTTCTCTAGTATAGGCTTTAATGCTGAAGCTACTTCGGAACCGGTTTTAGATTTTATCGGCACCGCAAACGCAAATTTTGATAAACAGTTAATCATAGTCAATATATACTTATAGCCTTTGTTTTCCTTTGCATAGGGAATCATCTCAACTAAATCAGCTTGATAAAGATCGTTTACACCTTTCAAAGTAACACTACGTGTTTTAAAGTTTCTACGAGCCGGCTTATGAAGCTCGTTAGCAATAGCACGTCTAACGTTCATTTCAAAACTGACCACCCTGATTTTACTTTTGGTACTTTTAAACCAACTGACTAGGTTTCCATCAACACCCAGGAGGTACAGTCGTTCTTGTTTTTGGAAGCGTACCCGGGAAGCATTCCAAGGCCTATCCTCCCTGGCGGTCAGTTTTTGTCGTTCAATTTTACTTTAAATCCCATCCACACACACATTCAGTCTTATAGACGATTAAGTCGAGACAGAGGACCATTCAACCTAGGTTTCACACACACACACACACTCGTGCAACAAATATTTTATACCTTTTGTAAAAAGGTATTTTATTCAATACAAAAACACAATCTGTCTGACATTGCCACAACAGAAGCTATGTTCTTTTGTTGCTACAACACTTAGCTATTCACACAGCCTTATAGGCGTTTAGACCGTGACAGAGGGCCCATTCATTCAACCTAGGATCTCCACACAGCATAGGTCATACAAAAACTAAAATGGAACGACTTGATTTCACAACACCGTTCAGAATGATGGGAATCATTCTAGGCGTGGAACCTTACAGTACCCATAAGGTAGCGTATCAAAACCCCCGTTACGTTTTCTTTTCGCACCTGTGGTTCTGAACATTTTTGTTTCACACACAGTAATAACATCATGATCCTTTCTGCGACGTATACGCGGTTCAGTGACCATTATGCTATCCTCCTCTGTTTGTTCATTCAATACTAATTTCTTTAAAGAATCGAAATTCAAATAACCCGAGGTGCGGAGATTTAAAGTCAGTCCTTTAATTTTGCAAACTGTAACGGTTTTGTCATTTTCCGGACACATTACCTTGTAACCGTACGTTTTCGGACCTCCCGAAACAAATTCTGTTATATATGCAGAAGGACCATAGTCTGCCAGTTCGTCTGTCATCTGTCCCAAGTAGTCTCCTGTCGATACATCGTGCGTACCGTCTTTGTGGAGATAAATTACACTATCTGTGTCGTAATAGAGGACCTGTGATCCCAACACGTCCAAATACTCATAGAGCTTAAGACGAGCATGGGCTGTAGTAAATGCAGCGAGAACGACATTTACTGTTGGTAGTACATCACAGGTGTTGTCGGTGTAGCACCAGTTCACTACGACAACGTCCTCGTTAACCTCTTGTATATTGTTTACATCAATTGACGGTGACGTTAACAAGTTGAACAGTTCATTCGGCTCTCTTACTATTGTAGTCTTTGGCTGGTTTTCACGTTGTCCAAACTTACCCCAAAAGGAGTTTAACATTAATTTAGCCAACGACCTGGCACCAGGATTTTTTTCAATTTTCATCGGGTCAAGTCTAACCCCCTCGTTGTCGAAATAGCTTTGGACATAGTCTATTTTGTCTTGTTCAGTACGACACCACTCTGGGTAACCTGAAGCCTCCTGCTTTATTTTTAAAAATTTATTAATATAGTCGGTAAACAGTCCGTTCCCTTTGTCAAATGAAGCCATTTCGTATTGCCAGAGCTCATACATTTCCAATATCACGTAACCTTTCTGCACAGCTTTGCGTATCTCGTCCATAGTCCATGTTCCTGTCAACGTCCGTTCGTCAAGAGAGTGAGTACAGTCTCCAGGTATAAGGTTCTCACCACATGTACGGCATAGGATGAACATCAATTTATCGTTCATCCTGACCGGCAGCACTGGATGATACAAATCCCGAGGAGGTAGGACTGTACATTTCAGGAGGCCGTCAGCAGACATTCCTGCGGCTCTACACTCATTATTGCCGACGTGTATTTGCGGATGTCCTATCGGATATTCTCGGTACTTACACACCCAGGGGTACAAGGAACAAACATCAATGTACCGAATCTTCTCGTTCTCCTGACACATATGGTACGATTTTACATTCCCCGTACGACCGCCGAAAAACGCATCTCGAGGGTTTAGTGGTGTGAGATGTATTAGAGGGTGGGAATCAAGGTATGCCATCCTTTTGTTTATTTTTTTCATCCTATAAAATTCACACTCCCACAACTCGACAACATTATAATGACGGGACAACTTAGCCGTCTTAGCTTTAGTCCTGGTCAGTCGAGCACTATGAGTGTCTGACGGGTCGTCGATTAGAGGTGAATCACGCCCAAATGTGTAACAGTTTGGACATCCGTGCCAGTAACAGCCGTGAAATTCATATACGGTCTTCGTTTGGTCACATAGTCCGTCAACCTTTATACCATCTACTTTAATTTCACGACCTCTACCAGCATGCTCCAGTCGATAGCCTTTCTGGTCTTCGATCCATGCGAGCCACTGTAGAGCAATGGTGGACTGCTTATCGACGAGTCTGTATCCATTCTTGGGCAGTATGCCTATTGTGTTTGGCTTGAGAAAATTTCTTCTGAACGCTAGGCTACACGCGCTAGCAATAGTGACGGCCTCGAGAAACGGATCTACGTTGCATTCCTGCAAGAACGAAGCACGAAACTTTATACAGGCTTGAGCTAATATATCAACATCAGAGAGGCAATATTCGAATATTTCCCTTTGAAAATTGAATACATAACCGTTGGAGACCTGTTCATCGTACCACTGTAAGAATTTTGTATTGTTCTTTTCGAACATTGAGTCAGGACAGTAGTATTCCTTTGCTGGAATAGGACCTACATAATTTTCATTGGCCACTGTGTTGAAAAGGTGGGGAAAGTAACCCTTCTTTTTTTCGGGAGGTAGGTCGAACGCTTCAGGGAGTTTAGACAATGCCATTGGCATATAGTTTAGAGAATCAATAAACTTTATGTTATCGATCTCCATCTTTATAATCCTAGTTCCACGCATTATCAATTCAGGTGTAAACTGAGTTTCTTCCAGAACGTATTTCAAAAGGAATTGGAAATCAAATGCCTGTCCATTATGAGCGATAACGCACACCTTTTTAAACGTTTTACGCGCATCCATTATGTAGGCCATGAACCCTTCAACTGGACTCTCTTTAAAAACACGAGTTCGTGGCGTACAATTACGGCAACGTTCGCCATTTACGCATTTCCAACAGTACTGTTGAGAAATGCATAAGTTTACCCTGTGCACGTGAGTGCTATCAAGGACTTCGTCTTGACGCGTTTCCAGGTCGAAAAATAGAAACATGAAATCTTTAACTGGAGGCTTTTGTGTATTGATTTTCATGTAACACCGATGGTTAGCCGGCTTGTACTCTAAGCACATTTTACAATAAACCTCTCCACACTGATGTGTGCTTTTACGGTCTGTAGTAAATATTACCTTCTCACACATTAGACATTTTCTAATATACTTGCAAACGCTTACGGAATGTGTGTTGTAACATTGCTGGTTCATAAATTGACGGTTACAGTCACCGCATTGAATACCACCGTTGTCGTCTAGCACACACGGTGGAGTCCGTTTACATGAATAACAGGTAGCTGAACATTTGTGTTTGCCTAAAGTGTTGTACGGTGTCCGACATGCTTCACAGTAGAAATGACACGCAAACGCGCTAGTTAAACTGGTAATCACATTAAAATGGGACTTGTGAAATAGCAAATTTATTTTATACTTGGGATTGTTCACATTACCTTCAAAAAACACATGCCTACCTCTACTACCGTAACTGTACACCGTGATTTTATATTCAGTTAAATGATTTTGAAACGCTTGTAACTCATTCACACCCGCACCTGACTCGGTAATTTCTACATTAGCGTCAGCCATTAGTTGCTGTGCCCTAACGGTCTGACGTTTACCTTTGTTCTGTATTATAGCTTTATATTCTTTATCATTTTGCGCCCGAGCAATGCCAACCACAAGAGCACAAGGCAAGCACAAAGCATCTTTATTTTTAATTACAACGATTCCCGTTCTGCTGTGACACTCTTCGCCAAAGTTATTGTAAATCCCACGCCTACTTCGACCCCGCCCTACAGGTACTCTAACCTTGGTACACGATACCTGGAAGGTATCACCTGACATAAATCCCTCAGCGTTACTCTGGATTATTCCACCAAAAACGTCCCAAAGAATGTCTGACGTTAATTCCGAAGCAGGCCTGAAGGCTACGTACCCAGGTGTACGATTCTTAAAGTTTATGCTAGTCATAGTAAACCCAAGTCGATCTTCGTCTGTTGTACCCCTAGTCACAGATTCAACCAACTCTTGAAGTCCCTGTCTAACCCATTCAATCTCTCCTACACCTTCAGGGGGTGTATTGAATTTAAAAACAATTTTATTCCCGTATAAACGGAATTTCTTTACATAGGTTTGCACATTAGAAAAAATATACACGGCCATAATATAGGTTTTATTTTAAGAAGTCAAATTAGAAACAGAGATAGGATAACAATCACACTTACCTCTTTGCAGTCAGAATGAGACCCGAGTATACTGTGCTAACTGTTATATAGCTAACTGTTTATTAGAAACAGAGATAGAATAACAATCACACTTACCTCTTTGCAGTCTGAATGAGACCGGAGTATACTGTCCTACCTGTAATATACGGGTTTATATAGCAACCTGTTTAGAGTGGGAGACATAGGCCAGCGATTTCTAATTACTGCACGGCCGCGAGTAGGAGTGAAAGTAGGTCAGCGATTTCTAATCCTTTCACTGCACGGCCGCGAGTGGGAGTGAAAGTTCAACGATTTCACACGGCACAACCTCGAGTGTGGGAAAAGGTCAATGATTTCTAAACTTTCTGTTGCGTGACACAGCCGCTTTGGGCAACTAGGACGCGTGGGGAGTTGCACAGTATATAAGCCGGTACCAACATACAGAGAGCATCAGTCTTCAGCGCTTTGCAGTTAGGTGCGTTGTGAGTGTTTTATCTTAATTATGAATACTGCAAGTCAGCTCTCCGAAAATTCGACAGTTAACCGGTTCAATGCGGTTCCGGTTTACGAGCGAATTTTGGTGTCGTTAAAGTCGTTGGCGTTGAATAAAGAATACGGCATTATCTGTGCGAAACTCGTAACAACCGTTCATGGCTCGTCTATTCAGGTTGACTTTGATGACGACGATATAAAAAAGACTACTTTTTTTCCGAAACGGTATACCGCTATAGTGCAAGATTCCGATCTTCCGGAGTTGGAGAAATGCAAATTTGTCATTACACGTCATGTCGGTAAGACGGTGATAATGGAAATACGGCCGTAAATCTTATTTATTTTCAAGGGGGTGACATATTTTAATGGAGTGGTCACCACTGATCACAGCGTGGCTGGAGCTGTTTTCACTGGGACGAACTATTAGAGTTCGTCCCACGGGGAGCTGGCTTGAGCGGTTCCGGTTTACGAGCGAATTTTGGTGCCTTTAAAGTCGTTGGCGTTGAATAAAGAATACGGTATTACCTGTGCTCGTAACAACCGTTAATCTGTTCAAGTTGACTTTGATGACGATATAAAAAAGACTACTTTTTTCCGAAACGATACTGCTATAGTGAAAGATTCTTCCGGAGTTGGAGAAATTTCGGTAAGACATGGTGATAATGGAAATACGATGTTTTCACTGGGACGAACTATTAGAGTTCATCCCACGGGGGGAGCTGACTTGATTAACGAATACTCTTTTAAACAAATACTTAATTATCGATATATTTCAGAAACTATCGATTTATTTCAGAAACACTATGACCGATAGACGAAATCAATCAGAGGTGAGTATGAAATAGCGTGTTTTTTTTTGTTAAAGTTTTTATGTTTCGTTATTGCAATTTTTCATTGATTTTCAGTCTAATGACACAACAAACAACGATGATTCTAGCTACGATGAAACGGGCATTTGGGAAGAATTAGACAATCATACTAACGAAATCGATCGTAACAGACGTAGCCCATCAATATTACGAAGGGCTGCATGGACACCGTACCATAGACGCCAATCGATGGTTGATCAGAGCAGGGAGACTACGTCACAGGTAATTATAAACAATTTAGATTATTAACAGTTTCATTTTCATATCTAATAAGCTTTTTTCCTTTCAGGAAACACACATTACGACTCCTCCTAGAGTACCTGATCGTAGCAACACCGCCCACCCAACATCGGTGATTATTAATGAACTGCCTTTACTGTTTCCAAACAATTTAGATTATTAACAGTTTCATCTAATAAGCGTTTTTCTTTCAGGGAACAAACACCCCGTCTAGAACCAGAGGACCTTTGGCTGATCGTAGCAACACCGACCACCCAACACCGGTGATTATTGTATTCTTAATGAATTTTTACTGTTATCTTCTTATTTTTCATTACTAAAATAAATTGTATTTTATAGGCTGCATTATTAAATCACGTTGTAAATAGACTCAGAGATCGAGCGTCTCATTCGGGTGAACTAGAGGAGGAATTGCAACACATACAAGGACACGAGCATTCTCGTATTGACTGTTTCCTTTGCTTAGGAAGTAGGACAAGATATCCTCCTCAATATTCAGTAAGTTTTATTGTACGATGATAATAGCTGTACTATCAAAGGATTATAAATGAATTTCATTTCTAATTTTCTTAGACAGCTGTGGGAAATGCACGTGCAACTGCAGCTCGTAACGTATCGGCTGATGCACTGCAGATACTAAAAAGGCTAGTATCAGACTTAGAGACAGCGTTTCAAAGAGACGGATATGAACAAAACTTCTACGCAGTCGGCGTATGGAGGATCATGATGAGCGATCTGGACAAACTTCTTGAAGAGGGCCGAAGAAGAGTGGCTGTCGCTGAAGCGGAGGCTATAATGGCCGATCGAATCCCTTCATTCGTAGCCGTAAGTGTTACAATTTGTAAAAACTGATATTTATGCTATTCATTTACAATAATATAAATTATCTTCTTTGTTTTGTATGTTGAAACAGAGAACATCAGAAGAGCAGAACGACGGAGACCGCGGCTACCGTATAGCAGACTGTACTGTCTGCTTAGAAAGACCACCATGCACTGCCATCATACCCTGCGGTCACGTGTATTGCAACCAGTGTGCGGAAAGGGTGCAGAGGTGTCCCATATGCAGGAAACCTGCTGACAGACGCTACCGACTATTTCTGAACCTGGAATAATTGTTTAAATTATCATAGTATTCGTTAATGAAGTCTTCCCTCTAAATTCAGACTTAAAATTATTGTTATATTTATATATATATATTGTATTTAAATTACGCATTTGTCCTTGTCAATATATTTTTATTTTTTTGAGACAATAAATTCATATTTATTAAAATACACGTATTACTCTTATTTAACCGAAATTTCCAACCAAGACCTACTTGTACCCCCATCATACAGTAACACACAACTGAACGACTCGTAGCTCAGTCGCTAGCGTCACACGCCAGCAAACCAAACGTCCTAGGTTCCATTCCCCAACCAAGAATTATATTTTTTCCAAACGTCATCACCAGAACAAGATGGCCCTTCCGCTCCTCCACCAGCACCAGGGGCGGGGCGTCGACGCCATCTTCATCAACATCGACCTATCAAACAAAAGGGGCGGGGCTTAGGAAGGAGTGGGGGTAAGAAATACTGCTCTCTCATTGGGGGGATAAAGTATACCCATTACTACTATTATGTACTAATAAGATGGGGTAAATTTAATTGTCTAATATACTGAGTTGTGTATTAACATAGATTGTTAATATATGTTAATTATTATGTCCATTTACTACAGAACATTGTATAGTATTTAAAAGGTGCATTGAAAGATGCACTAACTAAGTGCGAAACGCATCAGCTGAGAAATATTAGCAAGCAGGGTTTTTTTACAAACTGAACGACTGATTCTCAACATATAAAAACATCTCCGAAATATTTGAAGCATTTGATTTACAGTAGAGTCTCGACATTCCGAGTTCAGATTTTTCGAGCTTCCGTTAAATTCGAGTCCGGCTTCGAGTCGGCTAAGCCGCGGGATTAACCAGCTAAGCCGTCGGCGCTTAAAAACATTTCCACGTCAGCATTGGCGGTTTCATATTAGAAACAAAGTGCTGATTGGATGGATAGAGAACTATTCAAAAAATGGTTTTTTAATGAATTTATGCCCGACACTGAAAAGTTTTTAAAGGCAAAGAATTCGCTTCGGAAAGGTTATTTTACTGTCAGGCAGAGCACCGGTCGTATCCCGATGAAGACTAACTGTGCTCTGATGACATCGGATATTTACATATTCCCTAAATGTTGAGAGTCTAATCCAGCCGATGGATCAGTGTGTTCAGTGACGTTACCTCTTACAGTCTCTCGTTGAAGTCATTGTAGGGGAAGATAGCATTGAAGGCTTTGTAAAACATAAAACTGTATAGCCGAATCATGGAAAAAAATAAAAGAAGAAACATCAAGTAACTCTTGGAAAAAAATTCTGAGTCATGATTCGTAGATTTGTTATCTTATCAAAAAACTTCTGTTGAAATGGTACAAGAAACTACTGAAGGTAGTGATGACGAGAATAAAGATGAAGGTTCTACCGAGACAGTACAAGAAGAGAAAATTTGTCACTGTAAAAGAGCGACCTCCTTGGGAACTGCACTACGCTATACTGAACAACAGACAGACATCTCTCCAATAGATGTGCTTCTGCTACGACGTCTGCGCGACACCGTAGCACGAAAACGATGTAATAGCAAACACTGTTGACTGATAAAGTCAATATTTTAGGATTACACTCAACTTCAACTACTAATTCACACTCACACATACAGTAGAGACTCGAAAATCCGAGTCCCGATATTTCGAGCTCCTGTTAAATTCCTGTCTATTTCTATTTCAGACGATTTTATCTATTTGAAAGGAAATTCAAATTATTTACTGTTAGACCAAGCACCGTCACACAATCTCCCTTGGAAGCGAATGAAAAGGAAGAAAGCATTGTAGGCTTCCTAAAAAAATACAGTTAGAGAAGTTGTGCACTGGGTAGGGGAACCATGGAACGAAATAAAAGAAGAAACATTAAGTAAGTCATGGAATAGAGTCCTGTGTCATGATAAAACTGTTCACTGTGTCGTTGATCCAGAAGAAGAAACAATTTGACATTTCTTATCAAAAATCTTCCAGGTTGTGTAAATGTCGATGATAAGGACACGTCAATAGATGAGTAAAGACTTAAGTAAATATAACACATGTTACTACTATGTACAAGAAACTACTGAAAGCAGAGATGCCAAGAATAAAGATGAAGGTTCGAACGAAACAATACAAGAGGGGAAAATTAGTCACGGTGAAGGAACGACCCCCTTGGAAACTGCACTGCGCTATATTGAACAACATACAGACAACTCTCCAGAATGTGCTTTTGCTAAGACGCCTACGCGACACCGTAGCACGAAAACGATGTATAAAGCAAATGCAGAAGACACATAAAAACTTTTTCCAATATTGTAGCAATCCGAGTTTTCGGTAATCCGAGGGAGTCTCGGTCCCACCTACCTCGAGTTATCGAGACCCTACTGTACCTTGAAGAAACGGAAAACCCTAAGGTTACATATAAATAAGTGCCGAGGTTTGACCTGTCGGCGAGTAAGTTTCGACTTCTTCATAAACACCAAAGCACGCTCACACGTCACCCATCAATCACAGCTGGTTCTAATCTCGCACCGCTAACTTGATAGTCGTGTCGATCGGTTTAGAACGGCGTATTGGCGCCCGCGTTGTACCTGGACACAGCGTTCCCGGACGATTTAGTCGCCATCAATAAACATCGCCTTGTTAGGTGTACGTAGGCGCTTCTATTGGGCCGAATGCGATTACAGATTCAATTAAAGAATCGATTCTTTTAAGAGATACGTTTATTGATTTGGCTATTGGTGAAATTAAAAACTCGTTCGATTTAATAATCCCAGTGCGCTGTTTAACTGATTTTACCAGCTCCAGGATACTTCTTTACATCTGTGATAAAAATCCAATAAAATGTAAATCTGGCTCCTGGATCGATAAGATAGCTGAAGTATGTGAAGTTTCGGCTAAAGAAGTAAGCGGGTAAATTTACTGAAGATGCCGAAGAAGAAAAGATAAAATTGTATTGGATTTGAGTGTGGCTTAAGACTGATAAATATATAGAAATGAACTGAGAATGAAAGAAAAAGAAAAGTTATATTATGAAAGAAAAGTGATGAAACAAAATCAAAAACCTTCTGCTGGTTCAATAAAGGCCTTAATGGGAGGTTAGATTTTGCTAAATGCAGCTTATCAATGATAGAAATAATGAAAAGATAATAAAAAACAAATCACAAATAAATATTTTTTTACTGTAAGGAATGCATTATCATACGAGTTTCACTGAAAAATAACCATTATCAATGCGTATAACCACACAAAATCCAAACTTACTAGATGACGTAGTTTTTGAAACTTGTAGAAAGAACTCCATTGGGAATTGGGGTTCTTTATTATTATTTAATTATTTTCTAGATTAAAATTCAGGTGATTATAATTGACCCCACGTGTTAATGACGGTACAATAGAAATTTCATCTCTTCATAATTGAGGTCTTCAGGATTATCCATCATTAAAACTCATCGTTAAAAAAATTGAAAATGTTTGGAAAAAATACCTTATACAAACCTTATTGTGTTTGAAGACACAATACTTTATACAGTCAAGGAATGCGTTTATAAGTCAGAGCACTATGTTGCATTACATTAAAGTATAGCTAAATATTACACAAACATTACTTTACAGCTGCAAATTATACGGTTGTGCTAGGTTTGGTTGTAAATAGCCGAAGTAGAATAATCGGTGACTTGAAAGCTAGACACATGCCATTTCACACATCAACCGGTTGGCCTACGTTAGGGAACTTACTGATTAGGTTTTTAATAATTAAATTTGTCCTACACAGAGACGTTTTAGCCATATTCCAATACAGCTACAATAATGTGGTATAGCGAGTGATTTTGATTTTGTTGCCTCTGAGGATAATTTCTTTTCTATCAGAAATGTATCCCTGCATTAAATCAATAAACAATTCGGAGGAGTGCCAACAAAAGAAAAAACGTTTTTAGCCACGTCTACGGAAATTTTTAATTGAGAAAACATTTTACTTTGTGTAATGTAAAACTATTTAAACATTTGTTATCAGACCCGTCTAAGAATGATTTCATTTAAAAAAATCAGATTAAAAATACATAACTTATTATAATTCTTTTAGTGAATTATTTGTATTGAGGTTTATAAAAAATTTAATAATTATATATTTATTAACTGATCGAAACTATTCAACAATAACATCTTCTCTTAACAATGTTCAATAAATAATGTAATATAATTTACGTGTTAAAACATTTGTTTTACAGATTAACGTATAACATAAAATCAGCAGTTATATGAAACCATGTTATCGTATAAAACACTTTCAGGCGACCTTTAGCGTAATCTGATCGAATTTATAATGGCGTTATTTGTATATTTATGCCCATCTAATAAGTTTTTGTGGGCGTCGCTATAACTGTTTTAATTTCAAATTGATTATTATTAGACTATCTACTATGAGTTGGCATTCTGTTTAATTTGATATACTATCGTGACTTACTTTCCTCCTTGACGATTACTTGTTTTCTCTGTTCACATCACAATCAGTAGACTTATCATCATATAAATGTTCTTTCGTATATAGTATCAATCCATATAGATATGTAGCACTCGCGCGCGCGTGTGTGTCTGTGCGTTTGTTTGTGTGTGAGTAATTGCACATAGCCCTACTGTATATGGACACTATATACTTACTGTTCCATGTAGTACATAAATTTAATTATAGGCCTACAAATATGTTTAGCTCTATATTTATAAAAATATTGTTTGCACCATAACCTTTACTAAACAACTATTTCCTGGAGACTTGAAGGCTAGTCAGGACGTACGACTAGGCTCGGGTTAGACAATGCGCAAAACGGCTCTATAAAACACAACGCAATTTCCCAGACCCGAAGCAAATCGTCGTGCAGATAAATCCGGATGGTTTATTTTACTTATCGGAGCAGAGATATTTATGCGGTCCTGCCTCCGATTACAATGCAACAGTCTTATTTCAACTATTAACTGTAAATTATAAAAGAGAACTATTAAAACGGGACGCAGTAATGGGCGTCCGGTGCTTGTGGTGCATTTGCGGTTGCCGTTCGGTAGTTTGAAGGCTGTAGGTTAATTGGATTATTGTTCAATTAGCGAGCAAGTTTATGGATGTTTTCTCTTTTGATTTATGAGTTAGATCTGATATAAAAACAACTTCGTGTTTAAATTTACTATCGCGCATAAAACAAAGATATTAAAACGCATTGGGAATTGGGAGTTTCAGAGAGATTTTTCTTTTTCATTATCTTTATAGATAACACTCTTAAAAATCCTAAGTGATAAGCTCAATGTTTCTTGAGTATGTTTTAGAGTTAGGTTTTTTGTTATTTTTCTCAAATTCTTACAAATATGTATAACACACACACACACACACACGCGCGAGCGCGCGCGCGCACACACACACACACACACACGCACGCACGCACGCACACACACACACACAAACACACACACACACACACACACACACACACACACACACACACACACAAACACACACACACACACACACACACACACACACACACACAAACATACCCACACACACACACACACACACACACACACATATATATATATATATATATATATATATATATATATATACCACTTATTATTATTTCTGAGGATGTTGGTACTGTTGACAATCTCTCTTTTTCAAATATGAATATATATATATATATATATAAAGAGAGAGAGAGAATATATATATATATATATATATATATATATATATATATATATATATATATAACAGTAGAGTTCCTGTTATAAAATGAAATAATATAGCCTACACTTCTTTAGACATACTTATTTATTTACTGGCTTTATAAAACCTATAAAAGGAACCGTACTGCTTTTCCAATACACAAAGCCACACATAAAGACATTAGAGAACACAGCTGTTGCAGGAATCCATACTTTTTTTTTTTTTTTTTTTTTTTTTTGTTAACTTGGGATCGGGTTGAATTGCCCGAAGCACTGCTACCTTAAGGTATATTGTACTTACCTCCCTGATCTAGTCAAATAACCCCTTCCCTCTTACCAGGTTTAGGAGTCTCCTGACTAGAGTTTTACCTTCAGCATCCACCGAAGCCGTTCCATCACCAAAGAGGTTGAAGCGCCTCTCAGCAAGTACTTCACATCTGTAAATAATGTGTGTGGCAGTCTCGAGTTCCTGCCCGCATAATCTGCACACTGGTTCATCCTTGTAGATACCCATTTTATGCAAATGTTTCCTTAGTCCACAGTGTCCCGTGAGTAGACCTGTGGCTATCCTTAATTCCTGCCTAGACAGATAGATGAGACTCTTCTGCAGCCCCAAGGAAGGTTTCCTAAGGGTTAGCTTGCTGTGTCTCATCCCTTCGGCCCTGATCCAGTGCTCACAGTTTCTTTCAGCCATCCACCTTCGCACTGCCATCTTGACCATAGATTTGGAAATACCTACCGCCGGCTCCGGTCCAATCAGGGGAGTTGAAGACCCCTCTCTGGCCAGTGCATCTGCGGCTTCATTTCCATGTATTGCCCTATGCCCTGGCACCCAACCTATCATGACTTGATTGTGCCTTGCCAGAGCTTGTAGGTTAATTAGGCACTCCCTGACTATGGCCGAGGTGACCACGTGTCCGTTTAGTGCCTTAATTGCTGCCTGACTGTCGGAGAAAATAGCAGTCCGGGTCCCATGTGTTTCCCTTCTCGCTATCTCTCCCAGACAGGCATTTATAGCATATACTTCGGCCTGAAAGACAGAGGTATGCCTCCCCAAGGAAAAAACTAGTTCTACCCTTGGGTTTTTACAATACACCCCCGCTCCAGAGCCGAAGTCCATCTTGGAGCCATCTGTGTACCAGATCTGAGCTCCCGATGTTAATGTTCCTGACCATTCCATCACAGTTTGGGGTACCTGGTCAGGTGCAAACATTCGAGTAATGTGGTCGCTGCCCATTTCCAAGACGGGTTCTTTGACCACGCACTCGATACTCATATGTCCCGAGACATCTGGGAGGTTAGCCCAGTTGCTCGAGTTGCGCAATCTCCATGCCGCTAGCCTCGCCTCTCCCCTAAGGACAAGCTCAAGGGGAGGGAGGTTAAGCATTACTTCCATTGCTGCACCTGGTGTAGTTGACATCGCTCCCAGTGTGCACAGACAGGCCAATCTCTGGATAGAGCTCAGTTTAGCTCTTGTCTGTGCCTGGTTGGCCTTTGTCCACCACACCAGAGCTCCATAGGTAATCATAGGTCTTATCCATACTGCAGCGGCCAGAATGTCCGATGCAAAGAATCTGGGTAATTGTACAGAATACCAGAATCAAACCTAACCGGGTTAAATAATTGACTAAATTTATATATAAAAATTTTAAAACATTATAATAACAATAATATTAAAACTAGGGTAAATAATAGTAAAATGAAGAAATTAGAAATAACTTTAGACTTAAAAAACATAAATTATAAGCAATAAGAAAAATTATCACTTCAAAGTGGATAGCCTAAATTATGTAAACAAAAAAAGACGGTAATTGTGTAGTATAACAAACTAGGCCTAGATGCCGGCTATTAAAATAATTGTACTTAAAAATAATCAGGAATAAAGAATGAAAATTAAGATGTGAGGAAAGTAAATTAGGCCTAGCTAGGGAAAATAGTATTTATGTAAAAGTAAAGATTAAATGTTAAAGTGTAATAGCCTAAGAAATTAGGTTATAATAGAAGAAGTCATATTTGATTTCGGAAAAATCCGCTTAGGGCATTGATTATAAATCTTGTCACTACGAAACGAAAGCGCTACAGTCGAACTTTGGATTAAGAATGTTAAAAAGTTAATTAAAGTAAATGAGAAGAAATAAAGTCAAATACGTTATTAAATAAAAGGTAAAAATGCAAAGGACACATCAGAATACAGAAACGCCTTTTATAAAAAGGGAAACTAATCTTAGTTCAGAATTTCCGAACAAACAAAGTCAATTGCCATGGCAACGGCTTTCTGATTGGTCAAAAGTTGAAAAATGGATACTGGGACGTGGGAAGTTTGAAATTGGAGAAGTGGGCCTCACAAAAGAACGCTATCCAAGATCAGAATGCATTAGGCTCTCAAAGCGAGCAGACGTGTTTTTTGTACCATGCGATCAGGACAAGAAAAAATGTGCTAAAAACAGAGTAAAAAGTGCTACGATGTGATCAGGGGAAGGAAGATATATATGAGCAAGGGCTCATATATATCCAGAACAAAATTTCGACCACCAAAATGCAAAATTAAAGAAAATAAGAAGATTGACCGAAATTATGGAGAGACGCCTACCTACCAAGACCCTTGAAGCTGTAACAGGACCGACTGATGACAACATTAATGAAGATAAAAAGATTTCTACAGTACAAGGTTATATAATCAATTTAATTATTCTTTTTTAAATAACATTTTACTTCAAATTATATTAACTTAATTTCAAAATTAAATAAGATGGGAATAACCTAAGGGACTGATTAGTCAACTCTCTTAGGTTACCCAAATTTAAGTAATAAAGATTCAAAATTGACTTTCCATTCCCATCGCTGTGGGAATGTATGGATTAAGTATAAAGATGTATATCTTATATGGCTTTTTCTAAGTGAATTTCTAATGAATAACTTCCAAAGAAGTTAATTGTTCAAGGCCTAGCCTAAAGGCATTACATAGTAATATTAAGTGTTTGAAAAAGAATCAGATTTTAAAATATGTTAAATTTAACTGTACTAATCAAAATTATATACAAAATTAATTATGGTAACTTTGATAATTTAAATTATATGTAAAATTAATGATAATAAGAAAATTTAAAAACAGAAGGAGATAATAATGTTTAGTTAAATGGCAAGTTGTATGAAATTTTGAAAAAATAATTAGTCAAGAAAATCCTGTGAAATTAAATAAAAACAATAATAATTAATTTGAACCTTAGAACAAATAAATAAAAATGTATATTTTCCAATTAGCTGTGTTTTCATTCTAGATAAGATAAGTTCACTAGGTATCCAGGTATAGTCTTTAAATCACAAGTGTCTCTCAAAGATTCCACTACCCGAAAAGGAGCTTGAACAGGGCTTATCGGAGGCTAATTGGTTTTATCAAAAATTCAGGGGTTGGTTCCTCTGAGAGGTTTATTCCTTGAGGCACAGGTCTATGAAATTAGGTTCGTAGTCAATGGATAAACCATTACTTTCTTACTGACTTAGCAATTGAGGAAGAGAAATAAACAACGGCAAAGGTTATAAAAAGTAAGTCGGTAAGAATACGTTACAACATAATTTATTCAATTCAAATAATTATATTTTTAAATATATATGACAAATTAAATTCGAAAAGATCTGAACACAATTTCCATAAGCGTAAACAAAATGTGCTGTTAGCATTAACCACCGTGTTAGCTTTCTGGAATCTTCGGGACAAAATTCGTTTATCTCTTCGTACATACTTACTCCTTAGGTCACAGCTCTGTCATGGAACTCAGTTTCTACAAGGTGTCATCATCTTTGAAGTGATCCAAAGCGCTTGATCATCAGTACGTTCGTCTTCTAGGCAGAGAGGACAGGTGGAGGAGTCTTCCATGTAGGTTGTTTTGGCCGGTCGCCTTCCGAAAGGTAGCAACCACGACATCCCTTGACAGGCAACTGTGGATACCATCATCTTACAATCAGCTTCCATCTTTTGTCTGAAGCTTATATTTGGCTTGAGAAAGTAAAAAAAATAAAAGAGCAAGGAATCTAACAAATATTGTCTATAAATAAGTTGAGAATCGAGTGAAAACTATCAACTTACTTGCTGACACGTTTCGAAACCATCGTTTAATGGATAAAGAGTAGCAGGTTAGGCTTCATCAATGAAACGGCTGTTTCGAAACGCGTCAGCAAGTACGTTAATAGTTTTCGTTTGGTTCTTTAAAAAGTTAACTATGATATAATCAGGGAAATCAAGATGATTACAACAACCAACTTTGAATATTATAGGTAATAATAAGCACCAAATTATCAGAAGAGCCTGGTTGGTTTAGAAGGCTGAACCTTGGTTTCATTTCCCGGTAGTGCCGAAAAAATTCTGTGTCCTTCTTCGAGCCTAATTTGAGTCAGTCTGTAAAAATAAGTACCTAGAGTAAACACTAGATCTGAATGCTGAGAAGGTGATTCGAACACGATACACTGGAGACACACTTTCGAGAAACGCTGGAGTAGGTGGTCGAAACATTAGCTTCCCTGAATACCCGAGTATGGCAGCTTTACCTTATACCTTCCAAGTCTTCCATTAGGACGAGTATTAAAACTAATTTTTAATATTTTAGAAATAAAATTGTGTTTATGAGAGCTTGTTTCGTGTTTGATGTAATACTAAACACACTGAGAGATATTTTATGATTACAGAAAGTCACTTTCCTAGAGTGGGAAATAAATAAGTCAGCTTTGTTATTATCCGCCAGTCTGTTAGCTAATTAAGTAACGTTGCCACCAATCAAAAGGCCGGTTTTCTCCGTAAACTATTGTTTATCGAGCCATTATACAATTACTTTATGAATTGTAACCCGTAGCTCATAGATAACACAGAGCTCTAATTGTACGACCGGGAAACTGTTCTGTGGGAGTTCCGTAAATCGTCAACACTGGCGACACCTACACGCCGAGTTAGAAACTAACCGTAGGCAACCACTTGTACCTGTGATTTATACATAGGGTAGGGACTAATTGAAAAATGCAAATTGTTTGTTGGCACTACTGATTAGTAGCGGTCATGCTGAGTGTTACCAACATTACGGGATTAATTTTATTTAACGACGCAAGCCTTGGGCCACTGTACCGCACGGGGTGCTATGGGTACGGCAATTAGGTTTAGCATTTGGCGCGCAGTGGGATACCGCAAACGGAATAATGGAAACACAACTCATTTCGCACGTTGAAGTTTACGTAAACTAAAATGCACCTGGTGACTTTAATGCGCCGTTTTGGTTTTACAGCTTGGAATATTTAATGGAGGGTAAATCGATCGTTTCAGATACAAGCTTACGTAAACTAAAATGCACCTGGCGACTTTAATGCCCCGTTTCGGTTTTACAGTTTGGTATATTTGATGGTGGGAAATACGCGATCGATTCAGGTACAACTTTACGTAAAATAAAAACCACTTGATGACTTTAATCCACCGTTTCAGTTTTACAGCTTGGAATATTGAATCGATTCGTTCGGATATAAGTTTGTGTAAACTAAAATGAACCTGGAGACTTTAGTGTGCCTTTTGGTTTTTCGGTTTGAAATATGTAACCGAGGGTATCTCGATCGATTAAGATACAAAATGTTTAAATTACAAAATGTAAATGCTGTAGTATAGAATATATTTCGTGAACAATTATATTTATCAAGCAAAATTTATCTATTAAAATAAATGATATGCCAAATAAAAATAGGTTCTAGACAAGACATTTGAAAGTTAAAATAAAACCATTTCCTTTCAATACTGTATAATATTATACTGTTTACTACGGTACTGTTTTTACTATTACGTTTACTACTATGTAATTATCTCTAAACCTATCTTGCACAGCGTTGCACTGTAACAACTGTGCTGTACTATACACATAATGAGACTATACCCATTACAATAAATATACTAACAACGGCAAATTAACTAATTAATATTTAACACTAATTTTGTAGTTAGAAATTATCCTTCCCATATCCAAAGCTAAATCAATCAAACGATTACATAATCTTGTTGAGTCATAGAGAGAAAATCGCCTATGGCAAGAAACCTTCAGTTTTTAGGATCAGGTTTTTGAAAGTTCAATGTGAAATAGGTTTTTTTTAATGTAGTTTATCTTCAGATAAATAGAGACGAAAACTTCATTAATAAGAGATTATCTTTTAAAAGACTTCAAATACCAATTTTTGAAATAACAAAATGTTTTAAAGATTAAAGTTACCTTTTCTAATACTTTTAAGTGGACTTTATATATGACAAATGGATTTACATTTTACTGGAGCACCAGAAACAAATAAAGTAAAAAACAGATTTGTGTAATATATAGAATAATAAATATATAAATAAATAAATAAATAAATAAATAAATAAATAAATATATATATATATATATATATATATATATATATAACATTTATAATTTTAAACGAAAAGTACCTTAAATTTCACAGAAATATCTTAGAAAGATATAGGCTATTTTCTTTCTAGAAAAGAATAAATCTATGTTTAATAACTTGCGTAGCAAAAAGGACGTGTTCCCTTTTTTGGCATTGAGACATAAACAACAATTTGCAATCAAACTGGTCTATCACTGTAAATAATTCATTTCTAATTGCATCGCTTGCGGAATGCGGTCGGAACGCTGCCGCGTCTGTTTTCGGTACTTATAAGATCTCTTCGGAACGAGATGATCCGTTTTTTAAAATTTGTTTTGTTTCTTCACATCCCGAAAATAAATCGTCATCGCTGAAAGAATATTAGGAATGCGCGGTACCTCTGAAGTGTATGGGGCCCAATTTGTTTCCTGTGATGGTCCGAAATTTATATCTGTATTTAATTACAAATTGAATTACGTTAGGAATCTTTTTCTGACAATTATGCGGAATGATAAAGAGCTTTTATAATTTCTGGTTGTTGCATTTTGTTTTTGGATTTGACGTTGATACCAGACATCGCCTTATTGTAATTAAAAAACTTTGTCGATTCGCTGAGTAAGTACTTTCCTTTTTCTGCCTATCTGGCGTTATGATGAGGTTTTGATAATATATATTTATTAGAACTACTTGTTTACTTAAGTTGTATAAAACTATGTCGATTCGCTGAGTACTTTCACCTTTCTGATTTTCTGGCGTTCATGTCTGTGTTATCTGTTTAGTTTTTGATAATATATATTTATTAGAATTACTTGTTTACCCAAGTTTTATACAACTATGTAGATTCGCTTAGTACTTTCATCTCTCTGCATTTCTGGCGTTCATGTCTCTGTTAGGTGCTAAGTTTTTGATACAAATTTATTACAAATACTTATTTACTCAAGTTATATAAAACTATGTAGATTAGCTGAGTATTTTCATCGTTCTGCCTTTCTGGCGTTCGTGTCTCTGTTAACTGCTGAATTTTTGATAATATATATTCATAGATCTACTTGTTTACTTAAGTTGAAACTCGTCAACAAAAAAACTAATGAGAAAATCAGGATATCTATCTAAGTGAATCTAATAAGCATATTTTAATGACATTGTTGAAAACTAAAATCATGACAACTTTAGTTTTTATAAACGTGCAAGAAATTCTGATAAGATGCAGACTCGGAAAAATACTTGAATGATGGACTGAATTACTAATAGGAAAGCTAATTTCGCATTGAACAAACAAGAACGGTTTTTGTGAAAATTAAGAATGTGTTAATTAGGAATGATTTGCAGTTGTGTACCAGATATATACTTGCAAAGTGCAGTGTGGGGCGGATCAAGAGGAATGTTAAATAAAGGACTTTGAAATGTGGACTTACAGTAGTCAGCTACATAGATCGTATAAATAGCTAACCTATCCTACATAGGGATCCCATATGGGATAAAGAAATATTATATATAAAAATTGGGACACAATGGTTCTGCTTCAAACTTCAGAAAGGAAAGATTAATCAAAAGCTCACCAAGTGGGAGAAATCTTTGTTGTTGACAATTAGTTCAACTGCTCGACAATACGGTTATGCTGAGCGTTAGCTATGATAGCTTCCATATTTACGGACGTCGAGTTTTAAAATGCACAAAAGAAATATTCTTAAAATTCTAAAATTTGTCCAGGTTTCATACAGTTGTTGTTAACTGGAAATGTTTCCTACACGTGGGTGTAATGGATGAATGTAGTTCCACTTCCGGTTGGTGGCCCTGGAAAAGTGCCATCACCCTTCCTTATATTCCAAATATGGTATTTATGTCCATAAGGTAGCTAACTACCTGTTGGATACTATATGCCTCTGGCGTGCTCAACAATTTCATTTTCTGTAATCATCCTGGAGAACCTCTAGCATAGTTGCAATTCTCTGACGCGCGTCATCTTAATGAGTAGGACATTACTAAAGACGACATTGAAATGTGTCCCCTATTGACTGAAAAAAACATTTTAAAAAAAATGTTTGTTTTAAAATGGGATGTAAAAAAAACAAATCAATTTCAACCTTGCATGCAAACGCATAGCTATAGAGTATCGAAAATCCGAGTCCCGACGTTTCGAGCTTCCGTTAAATTCGAGCCTATTTCTATTCCAGACGATTTTATATATTTGAAAGGAAATTCAAATTATTTACTGTTAGACCAAGCGCCGTCACACAATCTCTCTTGGAAGCGACTGAAAGGAAAGAAAGCATTGTAGGCTTTCTAAAAATATACAGTTAGAGAAGTTGTGTGCTGGGTAGGGGAACCATGGAACGAAATAAAAGGAGAAACATTAAGTAAGTCATTGAATAGAGTCCTGAGTCATGATAAAACTGCTCACTGAGTCATTGATCCAGAAGAAGAAACAATTTGACATTTATTATCAAAAAACTTCCAGATTGTGTAAATGTCGATGATACGGACGTACGTCTATGGATGAGTAAAGACTTAAGTAAATATAACACATGTTACTACTATGTATAAGAAACTACTGAAGGCAGTGATGCCAAGAATAAAGATGAAGGTTCGAACGAAACAATACAAGAGGGGAAAATTAGTCACGGTGAAGGAACGACCCCCTTGGAAACTGCACTGCGCTATATTGAACAACATACAGACAACACTCCAGAAGATGTGCTTTTGCTAAGACGCCTACGCGACACCGTAGCACGAAAACGATGTATAAAGCAAATGCAGAAGACACATAAAAACTTTTTCCAATATTGTAGCAATCCGAGTTTTCGGTAATCCGAGGGAGTCTCGGTCCCACCTACCTCGAGTTATCGAGACCCTACTGTACCTTGAAGAAACGGAAAACCCTAAGGTTACATATAAATAAGTGCCGAGGTTTGGCCTGTCGGCGAGTAAGTTTCGACTTCTTCATAAACACCAAAGCACGCCCACACGTCACCCATCAATCACAGCTGGTTCTAATCTCGCACCACTAACTTGATAGTCGAGTCGATCGGTTTAGAACGGCGTATTGGCGCCCGCGTTGTACCTGGACACAGCGTTCCCGGACGATTTAGTCGCCATCAATAAACATCGCCTTGTTAGGTGTACGTAGGCGCTTCTATCGGGCCGAACGCGATTACAGATTCAATTAAAGAATCGATTCTTTTAAGAGATACGTTTATTGATTTGGCTATTGGTGAAATTAAAAGCTCGTTCGATTTAATAATCCCAGTGCGCTGTTTAACTGATTTTACCAGCCCCAGGATACTTCTTTACATCTGTGATAAAAGTCCAATAAAATGTAAATCTGGCTCCTGGATCGATAAGAAAGTTGAAGTATGTTAAGTTTCGATATAAAGAATGCTTATTAAATCAAACATTAAGTAAGTCATGGAATAGAGTCCTGAGTCATGATGAAGCTGCTCACTGAGTCATTGATCCAGAAGAAGAAACAATTTGACATTTCTTATCAAAAAACTTCTAGGTTGTGTAAATGTCGATGATACGGACGTACGTCTATGGATGAGTAAAGACTTAAGTAAATATAACACATGTTACTACTATGTATAAGAAACTACTGAAGGCAGTGATGCCAAGAATAAAGATGAAGGTTCGAACGATACAATACAACAGGGGAAAATTAGTCACGGTGAAGGAACGACCCCCTTGGAAACTGCACTGCGCTATATTGAACAACATACAGACAACACTCCAGAAGATGTGCTTTTGCTAAAACGCCGACGCAACACCGTAGCACGAAAACGATGTAATAAGCAAATGCAGAAGACACATACAAACTTTTTCCAATATTGTAGCAACCGTGATGAACAGTGTATTCTAAAGCAACATTAATTTATGTAACTACTGTAGTCAATAGAGTTCTATAGGGATTCATTACAATTCCTGTTTTTTCTAACGCACAGGAATGTATTTCCGTATAATTTGAGTTGTCGTTAATTCGAAGGATTCTTGCTCTATCTACCTCGAACTATCGAGACCCTATTGTACCTTCAAGATAAAGGATATTCTAATGTCCGTACCTATATAATATCGTGTAGAACACAAAATATACTTTATGTTTTTAAATATTGAAATATACAATTTTGTTATATTGGTGAAAAATACTCCCAGAAAATGACGTATTAAAGAGGGGCTTTACATTGCGGGTTTTATTGTTAGGCACACAACTCTTTCTAACCAAGCGTTCATCTTCACACATTTCAGCGTAAACAGTTGTAAGTTCAGATACCAGATCTGCATAGCTAGACAAGTGTCTTTACTTTGTGGGTAGATGTCCCTTTCACAAATAGTGTTATATTAACCAATAAACTGTTAGTTACTTTGCGAAGTAATACTAGGGTACGTTAATATTATCTTCTGGCCCAGATCTGGGAGCCCGATAAAAAAATATCTACATTTTGTCAACCTTTAGCCCTTATTGTCTAACATTAGACGTTTCGGGTGTTGGTCTAATCCGACTCTAACTTTCAAAAATATAAACGTATATTTAAAAACGTGTAGGACGTTAAAAAATAAAATAAATATTTAAAGAAAAATCAACTCTAATAGTAAAGACATTTTGTTACGTTCTTTATGAGTCCCGTGACTTAACCTTATTTCTTTCTACGAGAAATATAAACTTCGACCTTGTGTGTTCGACACATATTCATTTTTTCCAGAAGAACTTTAAAGTTAACATGGGTAAAGATTAAGAATGTGACCCAATACTGGGTGAAGACATATATAGGCTACTCATAGGCCCTGTCAAGCCCAATGTGTTGCCCCAATCGTAAACACTGTTAAAGCAAGCGTTGGAAACACTTTCGGAAATAACCTATTAATCCTTCACTGGCGATGGCGACATTTTCAAATGCGATTTAATAATGGTCATAATGAAAATACTTTGTTATACTCACAGAATATATCTTAAGGAAAGGATGAAGACAAAATGGATTTTATTGTATAGGAACCGTTCGTAGTAGGAGCAATATTTAGCCAAATTTGTCAACACTTTAGTTCATGTGAATGGCTTTTAATTTGATAAATATTCAGAAACAGCTTAATGGTTTCAGATTGTACCCATAACCGTATGAGCGTAGAGAACATCGCAGCTTTGAGGATGTCAAACATTTCAGTGAGTAATACCTCATAATTTACCTTCTTTTAAGGAGACGTGTTTTTTTCATGAATGCTGTAGAAACATTGATCTTTTTATAACAGTATAATACTCCAGTGTGTTAAAACTTATTTTAAATATTCTGATATACCATACATGACGATTGATTTAAAATTGAATGAATGTTTCTACTTCTAAAAATAAATTAAGGGCCTACACTGATGATTGACAGTTTCGGTCGGAGCGGTTTCGTCTCCGTCACTTTCAAAAAGTTTTGTAAGGGGTTATTGTAGCAAGTATCAATTAAATTTCAGATAATTATAACTTAAATACTTTACGTTTATGAAAACTGCTAAAATCACGCGCGCACACACACACACACACACACACACACACACACACACACACACACACACACACACACACACACACACACACACACACACACACACACAACCACACACACACGCACACACACACACACACACACAACACACACACACACGCGCTCGCACACACACACAAACACACACACACACACACACACACACACACACACACACACACACACAAACATACCATAATATATATTAATACTATTCTATAACCAATTTATTACAACTTTTAAAAGGAATACAAAATGGTAAATTGAAAATTATTGTTTTAATAGATGACTTTTGATACTTTTAATTTTAATTCATACAATTATTATCTATTACTGTGATGGATATAACAATTATAGATCTGCTGTTTTTTTACTGGATAACCATAAACTTTTAAAAAAGTAAAAGACCTACGTGAAGCTTAAAAATTATTATTATCAATCAGTAAAAATAATATACATCTAATAACATAGTCATATACACTATGACTACAATTTCTTAAGCTACCACTTCTGTAATTGCTACTTCTTTGTTTAACTAAAAATTACTAGTAATTCTGTAAAGAGTATCCCAGAGTTAAATCTCTTTTTGGAAATATTTATTCAAATTTGTGTTTTACTCTTCTAAAATCTAGCGTTGAGCTTAACATGCGTCATAAAATGTTTCGAAGGTACATTTTGAAATAACTTTAGAAAAATATCTTTTTGTATAAGTAATGTGTTTGAACATACTTTTTGTTTATCAACTTGATGTAGTCTGTTCACTAAAAGATAACGAAAAGATATCGTTTCTATACCACCGTACAAATCTGAACACGTTTGCTCCCCGATCATTAATTGAAGAAGGCAAAGAAAAAAGACTTTAAGATCATAAAAAACAATATCCTTTACGAGAAAATGCCGCAATCTGGATTAAAAACCAACCACCAACTGTCCCTACCTGTCTGTTACTCCAACTATGGTCAACTGATTTACTTTTATTGGCTGCATCTATAGCTTATATGGTTATAAATACAGCTTTTTTAATGGCCGGGTAAAACATTTGTTATTTCCTTGCTTTGGTTTTTTTCTGAAGCTAGTTTTGTTTTTATCTGTGTTTAATAGCGTTAGGCATAACTTTCTTTTCGAAACTACTGTAGATGTGGTTTAAATTAATGATAATTTACACAGAACTATATTACACAACCTCTCAGTTAAACTAATTTCCTTATAGTTATTATATATATTTTTGAGTTTATTAATTATTTTTTAATATTGTTAAGGATATAAGTCATTATTATTTTTAGCTTAATAATAAGGAAATAAATAATGACTGGCTGGTGTTATTTAAAAGTAACGTGTTTCTTACCAGCATTAAAGTCTCAATTTTAAATATCCTTCTTCATTTGCCTACATCATATTTGGGAGCAAACCTTTATATGTTGGCCTAAAGATAATTCTATTATAAGAATACATTAAAATTTTTATTAAAAACCAGAAATAATCGAATAAATTTATTAAGCTTTAATCTTTCAACATATATCAAAAACACATCTTGTATTTTGTGTTTTTAACGGATTCCAAATTCATTAAATAGAGGTAGGAATTAACTTACAAAAGACTAATTAAATGATATAGTCCACGTAATTGGTAGGAAAGAATGATCATCTTTGTCGAAGATTGACGAGGCACACGATCAAGGAAGCAATATTTCTTCGTAATCTGTCAACAGGCCACGCCGCCATTACGGTTGAAGTTTGCCGACAACAGATCCGATTTTCCTATAATATCATAATTTATCCAAACCTGTGCGTATATTGTGTATTTGTGAATGGCTCCGACCACCCAACATGTTTACAAGCCAGGATATACGGGAGACTGCTATGAGCGGATAGAAAAGGTGAATTATTTTGCGGAATACCTTTATTGATTGGTTCCAGCCGTAGTCGTTAATATCATGAGTGTGTGTGTGCACAAGTAGAAAGTATTTATGACGGAACAAGAGCTTAGAAATTTAATACGACGCATGTGCGATGTAATCGTTTCGTTTAATGGGATAATTTATAATCGTGTCTTAGAATGGATTTAAATTTCTACAGTAAATTTCAAATAGTAAAACAGAGTTGAAAACATGAAATACTGAGAAAATAAATATAACAATAAATACAGCATTCGTTTTAATCGTAGATTAAATTAGGAAATATATTCACCACCAAATCTTAATAATAAAAACAGGGTAGAGATAGAAAGATAGATGGAACAATAAAAAAAAGGAAGGGGTTTAAATAGATATTTTAAGCAATGAAAATGACAAGTACAGTTTTTTCATTAGTAGCAATAATCCCATACTAAGAAATAGTTAAATGGAAAGATACTTAAAATGTTTCTAAATCCGAATGTCTACAGTTCTCAATGATTTCATATTTTTCTATGCTCTTAGTTTACCATTTAGTTTGAAGCTTTAAAAGATAACCCATAAACAACCTAATTGTAAAACATTTCTGTGCCTTAAATTTTAGTTAATTCTAATATTTTTGTTTTACAAAAGAATTAATGATATATTATTTACTTTAAAAATGGATTTTAATTTTGTTAAAAATATAAGCCTTTGTTATTACCAAGCATTTGTCTTTGCTAATAGCTCAAATTTACTATTTCATATCACTTCCACCATGTTGGTTTTTATGTGTAGGTTTTTTAAAAGTATATTTATTCTAAGTTTTAAGGGAAAACAAAAAGAACTAAGGTCGAGATAAGCCGTCAAAACATTTAAAATGTACTAGCAACAAATCTGGGGAGTTTAATGCCGAGGTTAGTGATGGAGGTTTCAATCAACCTCTAAATACATCTCTCCTGATATCAGATAATGGTTAATAACAAGTAATATAAACCAACAATTTTTAAAATAAATTTTTACTTAGGACAACAAAAATTTATATTTTAGTTACTTTTTACTAAATAATTACAATTAATATAAATAGAGGAACATAACCTACGTATTAAAACAGCTGTTCTACCACATAATCTATAACATAAAATCAGCTGTTTTATGAAATCATGTGTTATCACTTTTAAATTATAAGCCAAATGGGACGATATAACTATGTTGGATACCATCCCTCTTTTATGAATGTTTCTCTTTTATATAAAACTAAACTATGTTTAAATTTAAATAAGTTTTAAAAAAGTATTTTAACTTGATTGGCTGAATAAACAAGAATTACAAATTTTAGGAACACACACACACACACACACACACACACACACACACACACACACACACACACACACACACATATATATATATATATATATATATATATATATATATATATCAGAGTGAATACTAATAGAAGGATTTGTAAAAGGAATAAATTATTACTATTTTCAGAACATAGTAGTTTTATAAAAAAATAGTGTTTTTAATTTCATTTGTAATTAAAATTGATAATTGAAAATTATTATTATGGTTTCAATGCCACGAACCCAATTGGTTGAACTTCATCAAAACTCTAGGCTTATTTGAAACAATTTAAGGATAACTTATTTCAATTATTATTTAATACAAACATTTGATTTAGCTTCTTCGACGAAACAGGTCAGTCACTTAGACGTGTTTCATTGCACTGACGATGGTTCCCAGTCGGGACGAAACTGGTCCGCGCTCAGCTGTTATAATTAAAAGCGACGTTGTCAAATTGTTAATCTGTACAGCGGATGTCTGCAACAATGCGCCGAGCGCCCACGGTGGCAGCAACCCACGGACTCGGTAATATCGCATGCCCGGTGGAGCTGTCGACCAAATTGAATAGAAAATCTAGTTCTACAAAAATGTAATATTTATCGAGTAGGCGGTGTTATGAGTGGGCGTCGATGTCCGAGTACTACGGGAGTTGGACGCATGCAGTATTTCTGGTATGATTTCATGTCACTGGTGGATTGCGGAAGTTTGATAGTATGGACTTGATACAAACCCACACATGCGTAATGCTAGTATATGCTTGTAATTAATTCTTCAACTCTAAAACTTAATTAAAGATAATTAGAAACATAAGAGGGAGTTTAATGACCCGGTTGTACGTTTAAAGGCGGTGTAGTCCAAGTTGCCCAAAGCTCACCCCTTTCAAACTTTACGTTCCCTCTACGGCATCAGAGTGAACTAGTATCATGGTGATTGTATAGTGTTATAATATTGCCTCCACATCAAAATGGGAACAAACAAAATAATAAATTTTCGATTAGATCCATTTGACTAAACTGTCGGTTTCTCTGGTTAATGTTTTAATAAGGTTTTGAGGAAGACTGTTTGCTACTATATATTGAGGGGAAAACAATAAATTTTAACTTAATCACTAAACAAGTGTGAATTTTCCTAATAATTAGATAAGCCTATAATTTGCCAGAATATTGTTTACAGTAAATCTATACTTCATTAAATATTGGAAAATATATTAAGCAAATTTCCATTTTCATTAAAAATTAGAGTTTACACAAAACTCTGAGATAAATTACTTATGAAATATGGAAATTTGAGTTGGTAAAGAAAGCAAGAATGGTGAATAAAATTTAAAAAACCGCTTTATTTGAAAAAAGTGAAATAATAATACAGTTAATTGCTCTATACAGGCCTAATGTTAAAACATACTAATTATTAAACTTTATTTAGGAAATTCGATTCATAAAAAGTTTCCGATGAACCTAAAACTGATTCACTTTAAAAATTGTAATTTGTATATTATTCATTATCATTATTTGGATTAATTATAGTAATATTTATAAAAATACGTATACATAAATATCTTTATTAACTGATAAACATCAAGAGTAACTTTTGAACCGAATAATGTAAAATGCAAAAAGTAACCGGACATACAGAAAGTAATACAAACAGCTGTTCTATAAATTCCTATGTCATCACTTAATTAAAAGACACATTAAACAGTGCTTTTTGTTAGCTAATGGTAAAGAGTACCTGTTTCGTGACGTAACTTACTTGTCAAAGAGTAAAACGATAGAAGCATTAAGGGGAGAATTTATTGTCAAATATTTGAATCCACGCCCCCACGAATACAACATCAAAATGTAACTCACGCTCAAGGTGACTAGCGTCAGCCCTGAGAAGGGGGGCTTGGTACCACGACCCATAGTACGAGTGTGCAAGTGTCTTTCGGCCCTACTGTAAAGCCTGAACTGGGACGAGTCGAATTCTTTCAAGACATTACGGGTTCGACCGCTTTTCCAGAATTATTCCGGACCAGTGCCCTTCCGAACCGTACCTCAATACCCCGTCTGATTAGTGCGGCCCAGGTAGTACAATAAGACCATCATCTACTCTCGGTTGGCCTTACCTAAGTGCCGGACCCTCAGACTTGGGTCTTGGTCCAGTAGGCGGAGGCTATAAACGCATTTCGGTAGACCTTTAAAGCAGTTTAAACAATCTGAATATATTTTTGAGCATTTCTGAACTTATAGGGATTTGCGTTTGAAAATTATTGAAACAGAATCTCCAAATAACCGCTACATGAAGGGGTTAATAAACTCTTTTAATAACGCAGTTTTTCACTCTGTTTTTGAAAAGTCCGTTGGTAATGTGGCGTAAATGCTCTTGCCTAATCTCGTGTGAACTAGCACCAAGAAGTTTTCGCTTCAAATATTAATGACGAGTTAGAGCAAAAGAGATATTTTTAAAGAAATTGTTAGAACGTTGCATAGAGAGGACTTGTAATCTTCAGGGACAACCAAAGGTAATAAAAGGAAGAGAAGGCTTATAGATCTTCTGGAAAGCTTTTAAGACAAAAGGAACAGGTTGCTCAAAGCGACAAGACTACAGAAGCTGAGCCTGAAAATATGAACGAAAGAAATCAATAAAAATCTATCACTGTAAAAGTTTTGTACTTATTGTAAAGTTGAGTCTATTTTTCTATTACTTAAAAAAAACCAAAACTATTATTGCTAAAAAGAAGTTAAGTTTGCCCCACATAAAAATGTAAATACATATTTTCCTTTCTAAACGAGGTGTCAAGAATAAAATTGTAACCATCCACAAGGAGCGTATTGATGAAATCAAATCTCACCTCGCCATCATCAGGCCGTGTTAATGAGGCCCTAAATTTTGACAGAAATAAATCGGTTGTCGGATCGAGTTTTGGGCGAGCCCGTCTGTCTCTGAGTCCCCACTCGTTGCCCGATATGCAAATCAGTTCCAGTTAAGTGGGCAAAACAGCACCGGGTGTACACAAACCGTTGCTCCTTTCGGAAGCACTTCTTCTCCTCGCATAATACGATTTTATACTTCTTAACAGTTCCTTTGATTGGAAGAACTAAATGAAATAATGCACTCTGTGGCGTACACCGACAGCTAACCTAATGAAATAATGCACTCTGTGGCGTACACCGACAGCTAACCTAATGAAATAATTCACTCTGTAGCGTACACCGACAGCTAACCTAATGAAATAATGCACTCTGTGGCGTACACCGACAGCTAACCTAATGAAATAATGCACTCTGTAGCGTACACCGACAGCTAAGCTAATGAAATAATGCACTCTGTGGCGTACACCGACAGCTAACCTAATGAAATAATGCACTCTGTGGCGTACACCGACAGCTAACCTAATGAAATAATGCACTCTGTGGCGTACACCGACAGCTAACCTAATGAAATAATTCACTCTGTGGCGTACACCGACAGCTAACCTAATGAAATAATTCACTCTGTAGCGTACACCGACAGCTAACCTAATGAAATAATTCACTCTGTAGCGTACACCGACAGCTAACCTAATGAAATAATGCACTCTGTGGCGTACACCGACAGCTAACCTAATGAAATAATGCACTCTGTGGCGTACACCGACAGCTAACCTAATGAAATAATTCACTCTGTAGCGTACACCGACAGCTAACCTAATGAAATAATGCACTCTGTGGCGTACACCGACAGCTAACCTAATGAAATAATTCACTCTGTAGCGTACACCGACAGCTAACCTAATGAAATAATTCACTCTGTAGCGTACACCGACAGCTAACCTAATGAAATAATGCACTCTGTGGCGTACACCGACAGCTAACCTAATGAAATAATTCACTCTGTAGCGTACACCGACAGCTAACCTAATGAAATAATGCACTCTGTGGCGTACACCGACAGCTAACCTAATGAAATAATTCACTCTGTAGCGTACACCGACAGCTAACCTAATGAAATAATTCACTCTGTAGCGTACACCGACAGCTAACCTAATGAAATAATGCACTCTGTGGCGTACACCGACAGCTAACCTAATGAAATAATTCACTCTGTGGCGTACACCGACAGCTAACCTAATGAAATAATTCACTCTGTAGCGTACACCGACAGCTAACCTAATGAAATAATGCACTCTGTGGCGTACACCGACAGCTAACCTAATGAAATAATTCACTCTGTAGCGTACACCGACAGCTAACCTAATGAAATAATGCACTCTGTGGCGTACACCGACAGCTAACCTAATGAAATAATGCACTCTGTAGCGTACACCGACAGCTAAGCTAATGAAATAATGCACTCTGTGGCGTACACCGACAGCTAACCTAATGAAATAATGCACTCTGTGGCGTACACCGACAGCTAACCTAATGAAATAATGCACTCTGTGGCGTACACCGACAGCTAACCTAATGAAATAATGCACTCTGTGGCGTACACCGACAGCTAACCTAATGAAATAATGCACTCTGTGGCGTACACCGACAGCTAACCTAATGAAATAATGCACTCTGTGGCGTACACCGACAGCTAACCTAATGAAATAATGCACTCTGTAGCGTACACCGACAGCAAATCTAATGAAATAATGCACTCTGTGGCGTACACCGACAGCTAACCTAATGAAATAATGCACTCTGTGGCGTACACCGACAGCTAACCTAATGAAATAATGCACTCTGTGGCGTACACCGACAGCTAACCTAATGAAATAATGCACTCTGTGGCGTACACCGACAGCTAACCTAATGAAATAATGCACTCTGTGGCGTACACCGACAGCTAACCTAATGAAATAATGCACTCTGTGGCGTACACCGACAGCTAACCCAATGAAATAATGCACTCTGTGGCGTACACCGACAGCTAACCTAATGAATAATGCACTCTGTGGCATACATCGACAGCTAACCTATTTAGACATTTATTTTTAATATATTTAATATTAGTAGTAATTTTAACCGGCTTTATTTAAAATTTTACAAAGACCTTTATTAAAACAAGTTTGCTCTAGCTCTTCACTTCCAAAATTACATTACAAGGTTGACCTGGAGACAGATTATAGTGATTTGTGATTAATCTTCATCTTTATCCATAAACAGTTCTACGTAAAAGAAGTCTATGTTTGCCGAAGACTGGGATGGGAAGGAAGATGGTCGAAGACGGCGTTGGAAATAAGGGCGGCTGAAGACGTTGCCCGATACGAGGGTGGCCGAAGGCGGAGTCGGAAATAAGGGCGGCTGAAAACGTTGCCGGATACGAGGGTGGCCGAAGGCGGAGTCGGAAATAAAGGTGGCCGAAGGTGTAATCGGAAATAAGGACGGCCGAAGGCGAGACAGGAAATAAGAAGGCCGAAGACTGGGTCTGAAATAAGGACAGCCGAAGACGGAATCGGAAATTAAGATATCCGAAGACGAGGTCGGAAATAAGCACGGCTGAAGAATGGGCCGGAAATGAGGACAGCCGAAGACGAGGCCGGAAATAAGGACAGCCTAAGACGGAATCGGAAATGAGGACGGCCGAAGACGGAATCGGAAATTAGGATATCCGAAGACGAGGCCGGAAATGAGGACGGCTGAAAAGATAATAATAGGATTTAAAGAAGTCCAAGTTAGCAAAATTCGAGAGCGTACGTCTTCAAACTATTGTTAAATTATTATTAAATTATAAACAATATTCGAGCTGGTTTGTGAGTGAAGGTTAAAAACAAAAGATTAAATAGGCTACGACTCACAATTATAAAAACTTTAATATCAGACGCGTTTCAATGACATTATGTCATCATCCTCAGTGATGCTCCACAATCGAAAATTTAATTTTAAAAAATCAAACATAACATATACTTTTTTTATAATATAGGTTATTATAAATTTTTTTTATATGTAGTTAAAAAAATATTATAGGTTATGTTCAATTTAAAAAAATTAAGTTTTGATTTTGTAGCATCACAGAAGATGATGACATAATGTCATTGAAACGCGTCTGATATTAAAGTTTTTATAATTGTGAGTCATTGGCTATTTATTCTTTTATTTATTATTAAACTATAAATTTTTTTTTAAAGTTCTGTTTCTTCAAATTATTAACAAATTAATGGTAATATATCTATAAGTACAGCTGACCCGTTCGATCTTAATATTGTAAAGGAAACTCTCTCAGCGCGAAAGCCGTCCAATCCGACATCTAACAATCTGGAATTCTATTTTCAAAGCTATCTCCGATTCTGACAGATAATAATTCATTAACAGATTTAGTCGGATAAGTCGGATATTAATTAAAAATTACGCGTCAAAATATTCCGGTCGCCTGCTCGTGAACGGGTTTTTTGGAATTCGAGCAATTAATCAGCAAAGTTAATATTATTATAACACCAGGTGATTGCTTGTCAGGCAACAGGTGTTTTGACCGGTTTCAAGGTCATTCCTGTGACAAGCTAAATAATTAACTACCTACCGTTCCGGCTACTCTTTTCTCGGGAATTTGGTTAGATTCTAATCGAATATAAATAGTCGATTCTAGATTTTCTCTTTTGACCTAAGAGCAGAATGTCCATTGATCCTATGTGTGCGTTTGAGGTGGTTTGTATATTTTGTTATGAGTCTCAGACTCATAACAACAGACCAGAGATCCAAATAGAGCTCGTACCAAGGTTTCTCGTGGAAAATTTCTTACTATGTAAATTTCTTTCAAAAGTTTGTAAAATTATTTCAAATCTACATTTAATGATTTGTTTATGATGCAAATTTTCATAAATACTGCAAAGTTTTCTATAACAAAAAAAAAAACAATTATGTCAAATAATCTGTAGGTTAGATGTATTTTAACATATTAATAATAACAATAAAACCCAACAATAATAATACTATTAACATTAACAATAATAATGACAACAACAGCAACAATAATAATAACACAACAACAATAATAATTAGAATAAAAATATTAACAATAACAATAATAACATGTGGCTAGTTTTACTAAGCTAGAAAGTGGTTAGTTCAAAAACTTAGGATTGGAGAGGCGGCGCTAGGTCAAACATTTTCTGTAACAACTTGAATGATAGCTTCAAGATACAACATAGTTGTACCACCAGCAATGATATACCAAATGTGTGCAATAGGTTGTTTATGGTCTATTGGATTTTGACGTAATGGATATTTTTGAACAACCTTTTTTAAATAGGTGTCTTTTATAACTATTACGTTTAGGAGACATTTCTCTGGAAACAGACGTCATCTTATAAAATGGAAGAAGTGAAATGAATAATGAAAAAAAGTGAAAACGCAATCTTGAAAAACCTTGAGCGTCCGCGATGTCAGATTGAGTGGTCACTTGTTGCGAGATAGCCTCGCACAGGAGGGGAACCTTGAGCGTCCGCGATGTCAGTTTGAGTGGTTTCTTGTTGCGAGATAGCCTCGCACAAGAGGGGAGCCTTGAGCGTCCGCGATGTCAGTTTGAGTGGTTTCTTGTTGCGAGATAGCCTCGCATAGGACGGGAACCTTGAGCGTACGCATTGTCAGTTTGAGTGGTCTTTTGTCGCGAGATAGCCTCGCACAGGAGGCGAACCTTGAGCGTCCGCGATGTCAGTTTGAGTGGTTTCTTGTTGCGAGATAGCCTCGCACAGGACTGGAATATTGAGCGTGCGCGTTGTCAGTTTGAGTGGTCTTTTGTCGTGAGATAGCCTCGCACAGGACGGGAGCCTTTAGTGTCCGCGATTAAAACGAACGGGATAAACGCGTAATGAAAACACGAATGAAGAGGCGCGGCGCGGACAAACTGATTTGCCCTGCATAATTGGCGCCAATCACTCAACAGGCTTCCCTTAAGGCTCTTGTCACGAGCGTGTGTTTGCCCTTGCGCCTGGCACACTAGCCACTATATGAACCTTTACACCTGTGTCCAATGAAACACTACAAACATGTGGTAAAAACATCAATCAATTGCACAATAATTATACATTTATTTTACATAATTAATCAATCAATTAAATTTTTTAAAAATTAAAATATAATTATATTTCCATTTACTATTTTCGGATAGAGTTTCTTGACGTTTTATTTAATATTTACTTACAGATTTTTTCCATAACACCGACTCTAGATTGGTATTCAAACCAGTTTTTTCCAACTTCTCAATATGTTTTCTATTGGATGTATTATTAATAATGTAGCTTAGCCATTTATTTTTCACGTTATATAGTACTGGCTATATTATTGTAACGTCAAGGCGGGACAAAATTATCCATCCTTTATTCCGTGCTCTAACAAGGGAACCGTTTAGACTGTTAGTGGGTAGTCTAAATAGGTATTACTAAATGGGTTTTACTAATTAGGTGTGCTAAATAAACTTTGGAAGTCTGTGTAATAAACAAAAAATAGATTGTAAGGTTAAACAATGCTAGGAATGATTTAAGCAAAACGCATTATGAACTTATAGCTAGGTAAATTTATTGACAAAGAATTTTTACATAAAGAATACAATACAAATTTAGAAAAAATGAGAAAGATACAATTTATTTGAATACATAGAATAGCTTATTTTAATAGGGAGGCTGCTTCCGCGTCTCTGCGTCGTTGCCGTCGCCATGCCCGCTGCTTATTGCGCCACCGGCGTTTAGACCTGAGCTCCTTTTCCTCCTCGTTCATCATGAGGTCTTCATACATCTCGATGTGGCCCACTGCAAGGTCTTTGTCCGGGATGCAGACTCCCGGAGCTAGGACGAGCTCAGTTATTTCCTTAAACGAAGTATCGAGCTCGTCGCGTGGGATCAGCTCAGTACACGTGTCGTCGGCTTCTTCGGAGTCCCAGAAGAAGTATTTCCTCTTCAACTCCTCGACACGTGCCGGCTTGGTCTTCAGCCGATGGCGGCGACGCCACACTCTCTCCCAGCCGGTAGCCACAGCAGCGGGATCCTCCCTGTACTCCGTGTTGCGGTACTTCCTCTTACGAGGGGGAGCAGCCTTCTTTGATACCGCAACAGTATCCGGCGGCGACGACGACGACGACGCAGCCTCTTTGCTGTCCGCAGGTGTTGGCGGCAGCACCTCGGGGGAGACTATTAGAGTACATAGTAATGCAAGCAGGTGAATGTAAGAGAGATTAGAGTAAAGGATAGGCAGTAGAAAAATATATGCAAAGTTAAGAATAAAAGAAGCAAATTGGCCTAAGTAGAATAGAAAGAAATAAGAAGTAGGGCACGGAGAAGAAAATAAAGGTGAAATAAATTAGGTAGCACTATTTTGGGGAATATAAAAATGGCAGAGAAACTAGGGTCACTTGGCCCTAGTCGCTAAACGTTTGAAATGATGGGTTTGACCGTGATGGGTTTGCAAGTATGACCAAGTAGTACTCTTGCATAAAGCTTTAATATTTACCAGAGTCATGGGACAAACATTTTACTCTCACTAAAAAAAGTAATATTAAAACAAAATTAGGTCAATTAATACTTATGTCAACAAAGAAAAATTTTATTTTATTCAATTTCTAATAATTAATTACAAATAATATAAATAAAGCAACATAACCAATGCGTTAAAACAGCTGTACTACCACATAACTTATAATCAGCTGTTTTATAAAATAATAGACTATGTTATCACTTATATTACACAAAATGGGACGAAATAACTCTATTGCATACCTTGCTCCTTTTGTGAAATGTTTTTCTCCCATAAGTAGCGCCGTGCTGCTACTTTAGAATACAAGGTTGTGTTTGAACTTTCCAAAACCGCGTACTGAGAAGAATTCTTCCGAAACATTTTATACAATTTAAACATTAAAAAATTTATAAAACATTTTTAAACGTAAATTCTTTTAGTCAAATCCTTGAACATATTATTCCCCCGGGCATTGGGCAATCGCGCTCGCTTCGGGCAAAATGACTAGTCACCAATCAAGCCCTAACCACAATCGCCCGTCTGGCGCGTCCGGGTTGATCCACTTACTCAAACAGCTGACTGATTCCGCCTGACATGATATACTGCTGTCTGCGCCATTTCGTGCATGCATATTTTGCAGCTTACTCGTGATTTGTGACTAGGTCTGGCCGGATAACAAGTGTTGCCACATTTCCCGGTATTCATTGGCCGGTCGTGCGGCGTTTTGTCGCGCCAGACGTTCGAGCAGCGCGACGCAATACGTTTCTTGTGATGACAACCGCCAGATCTGCCAGTATTGTCCGTGGCAATATTTCGTTGCACGTTTGACAGAAATTTAATGCGCTTCTGGACTTCCGTATTTAGAAGTGACGAGAGGATAAGTAACAAGTTAGCAGCGAATCTTCTCGGAACCAAACCTGTCGGCATTGCCTGATGGCATATCCTTTAGCCAAGCTACTGCCAGCTTGTACCACTACAAAAGGACGGCATGCTCACTTTTAACCGAACGTACGATAAAATATATATCAGTATTAACACATTGGTGATCGCCGGGCATCAGAGCATGTACAAAGGGATGTAAAATGAATGAATGCACTGTACTGACGTCACAGTGTAATGAGGCTCATCTCATTCGGTGCTGAGAGTTGTTGATATCGTTAGACAGATCATCGAGCCCAACAGAAACAGTTCTGAAGTGTACTCTTATTGTACCTTAAGAATACAATGCACATACATATGTGCGCGCGCACGCACACACACACTCGCTCGTTCACTACACGCACACACGCACACACACACACACACACACACACACACACACACACACACACACACACACACACACACACACACACACACACACACACACACACACACACACACACACGCACACACACACACACTCGCTCGTGCAATACACACACACGCACACACACACACACACACACACACACACACACACACACACACACACACAGAAATACATTTTGAAGGAAATAACAATAAATATAAACATTTCTTTACATTTATGAAGCGAATAAGTTACGTTGTTTTGGGCGCCTGAACAAAATATATTACACGGGGAAATTTTTGAATTGACGTGACTCTCTAAATTAAGCTGTAACATATGATTTTATACACAGCTGATTTCATGTTATAGAATACGTAGTAGGACATTTGTTTCACATCTTAGGTTATGTTACCTTATTTATTCAATAGTATGAAATATAAATGTAATTATATATTTACACTCGTTAATAAATAAATTAATTTATATTTTAATAGCTTACAATTAATTAGCTACTAATTGTAGAAGTGAAAACGTCGAAGTGAAAAAGTGTTTAGAAGCATCTGATAGTGTTTGACAACGATTTTCATTTAAATTTATAAAATTATTTTTTTTTGTAGTAAATATTTCAATATCGAATAAAGATCTTCCTCGGACTACACTGTATTATTATTCTACATTAACTAGACTCTATTAAACCCTTAAAAAATGTATTCACTTATTTAGACCAGTCCCACTTATTGCAACATTGCACATTTATGGCATTTTTTAAAGTTTTTTTGTAGGTATTATAAAAATAGGCGCTTTAGCTAAAATGAATTTGATTTTAAAACTATTTACTAGAAAGATTCTTTAATCAATTTACTTAATCATATTATAGACTACAATTTCGTAAGGGTAAGCCTATGTAATGCTACAAAGTATTGTCATCCCTTGTAGAACATGACCTTAGTTATACACTCATAAACTAATATCTCATTTATTGTCACGCGATCCTTCCCAGTAGTATCGAAGATGAACCAATGATCAGTCTCACGGATATGAAATACGTCTTTGTAAAGCGTTAAAATTTCTTTACTGAGTGATGTTTGAGTAAAGAAAGTTTGACACTTAATTTTATTGCCTTGACAATGAACATAGATTCTACTCAGTAATAGAAATGCTCGTACGATAATAAACGAGTATAAACAAAAATCTTTTATAGTCAAACCCTACCTAGGTTACCAAATAAAAATTGGATTTCAGTTACTTTTAATTAAATAATAACAACAAATATAAATATAGTACCATAACCTATGCATTAAAGCAGTTGCTCTACCACATTAAATATGACATAAAATCAGCTGTTTCGTGTAATCATAAAGTACTACTTATTTTTAGTCAAATGGGACGAAAAAACTCTATTGCATACTTCCCCCTTTTGTGAAAATGTTTTTCCCATATAAAACTAAAATAATTCATTAAATTTACCGAATGAAATTTTTTTGAAAAAAACTGTATTAACGTCAATCTATTTGAACTTGACTACATGAATAAAAAGTAGCTTATTAACGGTTGAAAATTTGAACAATATATATATATATATATATAAATATATATATATATATATATATATATATATATATATATATATATATATTTATATATATATGTATACATGTTCAATAAAAAAATATGACTTTGATTAGTAGTCTTGTTAGCAACTGCAGGACTCCACAAGGCGGCCTATGCATATATTCATTCGATCTTAATTAAACATAATTTTCGATCCTAAAAACTTTCGACACATATCACGGTTCCTTCACTACTCAGCGGGCCAATGAAAGCCGCTTCAGATGCCAAAGTAGTATCTCCTCACTTGAGCCCTTTGCCACCAACAACGCTATCCGAAAGCTCTAGAAATATTAACTAAAACTGAACGCCGATCTAGCGTTGATATATCGAGACAAGACCAGAACTCGAAATCGTGATATAGGGCTGCCCCCCACCGGTCATATTCCTGAAAGGAAGTTTTTTTGAAAACCTCGCCAAACGTGTTTTTAACTTAAAAAATGCGATCCACAAATTGAAAGGATTAACCGTGGCTGGAAGGGAGCAGCTGTTAGTTACAGTGGGTCCAGCGAAGTACGGCCGTTTGGCTCTCACCGTTCCATTTCGCGGTTATGCATCATGCACTATATTCTCTAACCTCCATTGAAATAGTTGTGGCGAAATAACTCCACAAACAGTTAATTTAAGTATCGCTCTGTTTAAGTGATCGAACGAAGCGCTTGGGCTGCGTCCCCAAAGTGTTTTTATTTACCCAATGATTGTGATAAAGCCTTACTTTGTTTTATCGTCAGCACCGTCACAGTAAAAGAATAATTTACTTTTAGAAGATCCAAAAAGTTTCAGACATTAATAAAATGGCTCTTTCAGGAAATTTACTTCGTGTCTTGATTTTGAACTCAAGTTGAAATCTGTGAGTAAATCATCACTGGCTATGTTTTTTACGGAGAATACTTTTACATTTATTTTACTCACAATATATTCGGATGTTCGAAAGATAAAAAAATAACACATTCGTCGTCCACGGAGTTTTTGCTTTTTAGACTGTTTGTTACATAAGTATACGGTAATATATAGGTTGCATAAGGTTAATGTAGATTACATAAATTTAACGTTTAGGTAATAAGGTCGTTTTATCTAACACAATAAATATTCTTCGAAAGAATCTAAATAAAATAATTGATTATATACAATAGAGGAAGTACTTACTTATAAGTAACGTGCCGAGGTAACATTACTAACGTAAGACCCGGTCTTAGAATACTTGCAGCCTTCCGCAAAACGAATAGGCTACAAGATTAGCAAAACGTTTATTTCGAAAGGAAATTTCGTAAGAAAGAAACTAAGTAATTTTAATTAAAATCTGTATCACCTCAATTAAAAGAATTTTATAAATGGGTTTAGCTTCTAATGACACGCAATTTTAACAATAAATTTAACTCAAACGATCCAGTGCTTGTATGTTTCATATTGTGTTTAAAGTTGTTGAACTTTGAAATTTTATTGTGAATCTAATTTTTAAATTATAACGAATATTGTATTATGTTTGTAGATTTTACAGCTTGAAAAGGGCCCCAAAAATGTGACCGAAACGTTGCTTTTACAATATTAAAATAACAAACTCGGCATTGATCATAGTTTGAGTTCAATTTATTGTTAAATTTATTTAAAGTTAATTCCTTCTTTAATCAATAAACACAAATTTTATTTCAGTTACTTCTTATTAAATAACTACAGTAATATAAATAAAGTAACAAAAACATGCGTTAAAACAGATGTCCTACAACATAACGTATATAATATAATCAGATAGGCTATGATTTCTTATGTTATTACTTATTTTAAACCAAATAGGACGAAATGACTATATTGCATACCTTGCTCCTTTTGTGAAAAGTTTTTCTCCCATAAAAACTAAAATTAATTCATTAAAACTAATTAATAATTGAATATTTGAATAAACTGTACTAATATCAATTTTCATCCAATATAAGTTTAAAATAATGTATTTGAACTTCTGCGGATTAGTAAAAAGTATTTTATTAACGATAGATAATTTGAACACGATATATATATATATATATATATATATATATATATATATATATATATATATATATGTGTGTGTGTGTGTGTGTGTATATATATATATATATATATATATATATATATATATATATATTTAATAAATTAAAAATATTTCAAAAACAAGATACAAAGAACATTTCAACGCTTATATCAAACCAAACATATACAAATCCAATTTAGCTACGCATTGTATTAATAATGGACATGAGTTTCCGGAAATAGAAAATATGAAATTAATAAAAGAATTAAATAAAGGATTAAAAATAAATATATTTGAAATAATGGAAATTTATAAGCATAAAGTTAAAAACAAATTAATTGATGAACAAATTCAAGTGAGATCAAGGCACCAAACTATTTATAAAGTTATTGATGTTATAGAAAAATTTACATAAAGTGCAATACTTATAAACATATGATTCTTTGTAGTACATAGGGTTTAATTTTGTAAAAGTATTTTATTAGATAATTATTTTCCTGAAGATGCTGGTACTATTTTATCGGCGAAAAGCTTTGAATAAATATATTCATTAAAAGTATTCTTGTTTTTGAAATATTTTAAATTTATTAACTATATATGCAAGAAAATATATCACCATATTTAATATATATATATATATAAGAGAGTGTAAGCTAATAGAAGGAAATGAAAAATTAGGTATTTTTAGATTAACTATAATCTATAGTATTAAATAAATGTGATTTACAAAATAAATAATTAAATATATTTTAACTTAAATAGGTTTTACAAAGACTAATTATAGACAATTTTGAACGTTATATAGTTTTTAAGACATAATTGACGTTTCGACACCCTATGGTATCATCTTCAGGAGTCCAACACTAAATACAATCGTGTTACAGTAATAGTAAAGGAGACTAGTAAAGGTTAGCTAGCCTGGGCAGACATATTAGTTATACTGACTTGATTTGTTTACATTGAAAAGTTGGTTTGTTTGTTTGTTAATAACTTATTATAAATTTGTGTTATTGTGTTCTTGATTTGTGAAATTGAATGTCTTGTGAATTTACGTTTATTCAATATTGGGCACCTGAAGATGACACCATAGTGTTGTCGAAACGTCAAGTATATGTGTTAAAACTATTTGACATTCAAATTTTTTTATAACTGGTTTTTGTAAAACATATTTAATTTGACTATAAATTAAAAGATATATCGAATTATTAAAAAAATGATTTAAAAAAATCTATTTCAAACTTACAATTTGCAATCAATTTATTTCTAGAAGCTAAATTCACAAAATACACCATAACAGCACTCCACACACTCAACGTTCGAAGCTTTACCTGCCTGCTTAGAAACAAGTGGCCGAGATGCCAAGCACGGTTGTAATGCAATGTAATGCAACTACATTTAGCATTATAACTATCGGACTTTTAAAAATTTGTTTATTTTATTTATTATTGTTTGAATTATCCCTCAATTTTCTTTACTTAAGAAATGTTCAAAGTATGATCTTATGAAAAAAGTTACAGTGATGCAACACTAGGTAAAGTGCTATATCTAGGCAATATTAGTATCCTTTAATTACAAATTATTATATCATTTACTTTTCGTTTTGCTAAAAATTCACTTCAGTAACTACTGTACCCAAAAGCATATGGGTTGTATTACTAATATATATATATATATATATATATATATATATATATATATATATATATATATATATATATATATATATATATGATAAATATTGTTGTGGAAACCCTAATGTATAGGAATGTAGTGAGTTTAATAGTTGTAAGATGACTGTTGTTAGTTATACGAGAAAATTTAACATTTTGCCTTCCAAAAGGTTTTAGTCATTATTCTGGCTGAGGCTAACTGACAAGACAAAAATATGGGGAAAATATCTCTTAAAGAGAAATGCAGCAATTAGGAGTGTTTGTTTAGTGATTTTAAATATTGACATGAAAAGTTTTATTTATTTTGACAAATTTTTGTGTAGGCTAACGACAGATCACAGACAATTTTGCTTTTTTAAAAGACTCAACGTTTCGAATTTCTTTTCGAAATTCCTGTGCTATATAAAACAACAAGGATATGGACAAAGGACAAAATGCTTTGAATAAAATGACAGAATTAAATGATTTTCCATCTGGATATCAATCTTTAGTAATGAAATTATAAGTGAAATTTAACATTTTTGTAGGTTTTTTGGTCACTCAATGTAATTTTTATATATTAGAATGAATGTGTGTTTTTAAAATGTTAACTCTATTATTAATAATAGATGTGTTAATGTATGCATCGGTGATTTGTCTGTTTTATTGTGATAGAAAAAATTTGACCTGTAAATGGATATTTACTAAGAGTTATATAATTTGTTTATTTTTATTATGTTTTATATAATGTTATGTATTTTATAAATCGTACGTTATGTATGTACAATTGTTTAATTAAAACTGAGCTCTTGAAAAGGAATTTCGGAAATAAATTCGAAACGTTGAGTGTTTTAAAAAAACAAAATTGTCTGTGATCTGTCACTAGCCTATATAAAAAATTAATAGTTAATAACAGACATTAAATACAAATATAATGTTGTAAATTTTGAGACGAATTTCAACTCACAGGCATTCTGTTCTCTAGATACAATTTTCCCAAGTATCAGAGAGATCGCGTGCATTTTCTCAGGTATCAGAGAGATCGCGTGTTGTTTACATATCAGACATTAACTACAAATATACTTTATTTTGCAATGAGAATATAAAAATTAATTTTCGTCTTATGTAGTCCTTTACCCCGGGTTGACAACCGCATAGACAGGTACAAGCTCGCCAGACTAGACAAGGGTAATTCGATCCTGGCAAGGCTGATTCACACAGACATGTCTAGGTTAGTATTCAAGGCCTATTCACAAGTGTTTTGCAATAAAGTTTACACGGTATTTCTCATTCCACAAAAACAATTAATTGTAAATAAATTATTTGTGTATTAAAATTAAAAATTTTTTCGATTTTTTATAATAAATTAAGTACTTTATAAAGGTTGTTATAATATTTATATGATTCTCTTAGGATTCATCAATATGGTGAATAAAGTGTGGTTTTTCCTGTCGTTGACGCGTTTCAGATGTCCTTCATCAACTTTCTTTGTAGCTTACATTTATCAAGGATATATAACTGCTGCAATAACATACGGCTCGAAATAGTACGTATATTACGAGCTACAAAACTAGAAACGGGCAGCTTGAAGGTCACTCGGTCACTGAAAAATATACGTCATGTTTACATCTTCCGTCCTTGACGGAAACGCAGGATTACAGGAGGGGCCGGATTATAGAAAGTTTACTGTGTAATATTTTGATATTTTGAAAACATTTATTTATGCTTTAGGTGTTATTTAAATTTAAAATAAAAATGTTATTAATAATATATTGTTAAAAAATTATATCTTTCAGAGGAAAATGTATCGCTTAGGAAGAATGTAAAGGGAAAGAACTTTGACAATAGATAAGGTTGGAGTAAGGGCATAGAATCCTTCGGCCTTGGAGTTAAGGAAAGTTCGTAGCATTCCTTGAGGTAGACCTACTCTCAACCGGCGCCTTTTGGAAGTTTCTATAAACTTCCAGGTCAAAAGTTGTTACGTTACATTAAACGTAACGTTAAAAAAACGCTAATTTTATAGGGCGCATTAACAGATAAACGGTAAGACTGAAGCACCAGGACATTCTGTGACGCGTAACGCTTTACTTTAATCTACGCTTCGAGTTAATCGTATGTAAGGCAGGGCTGAGCGAGAACCAAAATGGCAGCAATTTGTGCAAGCTCGCCTGCCTGCGCCGACCGACATCTGCAATTAAACCAAGTGGAGACATAAACATAATGAAAACATGAATCACGTTTATCGGACAGACATTGTTGCTTGCACTGCATAATTGGCACCAATCACTCAACAGTCGACGCTTAAACAGTTCGTCACGCGTTTTTATGTACTGCTGTTGGTAAGCCTGATTTAAAAGGATCACAGAGCGTTTGTAGGCAGGCTTTGATATGTTAACTGTTGACTTTGACGGTCCAGGACGTCGGGTTGACAGGGAATTTATAACAAATTACTTTTCAAAACCTCAATATCAAAACCAAATCCATTACCCTAAGTTTAGATGTAATTTTAATTATTTATACACTGATAAAAACGCGCCATTGAGGCCTACACTGAGGCAGTAGGCCATACACTGCCTCTTTCCAAGCTTACATAAAAATATAGACTTCTTTTACACTTTATATAGGCTTTGGACTGGGTGAATAACAAAAGCAAATTTTCGTCTCTTAGGCATGTTTGAAATAAAATTACAATGATATTTAATATTTTAAAATTTGTAGAATTTTGAAGTTGTTTTATTTTTTGGGAATTCCAAATACTATGAGTTGCTATTGAACGCTAATTCAATTTTTATCACATCATAAACAAGTAATATAAATAAAGAAATTAAAGTCAATTTCTATTTGAATTACATTTTACTAAATAATTACAATTAATATAAATAGAGTAACATAACCTATGCATTAAAACAGCTTTTCTACCACATAACCTATAACATAAAATCAGCTGTTTTATGAAATTTTATGTTATCACATTTAAGCTACTATTAAGCCATATGGAACGAAATAACTATGTAGCATAGCTTGCCCCTTTTGTGAAACCCCCATTAAAACTAAAATGAATTCATTAATAAATGTAATTAATGAATTATTATTTGAAAAAAATAACTTTATTAACATTAAGTGTCATCCACTACACGTTTAAACAAAATGTCTATAAACTTCAGTGGATTAATGAAAAGTACATTATTAAAGGTTGAAATTTTGATATATATATATATATATATATATATATATATATATATATATATATATATATACACTCGAGGATATACAAGGACAGTGTGAACTAATAGAATGAATCGAAAAAAATAACGTAAAAATGTTTCCTCCTCAATGTATTTGTTTTGGGAACATGGAACTTATTTGGGATGTGTTCCATGCATTTATATCAGACATGAATAAAATGGAGAGAATCCGCCTTCACCCGCTGTGTTAACCCACTAATGTTTGATGGATGAAATCCCATCGCGTCAGTTGGGTGGGGCTAACATGGCAATTAAGGATACACTTGATTCTGATAAGCTGATAACAATGATCGAGAAATTTTAACGGGGGGTAGAACGAGGCTCGACATTTTTACGGTATAAGTTATAAACATATTTAAAGTATTTGTTAACCGTCTTATTTTCATAATAGAAGTAATTTCTTTTAAATTTTTTTCTCTCTTGTAGACTTTGTTATCTTTGGCCTATTTTCTTCTTTATTGATTTTCATTTATTTTGTGTCATATATTAATTAACATTTTTATTGATCTAACTACTAGTTTGGAGACCGTATAATTTAGATAAGTTTGTAATAAAAATGTTTGTATAAATTTAAGTAATTAGTTAATAACGTTTCATTGGTTGCTAAACCAATAAAATATAATTTATAAAATTGTTTTAAATTTATTTAAATTTTATATATATGATAATTTATGATAGGAGAAAATAAGTTTCTTGGGTTTTACGGAACATTAAATAAAATTGTGATGTGTATAGTCGCGTAGAACAGATGAACATGAAAGGAAACATACCGAAATAGATTGACGTACATATTAATAAGAGATAATGTTAAATGAACTATATTTAAACAGTATACCAAGGTACGACAAATGTAAAGCTCATTACTTGTACTTACAACACTGTTATACCGCTAAAATATCGTTTAGCATCACTCTGTTCCCTAAAATATTGATGCATAATGTAACATCACTTTCTCGCCATTTAAGTACGTCCGGCGAACCCTGTTCTTCCGGTTTGCACGTCCCGCAGGAGGCGAGGCTACGGCCCGAAGCACTTCGAGATTCTTCCAAAACCAGAGTCTAATCGCTCCTTATCATAATTGAGATCGATCTATCGAATCCAGACTATACAAGCCGGAGGCGATGTGCATAATGCAGATATCTGCAAGCCTGGGTGGGCGACGTCTCGAAATAAAAGCCTCTAACGTGGCCATTGTTTAAGCACTGAATCGGTTTCATAAGATTAGCGGTAATAATTTATTTCAGTGAATTATTAACCCCAAGCAGCTGTTTGTGTGACGTCATGGCTCGAATTTAGACGGCATTAGAGTGTCTCTCACGGGATATTATTCACATTTTAAAAACATTCTTTATAAAAACTTTATACAGCGGGAAATACGAGAGTTAGAGAAATATCTTAGACCTGAAAACGTTTCAATAGAAACCGAGGTAATTCTTATCTATCGTTTATCCCAATGTGAATTATATTGCTTCAAATATTTTACTAAATGACGTACAAAACACTCTGGTACTTAAGCAAAAGAATAACTTTCTGGATATATTGCAATGTAACTGTATAGTAAATGATATTATATTGGAATGTAACTATTCAACAGATGGTTTTTATAAACCTTAACAGAGTGCTCAGTTTTATAAAAGAATCTTGTTTAAGGTTCAAGTTCGTTTAAACTAACTTACTCACTGCCTACTACATCATAACTCCTCTTCTTCCGCAATCTTACACACTGCCTCTTGCATCAGATCTTCTCTTCTTCGGCAAACTTACTTACTCACTTCCTCCTGCATCAGACCTTCTCTTCTTCGGCAAACTTACTTACTTACTGCCCCCTTTATCAAACTTTCTTTTCTTCGACAAAATTCTTACCCACTGCATCATATCTTCTCTTCTTCAGCAAACTTACTTACTCACTGTCCCCTCCATTAGATTTTGGCTTATCCTCTTCCGCAAACCTATACACTGCCTCTTGCATCAGATCTTCTCTTCTTCGGCAAACTTACTTACTTACTGCCCTCTAGATCAGACTTTCTTTTCTTTGGCAAAATTGTTACTCACTGCATCAGATTTTCTCTTCTTCGGCAAGCTTACTTACTCACGGCCTCTTGCATCAGACCTTCTCTTCTTCGGCAAACCAACTTATCTACTGCCCGCTACATCAGACTTTCTGTTTTTCAGCAAACGTATACACTGCCTCTTGCATCAGACCTTCTCTTCTTCGGCAAACTTACTTACTTACTGCTCCCTACATCAGACTTTCATTTTTCGGCAAACTTATACACTGCCTCTTGCATCAGATCTTCTCTTCTTCGGCAAACTTACTTACTCACTGCCTTCTCCATCGGACCTTCTCTTCTTTGGCAAACTTACTTACTTACTGCCCTCTACATCAGACTTTCTTTTCTTCGGCAAAATTCTTACTCACTGCATCAGATCTTCTCTTCTTCAGCAAACTTACTTACTCATTGTCTCCTGGCATTAATCTTCTCTTCTTCTTGATACTTAATTACTCAGTGCTTCCTGCATTAGATCTTCTCTTCTTCGGCAAACATACTCACTGCCATCTCCATCAGGTCTTCTCTTCTTCGGCAAACTTATCCACTTCCTTTTACGCCAGACCTCTCTTCTTCGGCAAACCTATCCAGTGCCTCTTACATTAGACGTTCTCTTCTGCAAAGTATTGAACTAGACGTAACGTGTTCATGTAGTTCACTTTAGAGAGGACATTCTTCGGAGACTAGAATGGCCGAGTCGGTGAAGATGTGGGCTAGAGGTCGTGACCAGTCAACGTACGGTAGCAAGTCTGGCTTTAAGCTTTCAGTAGGCCTATATCTCAAAAATATTTTACCTTTGATGATCAATATTTGCCTAATCCATGAATTGTCTTTGTGAGTAAATTAATTTTTGATGCAACGTCAGTGATTTTGGAAGTTGTGTTGGTCGATTTTAATGTGTTTTGTTTGAAAGATAAAATAAATCAATTTTTAGTTTCTGAAGAGTATATCAGATTGGAATCGAATCGTAGAGCAATTAGTTTGGTTTAGTTGTAGCTTAATTACACTAATTATTTTTTAAAGTTATTGAAGGTTATTTCAAATTTTATTTACAATGTTGGACATAACCAACCAATAGAATAAGACGTGCGTGATATTGTGAAATAATTTTTTTTACTAATTGATTTATTATTTAAACAAGTAATATAAACAAAAACTTAAAGTCAATTCCTACTTAGATCAACAAAGAAAACATTTATTTTAGTTACTTTTTATTAAATAGTTACAATTAATATAAATAAAGTAACATAACCTATGCGTTAAAACAGCTGTTCTACCACATAATCTATAACAAAAAATCAGTTGTTTTATGAAATCATATGTTATCACTTATTTTAAGCCAAACGGGACGAAACAACTATATTGCATACCTTGACCCTTTTGTAAACCATTTTCTCCCTTAAAAAACTAAAATCAACTCAATTATTTTAATGAATGAATTAATATTAGGAAAAACTGTAGTAACATCAAGTGTCATTCACTACAAATTAATAAAATATATTTGAACTTTAGTGGATGAATAAAAAGTATTTTACATATATGTACATATATATATAAATATATATATATATATATATATATATATATATATATATATATATATATATATATATATATATATATATATATAGGCTATATATAGAATATCAAATGTGTTTTCCTGTTAGAATATTTTTAAGATCAAATAATATACACAAATACAGGAATATTTAATTTATTGAACAATAAACTCAAAGCTTTTCGTTGGTTTACATTACCAACATCTTCAGGAGTTACAATCTTCTCCTGGAGATTGTAACTCCTGAAGATGTTGGTAATGTAAACCAACGAAAAGCTTTGAGTTTATTGTTCAATAAATTAAATATTCCTGTATTTGTGTATATTATTTGATCTTAAAAAAATATATATATATACATATATATATATATATATATATATATATATACATACATATATATATATATATATATATATATATATATATATATATATATATATATATATATATATATATGGTTACGACAGGCAGAATGTGAACTAATATAAGGAAATGAAAAACCTTCAGTTGAAAATTTATAACTGGTTCTTAAGTTGCAAAAAATCGTTCCAGATCTGATTGTCATCGGCATTGCGGTCTATGATTTCCCAACCCGACTATACCCCGTTACGGTTAACACTGTTTATTTATATATTAGAAGCTAGTGTTGCAATTATATTTCTCGGAATGGCTTTCACCTTATAATGGCTACATTTTATTTAAAGGTATCGCATAAGTCGCTCGTGTGACCTTTACGCCACGGACTGGGCTGGTTGTCAATAAACACGGCCTAAACACTTTGCCGGCCTTACATCTCACCTGGCAGGTATCGTGTTGGTACAGAAACTGTGTCATGTATCTGGCTAAACGGCGATTAATCGCTCAACATATTTATTGAGGTAGTTTACTACACACACCGATATTTTAAAAATAATTTCGTTTAATCGATATAAGAGTATCAGAAAATACTTATTTATAGATTGTGTACAATGTGATCATGACACAGAACAGGTGTTATTTTATTATTGGAATACAATATTTGATAGAGCATTATAAGTCGAGTGAATTATTTCTAGGCACTGGAATTGTTTGGATAGTTAAAAAGAATTTGTTTGAATTTTCTATGAGAAACAAATAATCCCATATTTTTTAGTAATTCAATAAACTTCTACTTTTTGGTATAAGAAAGGGTCGATTTTAACTTGTCTTTATTCAAATTTACTGTAAATGGTATAAGAATACATATATTTTCCATCAACGCTCTCAGACTACTATAAATGTAATAATAATAAAAACAGTGTGAAGGTGTCAAAAGGAATATTAGAAAGCTTGAATTGGACAGGAAGAGAGTGTAAAAGATATACGGAAAGAAGACTTGTGTGTAAAAGATTAAATAGAAAGAGATACGAACGAAGGGGGCGATGGAGAGCGATATGATAGAGAGGTGAGAGAGGTCAGAGAGAGAGAGAGAGAGAATAGAGAGGTGAGATGAGAGCGATTAAGATGAGAGGGAGAGAGGAAGAGATGAGAGCAAGGTAGGCATAACAGAGCAAGGGTGGGACAACAGAGCAAGGGAGGTATAACAAAGCGAGGTTATGGTATGATATGGGGATGATACCTGAAGCAAATATAACCTCACCGAATGAAGAGAAACACATACCCACTACCCAGCTCAGATTAAAATAGAAGGAAATTTCAATATTTAAAATAAATAGAGTTAAACTCTATCTTTTAAATTTTTAAGAAAAGTGAAAATACAGAAAACAAATTTTATTTACAAGGAGAAACCGTTTAATAAATATATCTAATTATTAAGTACAGTAGCTATATACGATTTAGGGAGTAAGTAGTCACTAACGCTTTTAATAGTGTTCTAGGCCATGATTACAAGAATACCCCTCCCCTGGTATACCATCACCTTATCCTTCTTATATCTATATTTCTCCTAGGGTTTATATTCCAAACCCTACTGAGATATTTCGCTTATCTTCCTTACTTACTGCAATTACACATCTTTGATTGTGTAAATTTTCTAGCTTCACCATCATTGAAACATCATCTTTAATGACTCAACACTTGGTAGTTTCCCTACAATCGTAAACAAAATGCTAGAGAATGCTACACAACATCCCTCAGCGACAAAAATTCTCAGAAGCAATAATCTTTAGAAGTAACAATTCTCAGAGGCAACAATCCTAAAGGTCAATAATCCTCAGAGGCAACAATCTAAACCGCAACAACCCATAGAGGCAATCATCTCCAGGCATAACAACCCTCAGGGGTAACAATCCTAAAAGGCAATAACCATCAAAGGCAACAATCTTCAGTAGTAACAATCCTCAGAGGCAAAAATCTTCAAGGGTAACAATCCTCAGAGGTAATAACCCTCAGAACAACAATCTTCAGGGCTAACAATCCTTAAAGGCAGCAACCCTTACAGGTAAAAATCTTTAAGGGTAACAATCGTCAGAGGTGATAACCCTCAGAGGCAACAATCTTCAGGGGTTACAATCCTCAGAGGTAAAAAACCTCAGAGACCACAATCTTCAGCGGTAACAATCCTTAAAGGCAACAACCCTCAGAGGCAACAATGTTCAGGGGTAACAATCATCAGAGGTAATAAACCTAAGAGGCAACAATGCTCGAGGTAATAAACCTTAGAGGCAACAATCTTCAGCGGTAACAACCCTCAGGGGTAACAAACCTTAAAGGCAACAACCCTCATAGGCAACAATCTTCAATGGTAACAATCCTCAGAGGTAATAACCCTCAGAGGCAACAATCCTAAGAGGCAACAATCCTAAGAGGCAAAAACCCTCAAAGCTAAACAATAATTTTTAAAAAATTGTACAGGCAGGGTGTTTGAGGGTTATTATTCAAAATTCTGTTATAAAGAAGGAATGTAAATTCTTGTTTCTGTGGTAGTTTCAGAAATCAACTCTTCTACCGACGCGGCTGTGGTACATTAACGTTAAACACACTTTTACACAAACACATTAAAAAAAACACCTGACGTAAAAAAAATTTAATTTGGCTAAACATAGAATTTTTGTATTAGCGCAAAACAACATCGTAAATAATTTCCTAGAATACAAATATATAAATCTGTAGACATTGCCAGCCTTTTAATTCCCACTATTCACCTCCCACAGCAGTCTTGCAGCGCCGCCAGTCTATTATTTCCCGCATAAATTCATCACTGCAATTTGTAGCACAGTATGGCAACACTGTATAGGACCGGTATACTTCCCCGCCACTTCGATATATCATATCTGGAGCTGGTGCGATTATTTATGTTAGACCTAACCTGTTCCTACGCCTAAAATACGTTGCAATGGTTTCATAAACATCGGTCGAATGTTTGCACAAGAGGAAGGGAGGGTGGCTGGGTAAACATGGACATGGCCTACTTCTTCTTTTTGCAAGATTCTTCTTCAGTTGGCGCCCAAATTTTATAACCCGTGAAGAAATGAATATAAGATCCGTTGTTGTTAGCCTGTTATAGGCTACTTGTTTTAAAGTTGTTTTAAAAGAACTTGTCCAAACTCCTATAAGTTCGAATTATTTAAAGCAGTAGAAAGAAAATATATTTACTTTATTTATTTGTGGCAGAATATTTATTCTAGCTTAAATTTTAACGGGATAACTTGAGTATCAAGAATTACTCAGGGGAAACTATTGTTGTAATGTTTTTAATAAAGTATTATTGATAACAAAGTGGAACATCTATGGTGTTGTTTTCTCTCGCTCTCTCTCTCTCTCTCTCTCTCTCTCTCTATACATATATATAAAATTACCGTTAATTTTAAACATCCAATGAGTTAATTTAAATTAATTCCTTCTATTAGTTTACACTCTCCTTACATATATGTTATTCAAATTTTCAATTGTTAATAAAATACTTTTTATTCATCCACTCAAGTTCGAATACACTTTTTCAAACGCGTAATGAATGACGCTTGATGTTATTACAGTTTATTCAAATAATAAATAATTAAGTAATTATATTTTATAATAAATTAATTTTGTTGTATTGGGGGGGAAAAAACTTTTCACAAAAGTGGCAAGGTTTGCAATATAGTTATTTCGTCCCATTTGGCTTAAAATAAGTAATAACATGGTTTCATTAAACAGCTGATTTTATGTTATAGGTTATGTTACTTTATTTATAGTAATTACAATTATTTAATAAGAAGTAAGTAAAATACAATTTTTCTGTGTTGACCTAAGTATTTGACTTTACAAATTTTTGTTTATATTATTTGTTAATTATTGAATAAGAATTATAATAATTGTTTTTTATTTTTATATTAGTCCTACGTATAAGTGCAAATTATGACAATAAGCTAGAATTATGTTCTTAAACACTGTGCATTTGTAGTCTAAGTGATAGATTTGTAGCATACAAGAGTAGAAAGATAACCTTTAAGTCGATACTTGGTACAGTGTTCATTGCGTTCAGAGATATGAAACGCTATCGAATTTCTAAATCTCTCGTCGCTCCCGCCCACTAAAACTGACATTTAACTTTCTTCAGTGAAATGTACTTTCGTTTAATTGCCGCGAGAAAATGGCGGATTAATTACCGGATAGGCTTGCACCGGAAGTCCTCCGAGCCAGATCCACATTTACATTCCCCAACACCTGTTGCCGCTGCCAAGTAAATGTCAAACAGCTACTTCGGTTATTATTTGTTGGCTAATTAACATATTGAGTACATATCCATTCCAGTCGTCGACAAGGTGAAATCTGCCCATGAAATGTGCACCGATTGTAACGGGTTGTTTGAGAGAATATTTATCGCGGTTATTACTTAAAGTGCGATCGCCTACAAGTGGGGCATTAATGTGAGCTTCGAGTTTTAGAATCGATAGTTAACTGGCCACTTGTAACACGTTGCGATGTGGTTTTAAATTTGTTGCGTATATTCGAAAGGCCATAGCAAGAGTTCCCTTTAAACCTAGATTATGTGTCTCTTTGCCTCTGCTTATAACTTTGCAAATGTTTTCAGGTCGCGAATAAAAGGTGATAATGTCGATACAACACTCAATTTGTATGGTATGTGTATGTTTTTTTTTAAACCTATTAAAACAAAATATAAATACAGACACACACACACACACACACACACACACACACACACACACACACACACATATATATATATATATATATATATATATATATATATATATATATATATATATATATAGAGAGAGAGAGAGAGAGGAAATCTTTGAAATTTTTTTATATATATGTGTGTGTGTATATATATATATATATATATATATATATATATATATATATATATATATATATATATATATATATATATAGAGAGAGAGAGAGAGAGAGAGAGAGAGAGAGAGTTGTGGAGGGTAAGGCGGAAGCTATTGGCAGACGGGCAGAGTACTTTGGTGACCTGTACAACGCGGGAGCTCAGACGATAGACACGGACAAAAATACCTTGAGCCGAATAGAATTGACAAATGAGGATGACATTGAACCACCGGACATGGATGACTTAATGGAGTCGATCGAAAAGCTGAAAAGCAACAGAGCACCTGGTGAAGACTCACTTGTAGCCGAATTTTTTAAAAATTTTGGAGAAATTGTACAGTCACAATTATATTCCGTGATCCTAGACATATGGGAAAGAGAACGCATGCCTAGAAAATGGAGAACTAGTCTCAAATGTCCTGTTTTTAAAAGGGTGACAAATTGGAATGCAGTAATTATCGTTGAATATCTCTGCTCACGATAGCATACAAAATATTATCAAACATAATACTGAAAAAACATAACAGATTATCAGTGCGGATTCCGACAAGGAAGAGGAACTACCGATCAGATATTTGTTTTAAGACAGTTACTCTGACTTTAAGACAGGTGTTGGGAATATAAAATTGACCTTCATCTTCTTTTTATTAACTATCGGCAGGCTTTTGACAGTGTGACAAGAGTAAAATTGCTCGAAATCCTAAAGGCGTTCAACGTACCAAACAAGTTGATCAGACTGATCACCATGACATTGTGTGATAGAGACGGCAAAGTTGTCCTGGTGGCGGTATTAGTCCCGAATTCCCTATTCTGACTGGCGTGAGACAAGGCGATTCCCTGTCTGCTACCCCCTTCAATCTCTCCTTACATGGCGTTTTGAGGAGGATTAAAGTTTCAGGGAATATCATGCATTCATGCAGTCAAATATGTGCATATGCTGATGATATATGCTTAGTTGCCAGGAATATTCCATCGCTCAAAGAAACTTTTAATATAATCAATAATGAAAGCAAAAAGATAGGTCTCTGCATAAATGAAGGAAAAACTAAATATATGAGTACAAGCAGAGGGCGTAGCAGTACGACTATAGATATCGATGGATATTCATTTGAAAAAGTAAAAAGTAAAAAGTTTCACATATTTGGGCTCGGAAGTAAATGATGAAAATAAAACAATAAATGAAGTCCAGAAAAGAATAATGACAGGTAATAGAGCATACTTCGCAAATATAAAGCTTTTTAAAAGTAGGCTATTGTCTCAAACCACTAAGATACGACTCTATAAAACCTTAATTCGGCCAGCCCTAACGTATGGAGCGGAGACGTGGACTTTAACCGCCGCGATGAAAAATCAGTTGACATTGTTTGAGCGTAAGCTTTAAGAAAGATTTATGGTCCGGTCCACGATGTACAGACAAATGTGTGGAAGCTTCGATCTAATGCCGAGTTGTATTCCTTATACAAAGACGCAAATGTGGTCTATTTTATTAAAACGTGACGTCTAGAATGGTTGGGTCACATCATAAGAATTCCCACCAATAGAATGCCGAACAAACTTTTACATGGCACTATGATTGGCAAAAGAAGAGTTGGCCGACCAAGAAATCGATGGCTACAGGGCCTTGAGGAAGATTTAAGGGTACTCGGCATTACAGCATGGAAACAGAAGGATAAGGATAGAAGTACATGGTGGAACATTGTTAAGGAAGCCAAGGCCGTTAAGAGCAAGGGAAGTTAAGAGCAAAGATAGTTGAGGATAAATGTCGAATGCAATGCATTGGATAGAAGTAAGAGAGGTTATTAAGTTCCAAACTAGAGGTTTGAGGAATGGCGAAGGAAAACATCCAGAAAAATGGAAGAAGACGGTTGACAGAAGATAAGAAGAACCAGCTGAAGAATCCTACAAAGGAATCGTTTATTATTGTCCACTTTTTGCAATATTTCAGAAGACATACAAAATCAATTTCAGATCTTAAAATATAGAATTATCATATCTCTTCAAAATTATACTTATATGTGTCGCTCTAGATTGTAATTTCTTGTTTTCTAGGTTGTAATTTTGAAAATTAGACCCTCTGAGGATGATGACATGATCATCGAAATCTGCATAAGGGTTTAATCTTGAGTAACTTGTAATATTAGTTATTTGTTATTATTTTTATGGTATTTGTTAATTTTCAATATTTTCATTGTAATATATTGTACCACTGTATTCTTAATATTGTGTATTATACGTGACACCAAATCACACATTCTAAACAAATTTCAAGCATATACGTTTACTATGTGCTTATCTAAAAAAAACATTTTGGTCTCTGAGCATGCGCTCATTTAAAAATATAAGGGGTAATATTAGGAAATAATACTTTAAATGTCCAGGAAAAGTTCACTTCACAAATAAACGAGATATTGAAAGCCTCGTACCAGACTATTGAGTAGAGGCGACATCTCGCCCTTTCTACATTAAATGAGACAACTTTAGGAATGTTTTCTCACCATAACTTCATTCTTGTAACTTCAGTTTTACAATAATGGCTGGAAATACAAGATATATTTTTATTTCATATTGTTTGCATGAAAACCTAACCTAACTCAGAATGGTTTTTTTATGTTGGCTCAGCATTGTCCAATTACAAACCCATCTTATTAAAATACCGCAACGCCCACTCGCACGCACGAGTTCCGGGATCTTTGGGCAAATGCCAAAATGTAGGCGCCTTGTGCACTTGTATCAGTTATTTTTACTTAGTGTTTCACCAGTCCCTTGAATGGATAATGTAAAACATGTTGTATTCACAAAAAGATGAAAAATAAGACGATAAGAAATCAGAGAGGCACGTTAATAAGGGATTTAAAGTGGGAAAAATGGGTAAAAATAACACACCATCCACCGCTGTCTAATAAAATTAGAAAATCTCTAGGAAAATATAGTAATTTCAATGTTACAATTGCCACTGCAAATAACCTAAAGAAGTTGTTAGGGAACCGTAAAGATGCTATACCTAATGAAAAAAAATCAGGAATCTACTGCCTGAAGTGTAGCGAGTGTCCTCTGAAATATATAGGCCAAACAAAAAAACATATTAAAACTAGGGCTAAAGAACATTTTTCTCACATTAAATATAATATACCAGAAAAATCTGAGATGGCGAAGCATTGTTTAGAGGAAGAGCACGAATTTAAAGTAGACGATGTAACCCTGTTAAAAAACGTTGTTAAGTTTAGTGAATGGATGCATGGGAAACTTTGTATATTAATAGGAATAAAAATAATATTGTAAACAACGAGTCAGGCTATATTCCAAATTCTATATTATTGTAATTAGCGTAACAAAAGGAGAAAAAGTCAAATAAAATTATTGTAACTTTTAGGTTAAATATTTTGACATAATAATAAAGTGTAATATTAATTATCTATTTTGTTTATATGTAATAATGTTGTATGTTACAAATTTTATTGTAATTATTGAGTTAGGTACAAAATTTCTATTTGTTGTATCAGGTTTAAAGTAGGGTTAGTAACTGTTGTTTTGACAAGTGGGCGTGCCTACTGTATAAATACGGAAGTGTAACCTTACTTTCACCCTAGTTGTAAGTTAGAGTTTGTAGTAGTAACACTCACTGATGATGATGATGACTGTCATTGAAACGCGTATGAGTAAATAAATGAATAATTTGTGAGTATTGTGTATGTTTTTATTTGTTTCTGTAATACAGGTTGTTCAGATTTTTATTAAATTTTGCACAGTTTTCATGACAAATGTTAAAAATCATAACTTTAATAAAACTAGTTTCACCTTGCCACACTTTGTTGTGGTACGTTGGGGTCGCGTGGATCACAAATGTGGATCAAATCAAAGCTTACTTTTTATAAACGTTAAGTTTCGCAATACTCCAGAGGTTAAGGCAATGCGGAGCTAAGGGTATGTAATTTTTTGATCCCGCTGCCCGTTGCCAGAATCAATCTGATAAGAAATGTTTTCCAAGTTGCTAGAAAAAGTTCCCCGCAACTCCGTCTTTAATTATTTGCATTATGCTATCCTAATTCCCTTATTACGCATTAATTTAGGAGTACTTGATTGGACATATGACTGTAGATCACTGGTGTTGTAACTCTATTCACGGGGCAAATCCACAACAAATGAAGCAGTCGCAGCTCGGGTGGCTACCAACATTCCCAAATAACCTCTACTTACCATCACGGTATGATCACACAAAAGCACCTCGATTATAGTGAATATATAATCCAGATTGTAATGGGGTGCAAGTGGATATGTTTGTTTTTGTTAATAAACAATGCAATTGCGAACAAGTAATGTTTGACAAGGGGTAATCGGGGGGGGGGGGGGTTGTCGTCGTTAGCTAGTATGGCGAGTGACCCCCTCGCTTGCAGAAGAAAGGTCGGTTTTTCATACACAGCTGATCGTTAAAAAAAGTTCTTATCTCGCTCTCGCAGGTACGTACTTACACGAAAAATACACAAACACAATCGTTGAAGCTGGTTGTATGTTGTGTCAAAATTTGTGCTCAATCGGTGCAGAACGGTTTGAGTTTTACGCAAACCAACCTAACACTCATATATATAAAGATTACAGATAGAAATTCAAGGACTCTTGGGTAAGTTATTCCTAGTAACGCTTTGCCGCTACATTTGGAAACTTGAAACTTTCCATAATACTTCATTCTGTATTCAGCTGCAAACTGCATTGTTTTACGACATTAATTTCAATAAGGCGTAACACAATGTTTCAATTTAAAACCATCTTCCATATTTAAACAAATATTCTTTGAGCTTAGCTTGTGAGGTTATGTTAAAAATAAATAAAAACATACACAAAACTCACAAATTACTCATTTATTTCTCATACGCGTTTCAATGACCAATTCATCATCATCAGTGAGTTTAACTACTACAAACTCAGTTGTAAGTTAGAGTTTGTAATAGTAGCACTCACTGATGATGATGACTTGGTCATTGAAACGCGAATGAGAAATAAATGATTAATTTGTGAATTTTGTGTATGTTTTTATTTATCTTCCATATGTGACGAATAAAGTTTAAAATACCCTCCATTTTATTTTTAATAATGCTATGAGATCTAGTTACGTTCTTTGGTTTTAGAAATGCTATTTCATTATTGATTATAATATAATAATCTGATGGTTTTATAAATAAATGTGGTCCAGTAATGGCGTCAATCTTGAGGATCTGTTGATAAGCTACAGTGTGGGTTAGTACTATGATACGCCTAATTATATACGCAGTAGCTGTCTGTACCTATGCGCAGTAGACCAACACTTCGAGTCTAATGACGCAATTAGGTTATAATGTATCCTGTATGTCTGCAGAACCCTATGTGTAAGTGTACAAGCATAGCCAATGGTAGCCACTACACACAGATGCATAGGTGGGAATTGTCGATACTTTTCACATTTTATTTTTTATTAATCGATGTTTCTTCATCGATGTTTTCGAATTGTAATTTATTAAGTCTAATATAGGTCTTTAGCCGGAAGAAATGAAACAGTTCGCTTCAAGTAAGCAGACGTGTTTATAATTCCGTCGACTTACACCGTAATTCACGGTAAGATATCGAAAGTGTATATCGACTTTCGACATCAATTACGGTTTTACGTGTTTGAAAATCGATTTTTACACAGATTGGTTATTTATTTATTTAGATTATTTCGACAGTTATTGATATTTTACGTCAACGTATCAACAACATTGAATTTTATATCTTTGCAATAGGTGAACATTTTCAGATAGATTTTTACGTATAATTTTAAAATATATTTTCTGTTATTCGATTTAATGGAAAAAGTATTTTTAAAATGATGGTTTTTATCTTGTTGAATAAAGGCATTAAACATCGTATTTATTTTATTTTAGAAGTCTTTTAAAAATGTATTTTAAATACTCCTAAATTGTATTTTATTTCATTATGATATTTATGATTAATTTGTAGTATTATTAATATTGATATATGATATAATATGATATATTAATATTGAATGTTTAATATGCTGTAATCATTGTGGACAAAGTAAAACACTGAAATATTTTTTACAAGTATTATAAAACTAGCTAGAACTTTCGTCGGAAAGTGGTTTCTTCTTCAGGAGCTAAAATGTTTTATTACCTTTCAACAGAACTAGACTATATCTTTCTGTATCTTCGATCTATATATTTAAAATGATAATTAAAAGTGTTTAAATTTTGTATCTTCTTTGTAAAGGTATCAATAAAAAAATAAATAAATTGTTTTTTATAGAATAAAATTAGAAAATAATTTTATATGGAAACAAGTGTCGGATATTTGAAAACATATTTGTGCCTACACATTAAAAACATTGTATTCAATAAAACTATTCACATACGTAAATAGTAAGTAGTTAAAACTTCCTTAACATTTATATTAAGTAAGGTCACAAATTTTCATTACACGTATAAAGTAATGCTATTATATTTACTGTTGTTTCTAAGACCTTTATACAAATCCGTGAAGTGACCAGTGACCTTGAATCAGAAGGTTGATTACTATGTACTAAAAGTGTAACTTTAATAAAATTCTCTTTTGTCTCATTACACAGACCTTAGGTGTACAAACTGTGTAGTTTCTTGTATGCTATTAAATTTTGTTGAAAGTTAAGTGTATTGATTTAGAAAATATTATCTAATTATAATGTAGCATTGTAGGAAATTCAATTTAACACGACTTAGTTACCGTAAAGAATGTACTGAATTCCTATTTAATATTGTTTTAATGTCTAGTTAACATTTACTTAATTGGTTTTAATACCTTCTGAACGTCGCTATATCTCTTAAATCTTTATCCAACATTTTCTGTGTAACATTTTGCATCAACTATATCAAAGTTACTATTTTTCTATTATAATGAGACATTTTAATATCTCCACTAATAATACTAGGTTTAGTTTTTGATAAATTTTGGATATTTAATAAAAAATATTCATTGTGACCATACACTCAGTGTTGCTATGGAGCAAGTAGCGCTAAAACGCTTTTAATGGGATCAAATTTGGTTACACTATTTACCCTGAAAGATGTTTCGTTTTTACATTCTTACTCCATTTTGTTATCCTTTTGTACATTTTGTAATGTAAAAGTTATATATTACCTTTGCATTTTTATTTTTTAAAACAAAAACATTTTTTTCGAGACTCAAAGACAAGTAATATGAATATTTGTTTTTAGAAATTACAAAATAAAATATTTTGTCAACTAAAATTATTTTGTATTTTCAGGAGAGATTGCAGATTACCGGACTGGTTAAGGTAAATATTCATACGTTAATTTTGTATTCTCAATTAATATTTATTAATTATTCAGAGATATTGTTTTAAGACTGGTTTTAGGTCGAAAAAACCTCTAACCACACATATTTTTATTGTAACCTTAAACATATTTGTGGTGAGAGGTTTTGTTTATTATTTATTTTTAACTCTTATAGCTTAATTAAAAATCAGTGTTTGTAGACGCGTATATAGTTTCCGCCAGAGAGATACAGACCAAGCACGGGATAAGTGATCAAACCAGGCAATGTAGATAACAGAAGTCTCAGTGATTTAGTCACAGGTAACCAAGCATCTGTAATGTATAACCTCCAAAACACGAGGAGCGTTAAGATAAGATATAAAGACGGTTGATCGGCGAGTCAAGCATAAGTTATTTAAGTGTTAAAAATGGTTAACGACGTTTTGAAAACTAGTTGTAATCAACATCAGGTCTAAGAATATATTGAACTATTGAAGTTTTGCAAACAAAATTATTTATAAATAATAACTGTCAACTTTAAATGGTACAAAAAATACATAAAAAATAATACAACACTCACTCTGAATACTAGGCTGTGATAGCATTACTAAAAATAAATAATGAGCAAATTAATATTAACCACACAATAATTTACCCCCTGTCATTTTATAAACCGGATTGTTGCAGTTTTCTACAGTGAATAAATCACTTGGAGCAGCACTTTATATCACACACATTATTTAATTGTCACAGTATATAAATTTACAGGTAGACAGAAAGAAAGAGAGTGAGAGAAATATAGAGGGAAATACATATAGACCGACAGGAGAAGAAAATTAGACAGATAGAGACAGTCACAGAGGGAAACATAAATATATAAACAGATAAAGCGAGAGAGAGAGAGACAGAGAGTCAGAGATAAATAGATAGATAGACAGACATAGCGAGAAAGAGACTCAGAGAGAGAGATAAATAGATAGATAGACAAAGAGAGTAAAACAGAGATACAGATAGACAGACAAAGAGAGTAAATTAGAGATACAGATAGATAGACAAAGAGAGTAAAAGAGAGATACAGATAGATAGACAAAGAGAGTAAAACAGAGATACAGATAGATAGACAAAGAGAGTAAAAGAGAGATACAGATAGATAGACAAAGAGAGTAAAACAGAGATACAGATAGATAGACAAAGAGAGTAAATTAGAGATACAGATAGATAGACACAGAGAGTAAAACAGAGATACAGATAGATAGACAGACAGAAAGATACAAGTAGATAGGTAGACAGATGAATGGAGACGGGCAGATACAGACAGAGAAATACAAGTGGAGAAAGAGACAGACAGATAGAGAGAGAAAGAGAAGTGGATAGATAGATTGACAGAGAGAGAGAGAGAGAGAGAGAGAGAGAGAGAGAGAGAGAGAGAGTCAGACATACAGACAGACAGAAAGACAGAGACAGAGTTACAGACTGATAAAGGGAGACTGATAGACAGATATAAATAGCCATTTAGACAGATAAAAAGAGACAAAGAGATACATATACAGATCTAGAAAAATAGACGAGAGAGAAAAATAGGTGGATAGACAGATAGAGATCGACAGAGAGATATAAATAGATAAATAGACAGATATAAAGAGCCAGACAATGAGATATAATTGGAGGAAATCTGACCGAGACAGATATACAGAGGAAGTAAGTGTAACAATCTGAGAAGGAGGTGAAGAAAGATAATCACATTTTTTATAAAAATATTGTTCAGTGAAAATTTCTTTAATGTCTTAGTAAATTATAAAACACATACCAGATTCTACTAAAGCAACAAACCATTGCACATATTCTACCTCTTTTCCCCTAACTCCTCCTCTGTACAATACTGCCGAGTGCGGTCTATTCTTGCGTAGGAAGCTGTGCACTATTTATGGCCGTGCATTAATCCCGTTGCGACTAAGTTTCGATTGCTTACCAATTTATTGGCTACAGTTAGTGATGTTACAAAATTATAGACCCGGTCTGTTTAATGCGCCCGGTTCACAGGGCGGCAGTTATTTGTCAACGCGATATACGATGGCTTTATGTTTCAATGTGAACAGTTCTAACTGCCGCACAACTACGTGCTTATATTTATAGAAATTTATTTGCAACAAAAGAGCAGATATCGAAGCTTTATAGAGCGCATTACGAAGATTTTATAATAACGATCTTTAAAAATGAAATTGTTTGATGCCCTAATACTCGTTCTACTTATTCCAAACGAGTTGTACTAAATCAATTGCTAATTGTATATTGCCTTGTATTATGCAAAAGGATTTCAATTATCTAACACTATATATATATATATATATATATATATATATATATATATATATATATATATATATATATATATATATATATATATATAATACGTTTTCTTGTTTAATAATTTAGATGTTTTAGGCTTATAGCTTACATTATTGTAATTTTCATTCCTGATGATGTTGGTACTGTTTACCAACGAATAGCTTTGAATATAAATTAATAAATATTCTTGTATTTGAATAACCTATGTTGTTTTAATATATATATATATATATATATATATATATATATATAATAATTATTAAATTAAAAATATTTCATAAACAAGAATACTTTTAATGAATATATTTATTCAAAGCTTTTCGCCGATAAAATAGTATCAGCATCTTCAGGAAAATAATTATCTAATCTTCAAGATTACATAAAAGCTTTGAATAAATATATTCATTAAAAGTATTCTTGTTTATGAAATATTTTTAATTTATTAACTATATTACAAGAAAACATATCACCATATTTAATATATTATTATATATATATATATATATATATATATATATATATATATATATATATATATATATGTGTGTGTGTGTGTGTGTGTGTGTGTGTGTGTGTGTGTGTATCCTCCCTACACGCACAATACGTCATATACGTTTTATTATTATTTTTTTAAATACACCCTCAAATAAATATTCCCTTAAAGAACCGAATTATTACATTATTTTAAGCCGTCCCTTCTGTCAGTTACTCTCATGACTACAGTACGTTTTATTGAATTGATGATTTAATAAGATTACAGTAACTACACCTTAAGCGCCAAAATAAACAGTACTGAAACTGAATCAGCTTTAGTTATCTTTTCGATCAGCTGTGCGTCCTTTAATTGTTACCGTGTATTAGTGTTTTATAGGATAGCTCAGATGATTTTCTTGTGCCCGAAACCTGCCTTTTCGTTCACAATGGTTCCAGCAATGTATCGCAACCAGCCGCACTAACTTAAACAACATTGCTTTCCCTCAAAAAACTCTTGGTAACCGCCTCATTTCAGTTAGAACAAACGTTCCTTACCCAGGCCTTTCCTGTGATTACACCACCTGATCCCTTTGTCTCCGGGATGACCTACCGACAACCATTCTTCAGCTACAAGAAAAAATAACCATATGTATAACGAGTACGAAACAACCCCTCTTCACCAAAATTATGCAAAACTTTCAAGAACTGTACGAGTTTTGGCTAAATGAACGGAGGTCATATAGAACATGTTTATACCCGAGTCTAACCGATTTAGCTTCTTTATACTTGCATGTAGCTGCAAAACTATGTTTTAAAACAAACTTTTACAACCGTTTCATTACTGTTTATTTTGGCGCATACGGTATTTAGATTTAACAACAGTTTTGGTATTTATTTCCCATTCCCACGTACACGGTTTTAGCAAAAACAAATATACCCGGCGATGCAGAAAGTCATCGGAAGTAAGAAAAGAATTATAAAAACATCCGCTCAAGCCCCAAAATTTGAAAATTTTGAATTTTGGAAATCCTTTCCACGGCACTTGTAAAATGTTTCTAATATAACGTTTTGGCTTAGTTGTTTTGACGTAATAACTCTCAAAATGCTTCGAAATTTAATTAAATTTGCAGTTGACTTCCAAAAAATTACAAATTATTAATTACAAATCTATTGTAACAAAGCACAATTAACACCACGGCACCACGTTTCACCTGGCACAGAGACCTTATAGAATTACAAAACTAGCGCATAGATCTTATTTTTTCCGATAATAAATTGCAAAATTACTCAAAAAGACGAAACAAACACTAATAGACCCTATTCCACGCGCAAATCAGAAAATATTGGACTTGACATTTACACACCTTCTATTTCTAACTTTGGCCTATTATTATTACTAAAACACGGAGGGACCTTATCAGTGTAGAGCACTTAGCTGGGGCCTTTGTACTCTATTCTCATCCCTACCACAGGACTAGCTTACTGGATACCTATCTCTTTACAGAATAGAAATACCCCACCCCCTGATGCTAAATCTTCTGATATCCTCTGGTGTACATACCTGCCAGCCAAACCACTTTCTCCTTGCAGCTCCTAAAGCAGGGCACTCACAGAGTACGTGGATTAGGCTTTCCTCTTGGTCCTCGTCGCATCTCTTGCACACAGGGGACCTAGATTTTCCAATTTTGTATTGGAACCCCCTCAGATTCCCATGGCCTGTGACCAGCTCTACAGTAAATCTGATTTGAGGTCTACTTAAGGAGAGTAGTTCTTTGCCACACCTAAGTCTCCCGAGTAACTCCACAGTACCTTGGATTTGTTACACCCCAAGGTTGCATTCCATTCTTCCCTGCACAACCTGTCTATATGTGCCATGATCCTCTTGCGCCCTTCCTGAGGCAGCATGCTCACTGCCCTCAGCAACGGTCCTTGAGTTATACACCATTGTTTTGCTAAGGCGTCCGTTCTCTCATTCCCTATCCAGTTAGAATCTCCTGAAATCCAGGTTATGTTGAGCGAATTATACTTACCCAGCTCTGCTAGAGAAGCTATAGTCTCAGCCACCAGCCTAGAGCTGGCCCTAGCCTTACCTAAAGTCTTCAAAGCTACCTGACTGTTCGAGCAAATTAAGATGGTCTTGCCCCTCTTGCCAGTCCCTATTATTTCCTCAGCACGTGGCTTGATCGAGAGCACCTCTGCCTGGAAAACAGAGATGCAGTCTTCCAGGCGAAGACAGAATTTGTCTTGGTGTCTCAGTCCACTATAGCCGTCTCCCACTTCTTCCTTCATCTTGTTCCCATCCGTGATCCAGATTTCACCATGTTTGTGTCTACACTCTGCCCGTGCCTCTCTTACAGGAATATGAATCTTCCCTTATAAGAGACAGTAAACTTTGGCCTAAAACAATAGAACTTTCTTCGCAAAGCAGTATTAAATTGATGTGTTATAGATGATTATTTTTTTCAAAATTTGTACATTTTCTGAGACAGCGGCAAGTTTAATTACATGTCGAGGTTTATCGTTAGTACGTCAACAAAATAAATCCAGAACGTTGACCTTGTAACAGTTTATGTGTGCCGTAGAGGAGAGGAGGAATTGTGATTTTCCAAAACGTTTATTTTTGGGACATGAGAGAAAGTTCTGATTATTTTTTTTTATATTACTGATGGCTTTCTATATCGCCAGGTATACGTTTTTTTGCTTAAATCGTGGGAACGGGAAATAAATACAACATTTTATATGTAAAATCATTTTCAAAACCAGTAATAACCTTTATACTTAAATTTAAATAGAACAAACTCAATTTTATAGCGCAGAGTAACGAATTTATAAAATAACGAACGTTGTTAAAATGTTTAGAACTTTGTTTCATATTATTTTGTGGCACAAGATGAGTTGGCATTTGAGGTCAGTTATGGAAACGTCGAAATATCAGGCGTGAACACGCCGCATACCGACCTCGGCAAGGCCATTCGTGCCGGCAGGATCGACGATTTGCATAAGTGGAGAACAGAACAGCGGTAAATCACTCAGTACCGTTGCTCCGGACATATCAACAGTTCGAATCAACATTGAATGTAGATCAACTCCACACGTCTTCCAATTACCGTTGAGACGCTATTAACGGAAAGGGTTTCGGATTTAAAGCTGTCTGAGGTTTTTGAGAATTAATCTTCATTAGTTTATTGATTAAAGTGAAAAGTAAGAAGAAATGGTAAAACACCCGATTTTAATACTGACCTTTATAGAAATATTGAGCGAAGCGAAGCTATTCTAACTAATCTAAAGCTATTAATAAATGCTCAAAACCCTCTTGACCAAAACACTTTAATTTTACCCGTATGTACATTTCAGTTACCCAGTAACCATCATCAGGGGAATGACATACAGAAACGCATGTACAAAAATTCATGTACAAAAATTCATGCTAAGAGTTTTTGTATGTTATCCCTCTGAGAATGGTTACTTGGTAACTGAACTGTGCATAAGAGTAAAATAAAAAAAATTGTTGTGGTCAGGAGGTTTTTGTGTATTTATTATTAACATTAAACCGCAGTAGCTAATACATAGTAATCTAGGGAGCTTATGAACTGTCATTAAACAAGAGTTTTTTCGTAAATTTTTAACCGCGTGCCACCCCCTCCACACACACACACACACACACACACACACACACACACACACACACACACACACACACACACACACACACACATATATATATATATATATATATATATATATATATATTAAAACAACATAGGTTATTCAAATACAAGAATATTTATTAATTTATATTCAAAGCTTTTCGTTGGTAAACAGTACCAACATCATCGGGAATTAAAATTCCTGAGAATGAATTTTCATTTCTGATGATGTTGGTACTGTTTACCAACGAAAAGCTTTGGATATAAATTAATAAATATTCTTGTATTTGAATAACCTATATTGTTTTAAATGGTTAAACAAGAAAACGTATTATATATATATATATATATATATATATATATATATATATATATATATGTGTGTGTGTGTGTGTGTGTGTGTGTGTGTGTGTGTGTGTGTGTGTGTGTGTGTGTGTGTGTGTGTGTATGTGTGTGTGTGTGTACGTGTGTGTGTGTGTGTGTGTGTGTGTGTGTGTGTGTGTTTGTGTGTGTGTTTGTGTGTTATCGTGTTTCAACTACTGTTGGGTTCACCTCGTGAATGCTAGATGAGATTCTGGCGAACCGTCGGAACTGCGGTTTTATACACTATAAAATGAACGGATGTACTCCGGATATTAACTATTCATTAACTTTTATATTACGAGGTTTCATTTCAGTTAAAATTTATTATTTATTTTTAATTACTTTCAATAGAACAGTTATATATTCTATAAAGAGTTAATATTTTAATAATTTCCTCTGAAAATGATTGAAATGTACATAAAGGTTCAAAGTTTAAAATTTTTAAAACTCTTAACATCCTAAATTTTTGTGGTTAAGGGATTTTATTTATTTAAAATTAAAAATATTACGCTACAGTTGCTCCAAATGTTTGTATATACGTATTTATATGTTTTAATATAATATGTTTTGACCATACACGTTTATAGATTAACGTTATATTATATAAACGTTATAAGTTTTATATCTTAAAAAATCAATCTATAAATGTTTCCAAAAGCAAGCTCTGTGAAGTGTTTTCGCGTCTAAAATATCGATTGTCTTCCAAACGATACCCAACAATGCAACCTCTACAATGCAGGTGCCATAGGCGATAAATCAAAACGTATCGATTCCAATCAGAAATCGATTTTTTGCAGGAGACTCAACCGACGTAATTAAAACTCAGGCGTTCATTACAATGCAATAAAAATGCTAATTTTATAACATTCCTGTTACACTTTATTGCTCCCGCCATTGGATTTACGACGGCTGGATCACGGATCGTATTTGTTTATAATATCTATCATAAAAATCTATGGTTGCTTCGAAACTGCGTTAGTAAATCAGGAGCCGAGTTTAGTTATGCAGAAAATATTTTAGTTCATTGAGAGAAACAGTTCCTGGTAATTTCCAACATTTTCCCTTTCCTTCTATTAGTTCACACTTTCTTTATATATATATATATATATATATATATATATATATATATATATATATATATATATATATATATATATATATATTTAACGAATAAAATATTTCAAATATAAGATTATTTTAATTTATATATTTTCCAAAGCTTTTCGCCAAAAAAATAATTATTACCATCTTCAGGAAAAACAATGATATAACATTGTTATAATATTTATACAACATGGGTTAAATCATGGTTTTTCCTGAAGATGGTAATAATTACTTTTTTGGCGAAAAGCATTGGAAAAATATATAAATTTATATATTCTTGTATTTGAAATATTTATATTCGTTAACTATATTACAAGACAACGTATCACCATATTATATACATTGTTAAAATTTTCAATCGTCAATAAAATTCTTTTTATTAATGCACTTAAGTTAAAATGCTTATTTTTAAAAAATTGTATTAACATTTAATGAGAATACATATTTTTCAAATATTAATCCATTAATTAAATTTAATATTGAATTAATCTTTTATATAAGAGAAAAACCTTTCACAAAAGGGGGGAACTATGCAATATAGTTATTTCGTCCCATTTGGTTTCAAATAAGTGATAACATATGATTTCTCAAAACAGTTGTTTTTTTTTATAGGTTATGTGGTAGAACAGCTGTTTTAACGCATACGTTATGTTACTTTATTAATATTAATTGTAATTATTTAATCAAGTGTATTTAGATTTACATCTCTCTTTATTGACTTAAGTATGAATTGACTTGTTTATGTCACTTGTTTTATCTGAAAATGGGAGATATTACTGATTACGTTCTGAAAAACTTGAAAATTCAAACTTAATGTTGGCAGGCCTGTAGCGTACAATATTTGTGGGGATGGTAACTACTAAAATAGTTTTGAAAACGTAATTTCAGTAGTCCATAAAATTTTGATAAATTCTCACATTTTTTCTATTTATTTCAAATTGTATCGTTTTTCTTCGCCCCCTGTATAAAGAAAAATTACACAAATAAGCATATGCGTTGGTAATAGAAAGCTAATGCTATATTAAGCTTACCTTGTATTAAGCTGTATACTTTGTCAGCTGCTAATGATGAAATATTCATTCAAGCTCTGTACATTAGACAATTGTCGTATATTTTGGATTTTAAATCGCTTTATTTACACGCCTAATATATATTGTACATAGACATTACAATCTAGCGTATGAGATAACCAAATGTACACCCGATAACTAATAAAATATCTCAGTAGGGATTATATAAATATTCTGACGAGATTTTTTAACACTCAGGCAGATTTTGTTGGAATATAGCCTACAAAGGTTTTAAACATAGGGTAATGGTGGGTGCTTGAAGCTAGTCATATTACCTTTTTGAATAACGTAAGACGTAAAAGGTGCCTCTTAAAAAATGTACAGCTCTTCTAAACCATGGCTTAAATATTCCTGTAAATCTAATAATTTGCGTGTCAACTAATATCTTTAATTCTATATGCTTTAAAAATGCAGATATTTACATTAAAAAGGCGACAAATATATTTCAGTATAAGAGTATATTCCAGGACCCTTTTAACGTAGGCATGGAGAAATGTACGTGGGATGTACTTTTTGTTGCTTTGGAAGAACCAAGTTGTCAATGAATTCTTCGCCTTACTTCATCCAACGCCCGACCATTTGTTCGGATGCGGTAAAGCTTGGCATTCGCGGAAATGTTCCCTGTTCAATCTCCCAAGATTACACAATAGGAGAGTGTAGAGGAAAAGTGGAGTCCTACATACAACATATTAAGGACACGCACCTTTAACATCTGGAGCTGTAAATAGTTCCGGAGTAAAACACTCCGGGACTTGAAATATCGATTTACATGTGTATTAGTGCCAGTGGATGGCGCTATAGTTTCAATGTTCAACTTGAGCCAAGTTCACATTGAAAGATTTAATAAAGACATAGATTTATTGTTGCATAGGTAAAACGTTTTCATAATCCTGAGATATAAAACGTTTACCTAATTATTACTTACTAATATAGTTACAGAAAGTAAACCTTTCAATGTCCCTCTGTTTTATTACCTTCATTGTGGCCATAGCCTCTAGTGACGATGGTTTGGGTGTTAGTCAAGTAATACAATAAAAAGAAGTTTTAAAGGACAGTGAGACATAATACGTACAAAGTGCGCGCGCGCGTGCGCGTGTATTATTTCAGTAGCTATATTGGCTTCATGCCCGACCGTACTAATGATTTATTACAAAAGCAAACCTGGTAAGCCTATGAACATATTTATCTGAGACCGTTGCCCTAGAGTGACATAGATTGTCATCGCGAATGCAAGTATGCGTCCGTCGATGTGACAATTTAACTTTATACTTTGATAAATTATCTACACGCAATAACTACGATATTTTATTATAATTTAACATGATAAATAATTATTATAATAATTTAGCCTAAGCAATGATTAATTGTGGAAGACTAACGATTAACTTGAGGTCAGCATATGCTAACATGTTTGTAGGCTTACTTTATATTCCCGAATAATTATTTGTATTGTTTAATTTAGGTAAAAAATAAATATAAAAACCATGATATTGTAAAATCCAATGTTCACAATGATGCCACAGTTACCAACTTACTAAATATTAAAGTAATAACATATTAATAAGTAATTCATATAAGGTTAAAGCTTAAGGGGTTTTATAATATGTATGATCATACGAATATAACCTTCTAGCTACATTCTTACAACTATATAATTATAACTCTAATCTCATCAGCTATAACCTTGTAACTATAACGTTTTAACTATAATCTTATAGCTGTAAGCTTTTAACCATAACTGTATTAGCTATAAGTCATTTTTTATAACTATAACATTATAACTATAATCTTTTAACTACGAGTATATCGTTGTATCTGTAGGCTTATAATTATAACCTTAAAACTATAACATTTTACCTACAACCTTATAAACAATAACCTTATAACTATAATCTTTTAACTATGACCTTATATCATTAACCTTACAGTTATAACCTTATAACTATAATATTTTAACGACAACCTCATAAACAATTATCTTATAACTATTATCTTTTAACTATAACCTTATATCTATAGCCTTACAATTAAAACCTTATAACTATGACGTTTTAATTATGACCTTGTATCTATATATAGCCTTACAATTATAACCTTAAAACTATAACATTTTACCAACAACCTTATAAACAATAACCTTATAACTATCATCTTTTAACTATAATCTTATATCTATACCTCTTCAGTTTTAACCTTATAACTATAACATTTTAACGGCAAACTTATAAACAATTACCTTATTACTATATCTTTTAACTATAACCTTATATCTATAACTCTACAGTTATAACTTTATAACTATATCATTTTAACGACAACCTTATAAACAATTACTTTATAACTATAATCTTTTACCTATATCCTTATATATATAACTTTACAGTTATAACCTTATAACTATAACATTTTAACTACAACCTTATAAACAATAACCTTATGACTATAATCTTTTAACTATAACCTTATATCTAAAGCTCTATAGTTATAACCTTATAACTATAACATTATAACTACAACCTCATAAAAAATTACCTTATGGCTATAATCTTTTAACTATAGCCTTATATCTAAAGCTCTATAGTTATAGCCTTATAACTATAACATTATAACTACAACCTCATAAAAAATTACCTTATGGCTATAATCTTTTAACTATAGCCTTATATCTAAAGCTCTATAGTTATAACCTTATAACTATAACATTATAACTACAACCTCATAAAAAATTACCTTATGGCTATAATCTTTTAACTATAGCCTTATATCTAAAGCTCTATAGTTATAGCCTTATAACTATAACATTACAGTTATAACTTTATAACTGTAACATTTTAACTACAGCCTTATAAAAAATAACCTTATGATTATAATATTTTAACTATAACTTTATATCTTTATTCTTATAATTATACCCTTATATATTATTGTAAATTAATCATTATTTTAATATTATTTTCTATTATTGAATTAGACTTATTGTTATTTGTATTGAAAAAAATACTTCCGATTTAGTTTAGGTAATAAACTTACTTTAAATTAAAGGGTAATTAGGGAAATACGAACTAGGCCTACCCTACACAACTCACGGCACAAATTCATTGTTTGATCGTTCTATAAATTTATATAACTTAATTAATCCTATAACGTTTATAAGACACAAAATTAATGTAAATTAAAGAAGGCCTTCAAATTTAATCAGTTGTAAGTTACTTAGTCACAGTGTATGAAGACTTACCCACGTCTGCAGAAACGTGAGGGCTTTCACATACAATAATGGCTCACCAGTTTGTGATATTATAAACATTTATTGTGACATTTGCTGAAATATAGTACTAGCAACATTTATTAAGACAATAATTTCACATACAATAATGGCTCACCAGTTTGTGATATTATAAACATTTATTGTGACATTTGCTGAAATATAGTACTAGCAACATTTATTAAGACAATACTTTCACATACAATAATGGCTCACCAGTTTGTGATATTATAAACATTTATTGTGACATTTGCTGAAATATAGTACTAGCAACATTTATTAAGACAATAATTTCACATACAATAATGGCTCACCAGTTTGTGATATTATAAACATTTATTGTGACATTTGCTGAAATATAGTACTAGCAACATTTATTAAGACAATAATTTCACATACAATAATGGCTCACCAGTTTGTGATATTATAAACATTTACTGTGACATTTGCTGAAATATAGTACTAGCAACATTTATTAAGAAAGTAAAAGTTACTCTAAAGTTGTGTAGAGACACAACAAATTTTGCATTTACCTCTCCTTATGTATGAAGGGGATATGGCGATGTTTTTATTGATAAAAATTGCTTAAAAGTGCTTAGGACCTGTCCAAGTTCGTCTATTGCCATCGAAAACTTCTTGTCTCCGTCCGTTTTTTTAAATAAATTTACTTAATTTATAAACACAGAAAATTGTTAATTAGTCTTATGAAAAGGTGAAATTTAGTATTTAAAAACTTCATGGGCAATAAAACAGATGATAATATTTTTGGGCATGTTGCTGCATTTTTAATAATATTTTATAGTATTAAGTTTGTACCATTTTTTTGACAAAGCTAGGACCGTTTATTTCTGCTACTATCATAGAAAATCGTAAACATTTTTCTTTGGAACTAAAAAAAAACAGACAGCAAAAAAGAAATAGTCAAGAAAAGAAACATGTATTAAAATTCATAACAGACTATAAAAGGTTGTAATAGAAAAGAGCGAGTTATTTCTCTAACCAAATGTTAACGCACTGATGTCCAGTTTACTGTTTTATTTAATCCACGGCCATTTAAATTCACGACGCGTCTAATAATCTCCCTACACTAACAAGACCAAATGACATTTAAAGGTTAAGACGATACCATTGCCTCCTGCATCAACAAAGACTTGTTTAGTATTAATTATTCAATGTTTGTCGCAGGTTGTGACAGCGCCTACGTGATTAACTAGGCGAGTTTGGTTTCCAGTTTGCATTTCTTCTTCTTCTCCTTGTTTTTAATTAATAGAAATTTTACACTGGTGCCTGATTATACGGCCGAGTTTAATGAGGGAATATTTTGTGAAAGGTACTTGTGCGAGCTACTATTACTCAGCTATGCAGACTAAATTTGTGATTCTTCCTTTGTTTTAAATTATTACCAGACAGTATTTATAACAACAATATAAGGTTTTAGTATCAGTGAGGTAATTGAAAAATATCACAATTAAATCATAATTTAACCTAAACGAGTTTCTTTAAAAATTTAACATAATGTTAAATATGAAAGTTAAATTTTAAAAAATACATAAAATTCCTTATAAAATAAAACCATATTAAAATAACAAAAATTACTTATTAATTTATTTTCTTCTATTAGTTCACACTCTCCCTAGGATATATATATATATATATATATATATATATATATATATATATATATATATATCTTGTACTAATTTTAAATTGTTAATAAAATACATTTTTATTCATCCAATCAAGTTCAAATATTTTTTTAACCAGTAGTAGATGAGAATTGATGTGAATACAATATTTTTTTTTCAAATTTTTATTTAATAATTAAAGTTAAAAAAGTTTATGTCTCTGTCGGATTCGAACTGAATGAATAGGCCTACATTTTTGAAATTCAGAAATTTGGCACTACGCCAACCTTCCCATTGCTAGGAATCTATTACTTAAAAACGTATATGAAATTGTAAGAGAAAGGTTCCTTGCAATATTGAAGCATTACAAGAGATGGAAAGAATGATAAATTATAGATCACCAACAGCTTCACAAATTAGTAACGGAAAATAGCAATTAAATAGAAATAAACAAAATTATAGTCCAACACCATATACTGTATAAAGAGAAAAATTGCAAGGAAATTCACTTTCTATTCTGCCACTTAATATTGTAATTATAAAATAAAATTTACCTAAAATAAAATATTTGTTTGTTGACTTCAGTAGGAATTGACTTTATTTTTAAAATTCTAGATTACTTGTGTTATTATTATTATTACAACATAGACCTATTTGTACGACAAATTACCACTACCATCTCCACATTGTTTCATCCCAAACACAGACCTTCATGTCCAAGTAAATATTTTTGATGTGTTCCATTTCAATTCGTCCCGTTTACTTGCGCTTTAATGTTCCCCACTCTTTAAATGCTTGACTACATCACTGCAGAAGTGAAATCGGGCTCCTTGTGGATAGGCCTACCTTTATTCACCCCGGTTAAGCAGGATCGGATCTAGAAAAATAATTTGGGGAGGGCTGGTGTGAGCGGAGGAAAAGACCCCCCCCCGTCTGGAAAATATTTAGGAGATATAGTGTAAACTCTAAGGGTCTTCTATCTGAGGAAAGCAGTTATAGAACTACTATGTAATATTGCACACGACTTATTTAACCCCATTTGCCATATATTTACAATGTAAACCATTTATTTATTATGTAACGTTCTAGCCCTTTTTACCTCGGGTAAGTATTATCTTTAATTGAAATGTGTTTTTATTAATTGTTTATTACCATAATAATTATTTTACTTACCAGGGCTCTAGTTCTAACGTCATAGCTCAGGCAGATACTGTCTGTCTATGACGGTCTTCTAATGTTGAAGGTAGAACTAGGTTACTTGTGAAATAAGAATTGAAAGTTTTAAAATACAAAGTTAAACAATTTATTAATCAATGACAAATTACAAAAGAACAAATGACACCAATGTGTCGAGTAATTAACTTTTAATTACTGCTAACTATTCCATAAATATTTTAATTACTTATTAACTTTTCAAATTTATATATATCGAGAAGGTAGTAACTTGAGTTTTCCAATTTAATTTTTCAAGTGTTAATCGTTTACCATTTAAAATTCAAGTTAGTTAACATTAAAATACATTTTCTTTATTATTATCTAAAACGTACCTGGTTGTGCACATTACTTGTAAAACACTATAACACATATCATTGAACATTGCCCATGGCTTTTGTACACTAGTCACTTAACACATCGCTCTTACAAATCAGCGCTCTTAAACAAAAATGATATAAACTTTTACTTATTTGAAACACATAAATAATCGCTTCTGACATCTTCTTTAGTTGCGTTAATAAAATTTGGTACCGGCCTTGACATCTTAAATTTTGAATACTGGAAGTTTACTAATTTCTAAGTTATGTCCGAAAGTGCCATCTCGTCCGTCTCGTTCGAAGACTTTTGGAGAAGGGGGTCGTTGCAAGGACGCGCTAACTGAAATTTTCAAACAAACTCCCACCCCTATATATATATATATATATATATATATATATATATATATATATATGAATATTCTGATTGGTTTACAAATATCGCCTCGTGCTTACGTCACATGGCGTGATGTGGTTAATTACCTTAAGTTACTAACTCGTACGATATTTTTCAATTTCGCCCGCTAGGAGCGCTTACTACCTACGGTAGATTAACAAATGTGCACCAATAAAACAAAAAAATTTTTTTATATTGGGACGATATAATTATTAAATAAAAATTAAATATCTAAATGAATTTATATGTAACACCTTATTTTTAAGAGTGTTACAATTACATTGTGCGTGGTCCTATTTATTAACGATTACAGTATGGTATTATAGTGAATAATATGGGTTTGTAAACATATTCTACTAATTATTAAGTAGATTTAAATCGAGGGCATCGGAAGCAAACATTTGAAATGGCATTTTAGTTTACATTTATAGTGTTTAGTTTAAACATTTTCACTTTCCATATTTTGGGAGGGGCTTGAGCCCCAAAGCCCCCTCTTAAATCCGCTACTCCGATAAAGACAAGGTCTAACAGAAGTATAGGTCAAATTTTATAATCGGGCACTTGGCTCTTGAGTAAAACTTGTGTATTCGTTAGCTATAAAACATCAGGCACTGTCGTCATCCCTCAACGGAGCCATAAATCGTGGCCTACCAGTGCCAACCCTTTGACAATCCTATTACCACATTCCCGGGAACGCCCTATTTCCCATTGTTGTTATTTTTACTAAAGGTTAAATTAAAAAGTAACAAAATAATGAGTCAATCCCATGAGTCAGCGGAAGTCCAAGGATCGATGTTTTTGAAAATTACCTGCAAACACCTCTCCACTCCCTTTGTCCTCGGCCTCTCGCCAAGCAGCCCCCATATGCCAGCTTATAAAGTTTTACTTATAACCGACCCTCTCAACGCCATCCTGTTATTATCCCCCCCTTTGCAAGTACCCATAAATCCTTTCAATAGTCCTGCATGTCGAACGTTATTTTTAATAGTTTATTAATAAACTAAGTTATAAATCATTAGTTTAAGCGCCTCAAAACGATGTGATAAATGTGAATTCAAGCAACTGTTCTACAAAATATCTTGCGCTAGCGCGGTTCATTCCACTTTTAAACATCATGACAGCTGTTTTGTCTCAGCTTTGTCGGACAAGTAATTTATTTCGAAATTTGTTGTTCTTAATGACGAGATGGTTGTTAATCATTTATTACAATTTAAAATTACTTATATTATTTTAATGTCTGATCGTAAGTAATTTCAAATTGTAGTAGGTAATTTATGCTTATTTAAAAAAACATATCAGCATATTCTTTACGTATCATGAATATTCTTATCTTCAATATGACAGAATACAGGATTATCCTAAAATATATTTATTATTTCCTACAACTGAATCAATAAAAAGCTTAGATCAATTAAATTCAACCTATTTTATTCTTTTTGTCATTTTATTCATATATGTTTTTCTTTTATACATTTCCGTAGTGAATTAAGCGTAAATGTCTTACAGTTAATTTAATTTAGTTATATATTAATGTTTTAAACAGTGACAAATAGCTGGATGTCATGCATATATTTACTTGAGTAGAGTAGATAGTAAAAACAGGTTAAATTACCATCCCTTCCCACGTGAACCATGCTTCTCCCAGTCCCAGTACTGAGAGGGCATCAGAGCATCAAGTACGTCCCATAGTTCTGATTTTATTTCCCATATCCTGCCTCATACCTATTTCTGAATGGATTTTAGCATTCTACCATATCCCAAACCATAGTAATTCAAGTCACTATTTTATTTTTAATAAAAACCTTTCCGCATTCTACCATACGACAATAATAAAAATCTTTGTTCACCTGAAAGACTAGAAGTCCTAGCTAAAACCTCCTCCGTCCAGATCTCTTTCTTGTTCCTGTATATTTCCCTTTAATAGACCTCTGCCGTTTCCAGACTATCACGTACTAAACTATTCAATTACAAAATAAATTCTGTGTATCAAATAATTTAACAAAGGATAAAAATGTAACCTATTTTAGCATCTCTTTCTATTTTGTATGTAGGTGTTAATATCATGTACAAACAACAAATACTTTTGTGAATCCTAGGTAAAGACATTGCACTTTGCGTATAGCAATAAAACTTTCTGAAAGAAGCCATTTGTACCAGAGGTGTTAATGTTCCTTGGTTGCTGCATTGTTATATCTTTCTTTAAAGTTTTAATATTAGCTTGATTTTAAAACATTTTTTTTATTTCTTTACTTCTTCAATTTATAGTGACAAATTTCCCCTAGATTTACAAGAAAGAAAGTTTATAATGATTACTAAACACTTTTAAATGTTTTAAATTTTCCTATAGTAGCACTTACTTTGCTTGTTGAGGACGGCCGTTTCGGGAGATGTGTCCCTTTGTCAACTCAGACAGTAACGCTCTCCTGGGTTACGATCTGAGTTGACAAAGGGACACATCTCCCGAAACGGCCGTCCTCAACAAGCAAAGTAAGTGTTACTATAGGAAAATTTAAAACATTTAAAAGTGTTTAGTAATTACTAGTAGCTCACGTGAAGATGGAATCAACAAATGTTTATAATGATTCTAAATATTTACCATAGTTTTTTATAAAATCCTCCAAGTTTTTTTTTTAATATAAAGCTTGTATAAAATACTAAACTCAACATTTAGTGGTATTTTCTAAAGCTTCTAAACTATTTAAACAAACGTTTTCGGATTAAGAGCAACCCTTAATAACCAAATCAGCTTTTTTAAATTTCCTCCAAACTTTGAACGATCTATAAACCGTCGGTCACAAGATCTACTTGTTCATATAACTCAAATCTTTTCTAATATAATACCGTCTTACTTTAGTAATACTTTCTATGCAACAAGTTGAGCACAAAAACCCAAGTAAAACATCTCCATTTGCTCGCCTGACAACAATCCCTGTTTTTCCAGCGCTGGCAAAGCTTGTCGGAATATTTTGTTGCCAAGCAACGCTCATGAATATCAACTAATGCACTCAGGTTAATGAGGCTCTAAAGCTTCATGAAGGCAAGTAGAAGGGGGCAATTTAAACATGGCGGCTTTGTGAATGCGGCTCTTGTAGGTGGTATTTGGCTTTAAAAAATATAGCGCGGCATTTACGAGCGATATTGATCACCGTTTGGTGAATTTATCTTGAAATAAATTATTTAAATTGTTGTAAACGTCGGAGCTGCGGAGACAGAATCCCGTAAGAATGTTGCCAAAGACGTCAGCACTCTTGCGGTTTGGACACGATTTCCAATATTGAAATATTTCATCTTGTTTTCTAGTATTGAATATCAGTAATACGTTGGTCAAATTATATTTATTCTGTTAACATATGCTGTAAATAATTCATAACTTCTCTGGGGTAAATGAAACGTACGTAAGATGTTCCAAACCTTCCGCCGGGTATTTTCTTACAATATAATACTCCCTCTCCGGAAAGACTTTTCTGTTGTATGTTCCCAGGCCATTCTGGAATTAATTTTCATGTTGGAATTTTGCACAAAAATTGTGACCAATATAGAGATAATGAAACTGGCCTTCAAATAATTCTCGTGTTTTTGATATACCCCATTAACTCTCACACTGGCTGCACAATAAACCTCGTGTTTTTGGTTTACCCCATTAACCCTCAAACTGGCCGCACAATAATCCACCTGGTTCTGGTTTACGCTATTAACTCTCAAACTGGCCGCACTTAGGTTTTACAAAAATATTTTCTCAAGTTTTTTTTCATAGGTAATCTTTAACTGATATTTTTGTTTGCAATATAATAAACCATGTAGCCTATAGTCTATAGTTTATGTAGCTAAATATAGACTATTAAATATAGATTCAAAGCAACCTTGAACATCCGTATTAACAAAACATTTATAATAACAGTCATAAATATTTTGTCAAAATATAACATATGTCAATAAGTCAAAACACTGAACTAAGACAGATATTACAGTTTATTTTGTATGGTATCACTTTAGAGAGATTGTATATCTATTTACTTTGAAATGTAACGTAAAACTCAAAAACTCTAAACATTTTTACAAGAAAGTAAATTGTTAACACGTGACATGGCGTCAATAACAATAGTTTGTAGCAATCCGGAAATGAACGAAATTTGTCCCGAAAATTTACGAATCCAAATAATGGCGTTTATTAGTAACAGCTGTTTCCTTCTGCTCATGGACACATAATAAATGTTCCCAGAAGGTGAAGCAATGTAAGGCAAATACTGCCTTTTGATTGGTCTGTAGCTCCTCCAACTCCACCAACAACAACTGTCAAATTCGTAGAGCCTTTAGAAAAAATTATTTCGGCCACAGACATGCAAGCCACAAAATAAATTACATGTGTCTCTTATAAATGAAATGTTTATATTATTATAGTTAAAAATTGGATCATTCACGCCAAAATATTATAATATGTACCTAAACATTAAATGTTTATGATTTCAACTTTATCAGTTAGTAGAATTATTAATATATAGCTGACAGGGTAGGTGTTTTATAAAATACTTTGGTAATTAAGATCTTCAAATCAAATAAGTAGGCTTCTTACCTACTTTACTCGGAAATTAAACTAAATAATTAAACAATAACTGCCATATCTATAATATAGGTACCTATGACATATTATAATATAATGTGAAACATATAATATGTTTCACATTAACAAATACCAAAATTACAACTTTTCTCTAAAATAATAAAACTTAACTCTACGCCATTACAAAAAAAATTTTAAAAAAAATATATATATGATGAAAACTAGGTGGTTTTGTATTTTCATTCAACCCAAAACCTAGAGTGCCAGGTTTCATGTTTCACCGATTCTTAATGTTGACAATTGTTGTTTTTGGAGTGGGAGGAGCTATACCACCAATCAAATGGCAGTGTTTGCTTTACATTGCTTCGACTTCTGGGACTAGTTAATAAGCCGCATGGACTTGATTTGGAGGTTATGTCTAGCTTATTTTAAAACTCAGTTTATGTTCAGAGATAGTTTATATTTGATTAAATTAGGCGACAGCTGTTTTGATTACTCTTAGCATTACGATTAGCTTTGAATAATGGATATTTTGTTTCTTTACTTTTATTTAATAATGCCCATTGGAAAAAAACTAAAGTAAAATTTTAATATTTTTAAATATTACAAATTCTATAATTAAAACTTGAAAATATGTCTGTCTGTGAATGTGTTATTTTATAAATCAAAATATTTTATGTTTACATCTGTCAATAAAAATTGGACAATTTGAACGAGTTTTATTTCCTGAGGTGTTTTATCAATCACTTATAGAGTTTTACAATTTATAAGCCGAATCATTATAAATGCTTTAACAAAAGATTTCATTCCTGTAAGAGTGAGTCTTACAGTCAATTAGTATTCAGATTTCTTAAAAAATATCTTTTTTTGTAGTTTGTGTATCCGAATGTATGTGTTTGTGTTACTGTTAGTATATTAACTTGTATACGACTTAGCTCAACATTATTCAAACCTAAACGTATTAAAGCCCACAACAGTATGCAAATAGCCATGGAATTATTCAATCACATTTTATAAACATAACCTCAAAGCGAGTATAATTACAATAGGTGGGCTCTAATGGGCCCACTAACACTAAACAAACCGTTCCATCCTGATCCTGTGGGCTAGCTAGATATGCCTACAAAGGCAAAACCACTCTTTGACCACTTGTTATCATTTTTATCTATTTTATGTTGCCAATAACCACTTTAAGTGTTTGTATAGCCGAGGTTATGGTTCGGAATGTTCATTCATTCACGTAAAAGAGTATTAAATCTGACATTGTTGACACTGAATTGTTGGCAACAATGTAAATAGCACAAAGATAAGTTCATCAATCGATTATTGTGCGATAAGCGAGATATTTCCTTTGTGTGGAATTTACATTATTTTTACGCTTTACGTCCATAAAAACAATAGATATGTCTTTAGGAATGAGTTTTCAAAGTTTCTTTTTTCCAACATCGTAAGATCTAACATCCTTTTACATAAAGATAACAACCGCACAAAATGTTAAATGCATTTATTGTGATATTATGTGACTATATCCCAGAGACTTCGTAAGCGACTACCAGAGAGACCTCATACTAGAGCGAATAAAACTGTTTTCACGCTTGTATTAGGTGCTATAATTTGTGTTGTACCAGGCTCCAACCCACTCAGTTCCTAACGAGTCTCCAATAAGATGTCACGTATGTCTATAGTTCGAATATTTGTTGGATAAAATCTCGATGCAAACTGCAACATGGCCGTAATAAAGTGGATTTGGAGGAAAGTTTCAATACAAACTAAACCACAGTATTCATTTTAGATTAGATCTCAACGCAGAGGTTGAAGACCCGTAAGTGGACACTGTTAAAATCAAGTATCTCTATATCATTCACTATTATTATGGATAACTATATGAAGCAACTGTGGCGTAATGTTTATTTTTAAATAAATAAAACCTCTAAACCACAAATAACATTTTATTTAAACCTTATGTACATTTCGATTGCCCAGCAATCATCTTCAGAGGTATTTAAAAAAATATATACAGTTAGTTGTACTTCTAAAATCTTCTTCTTTGTAAAATATATTTACCTTTTAAAGAAAACAATAGGTTCATTTGTAAAAAATGCTATTGCATCGTCAAAAGTGTCATTCTACTTGACGTAAAATAGTTTTCCCATTTGAGGGGAAGAGTTAAAATGAATTTTCCTTACTTAAACAAAAAACGGAAGATTTGTTAAGATAAACGGAAGCTTTCCTAACATCAGCGTTTGGAAGACAATATCTCCTTTAATTTCAATAAACTCTCTAGTTTCAACACACACACACACACACACACACACACACACACACACATCGTGCATCGTCGAAAGTGTCGTTCTACTTGACGTAAAATAGTTTTCCCATTCGAGGGGAAGAGTTAAAATGAATTTTCCTTACTTAAACAAAAAACGGAAGATTTGTTAAGATAAACGGAAGCTTTCCTAACATCAGCGTTTGGAAGACAATATCTCCTTTAATTTCAATAAACTCTCTAGTTTCAACACACACACACACACACACACACACACACACACACACACATATATATATATATATATATATATATAAAATATACATATATATATATATATATATATATATATATATATATATATATATATATATATATAGTTTTTAACGATTCAACTCAACAAATTTTAAACTTGCCATTTTTGTGTTGTACATATTCAAGGTTTTGTTATTACCGTATACTTATTGATACCACTTGGCAAATAAATCATTACTTACTACAAACTGCTGATATTTTCCAGCTGACGCATTTCGCACTATATCAGTGCATTGTTCAATACTGTGGTCCATGGATAAGACTGCTACTAAGGCGTGTTGTATTGTGAGTCTGAGGTGTTTTTTGTCCTATGATGTATCGTTGTTCACAGAGTGGTTGTAATGTATACGAATATAGTTTTACTGTTAGTGTGTTTTGTCGTTTAGAATGTGTTGAGATTGGTTTTTTATAGTAAATGTTTTAGAGTATTTAGAGGTTTTTTTTGTTATGTTCCAATCTATAATACACCCACTTTATGAACAAAAACACATAAAGAACAACAAAACACGGTAATTATGAATTTAGCGGCCACCTCAGGTATATATTAAAAATTGTTCAAAACCAGAAAATATACACACGAATGTTTTTTTAAAGTTTTACTAGGAAAGTTATTTTTATCAATTTAAAGTTGGGTAACAAATTCAGTGTGGAGTATCAAGTTGTGCATCGGCAAGTGGTTCAAAGTTGAAACAACTTTTTGGTTTAATTTTTATGGTTTTTGCACATGTATTTTTAAATATACTTATAAAGCCTCCTTATAATAAAGGATTGATTTGGTTTTAAATGTATACATCACTATTAGCCTATATTAAAATATACCTAAAAAGTGCCCAGTTAGGATAGATTTGGTTGTAATTTTATACATTACTTAAATGGTTAAATGTATAAAATTAGAACCAAATGTAATTCCTTACTGGATACTTCATAGGTATATTTCCATATAGATGTATAAAATTCATCTTTCCTAGTAATAACAAAAATAATATTTATCAATACAGATTTAAGACATTTTTTTTGATTCAAAAAGTTTAGATAGCTAAAACACAAACTACAGTTGTGACGTCACTGCATCACTCCACGGCCGATGTACAACTTAATGCTCCCCACTGAATTTTTTACTCAACTTTAAATTTATAAAAATAACTTTCCAAGTAAAATATTAAAAAAAATTATTGTGCATATCGTCCTATTTTGTGGTTTTGAACAATTATCAATTTATATCTCAGGAGGCCGCTGAAATTCCCAAATTCCCAAAAAATGACAGATTCCCAATAACATAACACACCTGAGCAACAGTCTTGTCCGTGACTCACAGCACTGAACATTGCACTGATCTAGTGCGAAACGCGCCTGCTGAAGAACATGAGTAGGTAGTGTTTTTTTTTGCCAAGCGGTATCAATACGTGTATACTTTTAATTTGAGTAATTTTATGAAAAGCTTACTAAGACACATTTTCGATTGCACTAAGCGACTTTCATCAGAGTCTCCAAAAAGGTTACATCGTCAGTTACATCCACGAAAACCTTTAGGTTTCTAGTAAAATGTTTTAAACTGACTTTACGACGTACACTCTATAAAAACCTCTGTAAATGGGACCTTTTAAAGGCTGCATTGAGAATTCCAATCGCGTTATTTGGTTTCCCCTACATACCGAAAACAAAGTAAAATCCTTTAAAATACATTATTGCAAGGTATACATAAATGTATTGGAGATTTCGTGCGACACTTGTCACCCAAGACGCAGCTGACCCACGCATGGGCGGAATACCTAAACAGACCGCCAACTTAGCGTAATTAGTATTTTAATTGTCAATTACAAAGGCGTTCCGATTGGACGAAAGATTATTGCCATATAAAAGCTACCGTGTAATTACACAGTGTCGCCCGACTCGTGCGCAGAGAAATCCTACTTTTCGAACTTCCGTGAAATAGTTCTTGCGATAAATGCGACCCAGCACGCAACTGTCTCGCTGTCCCCTTCTTAAAGGAGTTTAATTAGCCTACATAAGAGAGAACAGCTTACAAAACCATTATTATTTATGGTTGAAGGTTATTTAAATTTCAAAAAATAATATTTTCAATTTACTTTTCTGTAAAAATATCGTCTACAATGTAGGAAAATGTCCTTATTGAAAAAATTACAAGTATCACACGATGTCCAAGTCATCAATAAAAAAATAAATATTTTAAAACAAGTTCTTACATGTTTTTGATAAAATAAATTTACTTGAATTTTAAATAATAATTAATTTATTCTCCTCAAAAACACAAAATGCTTATAAGAAACAATACTAAAACAACACAAAAGAATTTATACATATGAAAATAAATAATATTATAGGCCCAATATTTCTTGGCTAAGTCCAGATGAATACAGTGTAACGTAGCCACTGACTGCTCCAATGAAACCGACCTACTTATAGAATTTAAAAGAAAAATACTCAATTACCCACCAAATACCATTTTTATGTTTATGTAATTAAATATCATTTTACAGAATATACCGACATTATTTCTTCATAAAAATATAGTATTAAATACGTACTGTCTCGGGAAACTCCTTATTTATACCTAACACACACACACACACACACACACACACACACACACACACACACACACACACACACACACACACACACACACACACACACACACACACACACACACACACACACACACACACACACACACACACACACAAACAAACACACACACACACACACACACACACACACACACACACACACATATATATATATATATATATATATATATTCAATCATTAAATAATAAACGTGTTATGGGTCTTTTTGGAAAAGCCATAAGTAGGCTCCTAATATATTAGTAATTTTATTATTTGGTAATAACAATTTTTTAATAAAACAATTACTAAATTACACATTTTGTATCACTCTGCAAAAAAAACTACTTACTGATATTTTTCAGAAGACGCGTTTCGCACTAAGTCATGGCATTGTTCAATGCTGTGAGTCACAGACAAGACTTGAACGATGCACTGACCTAGTGCAAAATGCGTTTTCTGAAAAATATCACTAGGTAATGGTGTTTTGCCAAGTGATAGCAAAAGTGTAATTGATAAGAAAAACCTCAAGATGTACACCACAAAAACTGCAAGTTAAATAAAAATTACTGCCTCCACACTCGTAGTTCAAAATAAAAATAAGTAATATAAACACACATTTTTCAAGTCAACTCCTACTTAGGCCAACAAAGACGAATTTTACTTTAGCTACTTTTTATTAAACAATTAATAATAACATAAAAAATTAACATAACCTGTAACATAAAATCAGCTATCTTATGAATCATATGTTATCACTTATTTTATGCCAAATGGAATGAAATAACAATACTGCATAACTTGCCCCTTTTGTAAACGTTTTTCTCTCGTATAAAACCAAAATTAATTCCTTAAATTTAATTAATTATTTAATATTTGAAAGCACTGTATTAACACAATTGTCATCCACTACAAGTTTAGAAAATGCACTTGAAGTTAAGTAGATGAATAAAGAGTATTTTATTAAGAGAGAGAGAGAGAGAGAGAGAGAGAGAGAGAGAGAGAGAGAGAGAACTAGTACAAGGAATTAAAAAAATAAAACAGGTATCCAGGAAGTGAATAAACTATTACCACATTAAAAAAAAAATAATTGTCCACTGCTGTACAAAGGAGGTCACGTAGTCTCTAAGAAATTTCAAAAGTGGCCAACATAGACAGGTTTAAATACAGTGCTGAAATTCAAAGTTATAGTCGTATCAAAATATGATGGTGATGAAATTGACGTTTTGCCCAGGTTGAATTTGGTGTGTCCACAATAATAAGGTAAACATCGGCAGAATTAAAGGTTATAGAAGGGGCCAAATTCAGAGGATTCACTGTACAATTAGCAAATCTTGTTTTTCTTCAGCCACCGCCCGTCCTTGACAATTCTGTCATAGAACTCCATGGCGTTCAGTAGAGTGACACCCGTCCCTGCAAGGTAACATTATGAGTATAGTGATCCAGAGTACTACTGATGGTAAGATGATCATCCGTACTTTTATCTTCTAGGCAGAGAGGACAGGCGGAGTCCTCGAGGCCCTTCCCATGAAGGAGGCTCTGGGGTTATTCGTGGCAGGTCGCTTTCCGAGAGATAAAAAGTCATTGAGGCAAGATTTGATCTTACACTCAGCTCCTATCTTTTGTCAGGAGCTAATGCTTCCCAGACTGTCTTTACCATAAGCTTATGGTCTGTCCTATGAGGCTGCATGAAGCTGGATAACTTGAAGAGGGGATTCCATGGGGGAAGGTCACAATTAGTTCTAGCGAGCGTCTTCCTCTAGGAAGGTCAAAACGCACTGTGCCGTCATGGCCACAGTATCCAGAAACTCTTGGTAAAGAAACTTTTCTGGGCAGAAGTTTGAATAAGGCTTCTTTGCACCTTGCGATAACATCGTCTCCTTGTAACGCAGAGGTAATATTCTGCAATGCTGGGGTTGATTCAGAAAGAAAGACCACCTTTTTTGTAGCGGGTCAAGTTAAAAGCCTTTCAGCGGATTTACATATAACTGACCTTTTTCCTTCAAAGTTACTTCTGAGTAAGCCAACTGAGAGTGATCCTTTCGTGAAGGTAGAATCTAGCTCCGCTATACACTCCCATGGCCGATCCGTCCGTGTAGACGTGGGCCAGTCTCTGGCAGGATAGTTTGTAGATGCCATTTCTTAAGCGGTTTACTTTACGAGACATGCGGTATACCGGACTTTCGTTGGGTGATGAATGTAGAACCAAGTTCACAGGATTATCAGGCGTCTTCCGAGGGATTTGAGAGCTACAATGGGTTGTTGCTCACCCTAATTGATATGGAAGCTCTTCTGCAGGTCCAAAGCTCTCTGTAGTGGAGTATTGTGAGTCTTAAGCCGGGCATTGGCAGAAAAGTCCGCAAACGATTTCGACCCTTTCAAATGTTTTGGGATGGCCTGGTAGTGACGAGCCCCGAATGGCTTGGTAGCTGAGTAGCTCTCTATAGTTGCGATTAGGGTTGAGAAAACAGCAGCTCACACAATCCGTAGATAACTATTCTGAACTGTATCCAGTTTCTTCTTAGAAGAGTCACTAGCTGTTGTGTAGGCTTCCCAGGCGTATTCCTAGGCAGGTCTGATGTACGACTTGTATGTAGCTTCTAGGGCTTCCTGAGACTCCTACGTTATTCCAGCAAGAAGTCTCAGGTTCGATTTTTAGCAAGCCCTCTAGACGATGTTTCTGCAACGTTATGGATATGGAGATTCCAGGTTAGCTTGTTATCCAGCCACATGTCTAAATACCCAGTGATGTGGTTCGTTTGCATCACTTCAAGTCATTCTGAACTAAATGAGAGTTGAACCATGGAATTGTTCAATGTAAACAATGTGTATATCACTGTCTTGTCCCTGCTAACAATCATGCCGTATCCGCACAGTTATAATAAAACACATACACACACACACACACACTAGTATAGTATATATATATACTGTACTAGTGTGTGTGTGTGTGTGTGTGTGTGTGTGTGTGTGTGTGCGCGCGCGCGCACGCACATGTATGTATATTTAAGTAAGAAATTGTATCACAGGTTTTCACAGCTATGTAAGGTGTTTCGGCAATAATCAGCCATTAACAGGTGGAACGTTATCCGCACACTTCGTTTCCGATCATGCGCAGTAAGACAATCTCTTCAGAGCAGGCGCACTAATTAAAATGGAATTAGTTGTAGCATTACTGCCTTCTCGGAACACCAGTAGTTAAATATAATGAGCCTGTCCGCCCTCGCTTTCAAATTGAAAGTCATTTTAGATAATTCCAAAATGAGTGCAACTTGGTTAAATTAGAACATTAGGGCCAATGTAGGAGGCGGGGAAGTCAGCTGATCCGACCAATTCCTTATCAGGAGCTGCTTTTAATGAGACACCATTTTGTTACGTGCACCAAGCTTTCGAGTACAATCGAACTGTAAACGGTGTAGTGACCAATACGAATGGCAGTTTTAGGGATTAATTCGGTTACCTTCGGTGTTTGTTAAACTGGGACTCACATGTAGGCATGAACACGTAGTGTTATAGAGCACGCGTTAAACAGTTTTATTGTTTTGAAAAATTAAAAATTCATTTTATATATCATGAAATAGTAATTTATCGTTAATAGACCAGCAAAAACGAGTAAGAAGTACATTAAATTGTTCATTAGTCACAACAAACTATGTTTACACGAATTCCGTAAAATATTATGTTAAGAGATAACCAAGATGAGATATACTGGTTTAAATATTTGGTTTTTAAAAGCTTCTCGTAATGTGAAATTTTTTAAATCATTACGTTTTCACAGCATTGATTTTGTTTATTATTGGCCGATTATGAGGAAGAATTACTTGTATCCAAATTAGAAATAATTCAAATGAAACAGTACGAGGTGGTATTATCATCCAGTATTATAACTGTTTGGTGAAAATAAAACTCTATATCTCTCTCTTTCTGCCTGCTTGTGAAAGAGAGAAACACAGAGAGAAAGAGAGAGAGAGAGAGAGAGGGGGGTGTTTGTGTACATACGCGAGTGTGTGTGCATGTGTGGGAGAGAGAGGGAGAGAGCCTGTTTGTGTGTGTGTGTGTGTGTGTGTGTGTGTGTGTGTGTGTGTGTGTGTGTGTGTGTGTGTGTGTGTCTCATGGGCGGAGTTACAAGTTTCGTTCTGGGGGGCACAAGATTGCCCTGGGGGTATCAATTGGGGTCTAACATTTAAAAGCTTGTTGACATTGAGCCAGCATCCAAAAACTTTCATTACAAGGTTACATGTTCTAAACGACTTTTTTTTATTGGTAAGTTAGGGTATGGTATTCAACGATATTTTCTCATAGAACGCAAATCGGGGACTTTTAGACTTATAGCTCTGCAAAATTTAAAATATTTCACCTTTTTCGAATTTTGCAAAGTTTAAAGTCCAAAAATAAGTCCGGTTTTATTTCTTAACGAAACATAACGTTGAATATCAAACTTCGTGCGGAACAATTGATTAATTTTCATGATTTTTCTTTGAACTTACAGTCATATTTAGAAAATAACTTGCATACGATGAAAATAACTGATATAATTTTTTTAGTATTTTAACGAATTCATTGTCAGCTTTTGTTTATAAAAAAATACTACACCTATCCTGAAAATTGGGGTCCAATGCCCCTCATCGCCCTCCTTAACTCCGCCTATGTTGTGTGTGGGTGTGTTTGTGTGTGTCATTTAATTATGTAATGACCAAACAATCTGTATAAAATTGGCTCTTTCACTAGCCCAATCTAATCACAAACAAATAATTTAATTTTAAAAACTACAATTTAAAAACAATGTACAAAATAAAATGGCCACTTTGCTAAAGATATTTGCAAAGCAGTTGGCTTCTAGATATATTCTTTGGGAAAGAAAAAGCATTGTACTGTGCATAGAACAAAGCCGTAGGAAGCCTGTATAACTTAATACAGACAATCACTTGCTAAGTATCATATGGTTTATTTATAAAGGTAACTATACAGTATGAAAGATAACCATGCATTCCCTGTTAATGTCACTGAAGGAGGCAACAATGCAGTGTCTCTAATTTGTTCAAACGTGTACGCTGAGTGTACATGTGTAACATAAACACCGAACAAGTGTTTAGCACGTTCGCTACCGAGCGGCGCATATATGCGCCGTCCGGCTTTTCACGAGGGTCCGACGGTAAGAATTCGATCTTTCCACACAGACCACGTTAAAGTGGGCTTGACCTTCATTACAGACCAAAAGTGGAAAGTTGTTGTAATCACTTTTTATACTTCATACAAACCCTTGGCGTATGTGTTTGTCGTATATTTTTGTTTTTGCGGTTTTTGGTGTTTCTTTAGGATGGCGCATATATCAGCCGGTCGGTCTATATCCCGAATGTTACGGTCTTCCCACGTATGAGGCACTACAGTGTAGCCCCTCAATTCTGAACCAAATATGATTTTGATGAAAAAAATGTTATAAATTATAGAAAGTATATAGGCTATTAAATTTTGCTACTTGCATAAAACAGGGTTTAAATGTGTAATATATTAAGAAATAACATTATATACGTAAAAAAAGAATGTCTTACAAAGGCTTATATCAACAAATTCCTAAATAACTCGTCTGGGCTAGTCATGCTGAACAGATTGCTTATATAGGCAACATATCTTATTGAAAAGATGCTGACATTATAAACAATATTGTATCAGAGATAAAATATCTTTACATTTGTGTTATACAGTAGGTCAACAAAATATTTACCTGTCATCATTTGGGACAGGTTTATATCCTGTGTTGATAAATGTCATTTAGAGTGCATTCTTTGTGATTCTAATGGAATAGAATGGTCCAAGAAGAGAGACCTACGGCCCGTATGTGAGTCGGCTGGTCTATACCTAAAGTTAACATTGCGGTAGCGAACGTGTTAACTGATTTTAAAAATTCATCTCTTTTCTATTCAATTTCTTTTTTTCTTTCTTAAAATCCAATAATAAATCTTTTTGCAAAAGACTTCGAAATCTCGGTTCTAAAACAGCTTTTGCGATCAGGCATTTCCCGATATTATACCGAGGACCGGAGCGAACAGGGCCAATCTGTGAGGCCAATCTGTGATTGATCGATGAACTCCACCCTGCCAATCACCCACCAGACAGACGAGAAGTGTTTAAACAATGGCGGGATTTCCGATTGATATTGTAACCTCGCGTGAACCTGGATGATCGATCAACTGTCCGGTCTCAAACTTGTTTACATAATGAAATCAGGTTTGTCAACTTCGTAGAACGAAATTTCCCTTGAACGTTGATGATGGATTGGATGTGTTGAAGTAATTGTAAAAATTGAAATACGGTGGAGTAATTGCGATATGAAGGGCTACAAGAAACGTCTATACGATTTGTTACACTAATGTTTAGTTTCTATTTGAAATTCCTTATAAATATGCGATTTTATACTTTTTTTAAATTTTAAACTTTCCTAAAATAGGGGCTTAGGTTTTGATTGAATGAAGTTTGTGGTTTCGGTAGATGTGTGCCATTTTCATTTAGACCATACTTATGTAGGAGAAAAAACATAAAAACACAAATTAATCATGTATTAACTAAGACGCGTTTCAATGACAAAATCATCATCATCATCATCATCATCATCATCATCATCAGTGAGTGTTCCTACTACAATCTCTAACCTAAAATTATTCTATTTTGTATTTTGTAGAGACTATTTTTTATTAACATAATCGGACAAGCTAAGCTCAAAATATAGTTGTTTTATTGTAAAGAGTTTATATTTCTAAAACTTTAATTTAAATGAAAAATTAAACATTTTAAATATAAACAAATTTAAACTTAAACATAAAAAATGTAAACGTATAAAAATAAATATAAATTTATTTTGTTTGCATAAAGTTATGTTACTTTTGTAATTTAGGAGTCAGGTTAACACTTATGTAATGTATCAAAGTATAATCAATATGATATTATTATTTTGTTCTAAAACAAATAGTCTTAAGCTTTTTAAATTGTGTTGCATAGAATACTACCTATTCTTTTTAAATAAACAAGAAAGTGTCTAAGAGAGAACAATAATTCTTATTATGTTATTGGTTTATTTTTGCGATTGTATTTTTGGATTATATTGTATTCTAAATCAATGGTAATTAGGTAGGGTGGCTTAGTTTTTGGATTTCTTGGAAGTTACCGACGATGTCGCTAATTCCTGGATCATTTGGATTGATATTTGTGTCATTTTCTCCAACGATCTCGATCTTAATACATTTAGGGCTTGTATTAGGCATCGTCAGGCTGTGTGGGATTTGGAAATCGAAACGTTGGAGCTACGTCCATGTTTAGGTTAAATTTAATAAACTAAAAGAACATGTCTCTTAAAAGTTCAGTTCAAATAGTTCAGTTTTCATTATTTCTTCCAATTTATTGTTCGTGGTCTTCCTTTAATCGGAGGTATTTCCCCTCAGATACAAATGCGTATTACGTTTGTCTTTTCTCTCCCACATTTCCCTTACACAGCTCCCTCACTAGTAGACAAGCGTATTACGTTTGTCTTTTCTCTCCCACATTTCCCTTACACAGCTCCCTCACTAGTAGACAAGCGTATTACGTTTGTCTTTTCTATCCCACATTTCCCTTACACAGCTCCCTCACTAGTAGACAAGCGTATTACGTTTGTCTTTTCTCTCCCACATTTCCCTTACACAGCTTTCTCACTAGTAGACAAGCGTATTACGTTTGTCTTTTCTCTCCCACATTTCCCTTACACAGCTTTCTCACTAGTAGACAAGCGTATTACGTTTGTCTTTTCTCTCCCACATTTCCTTTACACAGCTTCCTCACTAGTAGACAAGCGTATTACGTTTGTCTTTTCTCTCCCACATTTCCCTTACACAGCTTTCTCACTAGTAGACAAGCGTATTACGTTTGTCTTTTCTCTCCCACATTTTCCTTACACAGCTTCCTCAGAAGTAGACAAGCGTATTAGGTTTGTCTTTTCTCTCCCACATTTCCCTTACACAGCTTCCTCACTAGTAGACAAGCGTATTAGGTTTGTCTTTGCTCTCCCACATTTCCCTTACACAGCTTCCTCACTAGTAGACAAGTTACTCAAGGGCAAAAGGTTAATCACAATTTTATATCAGAGAATTTAAGTTTCTATTACTGCCATTTCACACAAAAGACTGCTGGATGTATGCATTTTTCGATTAGTTGTCCTGCCTTTGACAATTGTTTCTTATTTCAAAAAGATAATTCATCCCTCATTTTGCCACAGCAGAAGTAGCGATTTACCAACCATCCAGTAGTGATCATTGGGTTCTCCTGCTCAATGACCTTATGTAATCAAGTTTTCTTTTAAATTGATTAAATTACACATTATTTTATACTAACACATAGTCATTGTATTAAATATATATAATTACGTTATAATGTATGTACACACACACACACACACATGATTAAAAATGTTCAAATACAAGAATTGTTTTATTTATATTTTTTTCAAAGTTTTTCACTAATAAATATATTAGCATCTTCAGTTTAAAAAAATTAGATACAAACTTTTACAAAATTTTTCATTTCATTTATAGTACAATTTAATCATATATGTTTCTTGGTATTTTTATTTCTATGTAATTCCACCCATGACACCAATGACCTTGTAAATAATTTGCTGTATTGATTTCACTTGAATTTGTTCACTAATTAAATTGTTTTCAACTTTTTGTTTATAAATTTGTAATATTTTATATAACACACAAACACACACACACACACACACACACACACACATACACACACACATATATATATATATTCACTTTAATTCTTTGTTAATTTCTTTAATTAATGAGATAATTCAAGTCAAAAACTAAACGTTTTTCGTCAGGGTCATTGGCATCATGTCAAAAATCACATAGAAGTATACAATTTGTTTATTAATACCAATAAACAAATGATTATATGATTTAGATTTGGTAAAAAAATTGTTATATTATTGTAACATCTTGAAGATCCTAATACATTTATTAGTAAAAAGCTTTTAAAAATATACCTATAAATATTTGTTGTGTTTGAAACAATTTTAATCATTCACTACATTACAAGAAAACGTAGTAACGTATTATGATAATAAAATAGAAACTACAGTATACAGGAAACCTACTTCAAACAACACCACAACACACTACAAATGTAACCACCCCTGGACACACAAAATTAACACTTACAGTAACATGATAAATAAAGCAATAAAATACACACAGGATAACAAACAAAAATTAAATGAAGAATTAGATAACATTACAAAAATAGCAATAGAAAATGGATACAACAAACACCTTATAAAAATCATATACAATAAATTTATAAGAAAAACATAACCTCAACACAACAATATAACCTGAACACAAAAATAATAAAAATAAAAAAATCTCCCTAAAATATAAATACACCAATAACAAAATAGAAAAAATAACAAATATATACAATAAATAATAATACACTCCAACATACAAACCAAACAACAAAATAATAAAATATCTTAATAACACAAACCACAAAACAAATTCAGAAAAACATAACCTATCCGGAATTTACAAAATTATATGTAACAACTGTAACGCATTTTACATAGGGAAAACAACCAGACCATTTAAAATAAGATTTGAAGAACATTATAGAGCACTCAAAAACAAAAATTCGAAAGTATCAAATGTTGCAGCACACCTAATATCACATAAACATGAAATAACAAATTACGAAAATAACCTAACCATACTTGAAATAAATAATAACCCAATAGAACTAAACTCACTAGAAAAATACCACATTTATAAAAACATACACAACAATTTAATGAATCTACAAACAACATATACAGAAGACACACTATTCAAAAACATAATACACAAGACTCAAGAGGAAACGTATATGACGTCAACAATTACCAACACGACGCACCGAACATCCGCACCAGAAAAATTGAGAAAAAGTAATCAGTGATTTGACAATGGTCAAGTGACCGAAAGGCGCCTCATCACTCAAGGTAAAATCATTGCACTTAATGGTGGATAAAATTACTTACAATAGTAATATATTAACTTCATATATATATATATATATATATATATATATATATATAAGAAAAAAACAAAACATAATGTCTCATAAATGATTAAAAACAGTTAATAAAAAAAAATAAACAAATGGTACTTTACTAATTAGTTTGTCTTTTTTAAAACTTTTATATTCCTACTGTTCTGTAGGTAGATGTTTATTTAGTCTGCTGCTGTTTCAAAACTGGATAATAGACGGTAGGCAAATTGTAATGCATTCTCCACGGTCAGTAGGAGGGCCCCTATTTTATTGCGGTGTAATTATAAGATATAAAACTATCTGCAGTGTAAATTGTTCGCACGAAACGAACAACCCTTTTTCAGAAATAACTCAGCATTAAATTGTCAAGTCTTACTGTGCGGTTCACTTTAATATAAACGTTACTAAAAACCTGTAACATCTCAATTAATAGACGTGTTAATAAAATTGCTAATTATTAGGCTGGCAAGACTGTGCATACAGGTTATGGGTGCGTTCACCCACACATCTAGTCATTTACCTCTAATAGCTGCACCTGGTTTTATATAGTAATTGCCCTCTCGTTAAATTAAATACATACTAGTTGGTCCCGTTGTACAAACGGAAGGCAATATTTTACCATTTCTAATTTGTCGTTTGAGATAAATTTGCAGTTTAAAGTAAAAAGGTTATAAAATCATTAATTGTCAGAGACAACTAGTTAAAAGTAATATTGCATTAAAACGCTCAGCTCTTGTAATTCAAGGTATCTAAAGCTAAATAATTAAATACTCTTAAGATAAAATCTTATAAAACAGTTTTAATTATGCTTTTTTTTAAAAAGAAATATTTTTCTTTCTCACTTCTATTTAAAGGAAACCTTGTTAGTTATGAAATAACTTTTATCGTTTAAAGTTGTTAATTTTGTATTTTCAAATGGTAATATTTTCATGTAAAATGTTACGTTGGTTTGTGTACGCTTCAAAAACTCAAAAAGCCGTGCAGCGATTGAAGCGAAATTTGGACACGAAACACGACCCGCTTTAGAGAATGATTTTATGTATTTTGGCATCAGTAACTTGCCAGTGATCGCGAGAAAAAAAATAGTTTATCAACTGTCAGCAGTGAATCAGCAACTGCACCATCTGCCGGGAGAGAGGAGAACACTTCCCATACTTAATCTTTATATATATAAATATTATGTTGGTGTGTGTACGCTTCGAAAACTCAAAAAGGTTTGCAGCGGCTTAGGTCAAATTGTGACACAACATAGAACCTTCTAGGCTTCTTTCGCGCCAGTATCATGAAATTAGGGGGAACTTCTTGGACGCGCCAGGTGGAAATGAGAAAACATTTCTTATCAGATTGATTCTGGCAACGGTTCGATCACACAATGATATTCCCTTAATCTCTGAAGTAATACAAAATTAAGCTTCTATGGCACGTAGGCTTTGTTTTGTTCCTCATTTCCCATCCATGCAACCACAACGTACTTCAGCAAAGCGTGCCAGGGTACAGCTACAACCACAATCAATTATTTTTGAAACTCGTTTCATGAAAAACTAATCAGCGAGTTTTGCCAATTAAAACTAGTTTTTTTTCATCTGATGCTTAGACGTTGAAAACTTAACTACTGACTATGATGGCATAGTTTTGAGACATTGTTTATTTAATAAATCTGCCCAAACATTTTGACATAAATTGTACCCCCCGGGAGAAGGGTTATATCTGAAACTTTACCATTAACCAAAATCTAAAGTTCCTCATTCAAAAAAAATGTTGTATAATAGTTCCCCCCGGGCAGTGGACGGTGTTTATTATATAGGAGGTATTTCATTTTAGATTCATTTTCCAATCTGCTTTAAACCATATCAAAAGCGTAGCTTGTGATATAAGACATATTTTGCAATTAAACAAAAATAACTGGTTCTTATAAAATATTTTTATAACTATCAGAAGTCGTTAATATCAAACATTTTTTCTTGTCTCAAAACAAAATTTATTTTAACTGGAGACATTTATCTATATTATAATGTAGGACGACATAGGGCTTTGTTTTATAAATGCAACTTTACCTTATAGGTTTTTTGTGTGTTGTGAAGTTATTTTTGTTTTTTTTAAATACTTTTAAATCTGAGGTTTATTACACGCTATTATATGAAAATTGTATCACACACGCTTGCGTTCGTGCGCGCACACAGACACACGTGTGTGTTATGCGCTCACACAACCGCACACCTTATTTGTCATGGGTAAGCCTACAAGCCTATGCACTTGATGTGTTCCTGTCACCGGTAACAGCTTCATGTATCGGTTCCTTATATGGGAGCTGCTTCCAACTTGTGACATCGATAAATAACTGCAATATCCGAGCCTTATCCAGAACTGGAGCTGTATTCTCACGGCTAGACATTGTCGGTAATATTGCACGCAGCAGGGGCGTAACGCAAAATGTGTCTCAAGTAGTACGTTATTGGCTGCGTACAGAATATACTTACGCACTAGGAAGTGGTCCGAACACTTGCGGTCTTCTCTGGCCAGCGTTGTCCTCTTCTTTCGCCTTTAATTATCTTTAGTAGTTTCCAATAAACTGATAAGTTCTTCACGCAAAGCTTAAAGTGAGGTAAGAGCGTAAGTATGTTTAGATTCGGCGAGATTAAATAATGTTAGGTTAGGTTTGGTAAGGTTATGTTAGGTCAGGTAAGGTTATGTAGGTTAGATAATGTTAGATTAGGTTAGATAAAGTTAGGTTAGGTTAGGTAAGGTTATGTTAGGTTAGGTAATGTTACGTTAGGTTTGGTAAGGTTGTGTTAGTTTAGGTAAGGTTATGTTAGGTTAGGTAAGGTTAGGTAGGTTAGATAATGTTAGGTTAGGTTAAGTAATGTTAGGTCAGGTTAAATAATGTTAGGTTAGGTTAGATAAGGTTAGGTAGGTTATAGAATGTTAGGTTAGGTTAGGTAAGGTTATGTTAGGTTAGGTTAGTTTGGGTAAGGTTAGGTTAGATAATATTAGGTTAGTTTAGTTATAGTTAGGTTAGGGTAGGTAAGATTAGGTATATTTAGGTTAAGGTAGGTTAGGTTAGGCTGTATAATGTTAGTTTAGGTTAGGTTAGATAATGTTAGTTTAGGTTAGGTTAGATAATGATAGGTTCGATATCATTAGGTTACGTTAGAAAATAATAAGTGAGGTTAGGTAAGGTTAGGTTAGATAATGTTAGGGTAGGTTAGGTTAGATAATGTTAGGCTAGTTAAGGTGTAGTTAGGTTAGGGTAGGTAAGGTTAGGTATAGGTAAGTTAAGGTATGTTAGGTTGGGATATATAATGTTATGTTAGTTTAGGTTAGATTATGTTAGTTTAGGTTATGTTAGATAATGTTAGGTTCGGTATCATTAGGTTACGTTAGAAAATAATAGGGGAGGTTAGGTTAGGTTAGGTTTGACTAGGTTACTTTAAGTTATATAACCTAGATGAGATACATTATCTTCTTCCTCTTCTTTACTAAGGAAACGAATTACAGTTCAAAACCAATATAGCTTACTGAAGAATGTCTCTTAAAACACATTACTCATGTCTATCTTTAACTTCAGTAGCTGATATCGTGTTACCTATTCACTTAAAGATATTCCCTTGCATAAATTAACTGTAACCTAGACTTCAATAAGAACAGCTGATTCAGGAATCTCGTCTTTTCTCAAGGCGGCTAGTTTAGCGTCGTCTAAGTGCAACTTCTTACAAGATTGAATAATTACTATGTTTTTAGAGCATGGGCCTGGTTCAAGAGTAAGACAGGGTTGAGCAGCCATATTTAAACGCTCGCTATCAAAGAGAGCAAAGTGACCGGAGCTACTTTAGGTTATGTTAGGGCGCTACGCTTCAAATGCCCATTGCATTAGACTTTCGCGCGCTGAGTTGACCTGGGGATTGAATAATTACCTTAAAATTGTGTGACGCTGCCTAGGAAACATCTCGGTTCCTTTTAAAGTAATAATAAATGTGTTAGGGGAATGTAGGCCTTAATGTTATTAATTTTTACAACATTTCAATATCATCTGTAGCCTATAATAGGTTGACTGATGATTACTTTAAAGTTTATGAAAAACGTATTTAGTTCTTTAATTAAAATAAACAGCATACAACTTCCTTTTTCGGTACAGTTAGTTTTTAATAACGTTTTAGAAGAGGTTTTGAAATTGTGATTCTATAGCAAAATTAATTATGTATTTGAATTATTTTCCATTAGAAAAATTAAGTATTTTATTTCTATTGCAGTTCATATGTCTTTGAATGTATTTAAATATCAATAGTGAACATATCCTTTCCAGTTTTAACTATTTGTTTTCCTTCTATTAGTTCACATTCTCCTTATATATATATATATATATATATATATATATATATATATATATATATATATATATATATATATATATGAGTGAATACAAGAAAACAGTGTTGCAAAGTTTATATATATAACACTGGAATGCAAACTTTCAATATTTAATACAATAGTTTTTATTCGACCTTTCAAGTTAAAATTCATTTTTTAAACTTGTTGTGGTTGGCACTTTATGTTATTACAGTGTTTTCAAATGTTAATTATATATTAAAACTAATGAATTAATTTTAACTTTATATGGGAGAAATGCTTTTCACAAAAGGGGCAAGATATGCAATATAGTTATTTCGTCCCATTTGGTTTGGTTTAAAATAATTGATAACATATAATTTCATAAAAATGTTGATTTTTATGTTATAGGTTATGTGGTGAAACTGCTGTTTTAACGCATATGTTGTTACTTTACATGAATTGTAATTAGTACATAATTAAGTAGAAATTGTGTTTGTTTAAATAAGTAGGAATTGACTTTAAAACAATTTTGTTTATATTACTAGTCTGATAAGGCGGTAAGGGGCAGGACGTAGCACATAAAGCAAACAGTAACATGTATACATTACGACAAAGGGCTTCAAGAAACGCCCAATTTACACTTCACTGAATTAATTCCGTACGTTGAACAACTTCACCAGTTTCACCTCACTAACAACCGTATTGTAATTCTAAACGTGTCAACACCGGTCAACCAATAAATACTCCCGATTAAGTCACGTAATCAATGAACCCGGCAGCGTTCCACCTCTATTTGGCGTTATTACCCTGCTGACGACCATGTTTGTTTTTAATTAGTTGTAGGAGGTAGTGATGGAATATCCGGTAAACAAAGACCTCATCAGTTCCCACAGTTGTACTAATAAGATCGTAAACAGTGCTGATTGGTTGTACATTTTATCACGTACAGAAGTGTACTTGAAATACTCATGGTAAATTTAACTGTAAATTAAATCACGTTGAGAAGTAGTTTTTTTGTAGAACCAAACAAGAACGGGTAAATAATTCTATGGATTTTAGAAATACAAATATTACCAAATTAATGAATTTTGGAGGTTATTTTGAAATTATATTGTTTTGTATAACTAGGCTGTTATTTATCGTATGTATCGATTTGGTTTACATAGATGTTTGGTTTCGAGGTGGATCTGTTCTTGAGGGTTTTTGAATTATAGAACAAGGAATGTAAACTACAAATTTTAAAATAAATTCCCACTTAGATCAACAAACAAATATTTAGTTTTTATTTACTTTTATTATTTAATTATAACTAATATGAATTACGTAACATAGCCTGTGCGTTAAAACAGATGTTCTACCACATAAAATCAGCAGTTTTATGAAGTCATATGTTACCACTTACATCAAGTCAAATGTAACTAAATTGCATACCTTGCCCCTTTTGATAAAAGTTTTCTCTGATATAAAACTATAATTAATTTATTATTAATTTTAATTAATGAATTAATATTTTAATATCTGTGTTACTGCCGTCCACTACAAGTTTAATAAAATGTACTTGAACTCGAGTGGATGAATAAAAGGTGTTTCAAAAACGATTAAAAATTTGAACAAGATATAAGAAGAGTGAACAACAAAAGATGATATATTATTTTTGTGTGCCTGTTTATGTCTGCAAATCAATCAATCTTACTGGACTGTAAGCTTGACTCTAGTTGCACCCTTTTCTACCGCCTTGAGTTCTCTATCCATATTTCCTGCTCACCATAACCATTTTGTAGACCTGAAACACCGTTTTTACTCATGGTTGAACCTATTGACGGCTATCCCCATAGATGTAAAACCAATGTTTTCATTGGGGTGATACATTGTCGGCGGATTTGTTTTGAAAGCTTACTATTAAAAACTTAACTTAAGAAGGTGCCCTACCAAGGTGCCATAGCTACATGGCAGCAAGAAAAGCACCAGTAGGATTGACAATTTGTTTGAATATATGTTTCAAATATTTCTGTATTTTATAATTTGATGGAATTCTTTATGCGAAAGTTATTATCGTAACAAGTGAGAGAAAACATTTTTTGGTCGTAAAAGAATTTCGCCTCCTATATGAACGCCTTCAGATGACCAAAATTCAACTGATCAAAACGTACCCAATTTTCAACTAACCAAAATACAGGATTTTCAACCAAACGAAAGTGCACGGACTTCAACTAACCAAAGTACACGGACTTCAACTGAAAGAAATGTTGCGGGTTATCTTATTGCCGTTCCGACTATTTACAATTATAATAAGATACTTTACGATCTATGGTCTAATCAAAACGAATAATATTGCTGCATTACATTTACTTTAATAACGATAAAGTAAAATCTTAGAATTTTGAGAAATATTTTTTAAAAAAACTACTAAGTTTAGATATTTACAGAAATATTACTTCCCATTTATTAGCTTGAAGTTGTGCGATAAACGCCTGCGGAACGGAAAAATTATAACCCGCAACATTTCTTTCAGTTGAAGTAAGTGTACTTTGTTTAGTTGAAAATCGTGCACTTAAGATAGTTTGAAAGTCGCGTATTTTGGTTAGTTGAAGTTTGCGTAAATTGTGAGCGTACATTTTGGTTAGTTGAATTTTAGTCATTTGAAGTACATCTTTGGCATATGGTATTTCGCAGAGCCTCGACAGTCCATTACTTTCGAATTTAGATCTTTCATCAACATTTTCGGAGAATAATGGCACCCCTGATTTATCATATAGTTACCAGTGTTCCTTAATCTAATACATTGTCCCTATAATTTTAAACAGAGTTTTACAGATCTCTTCACCACAAACTGTTTCTTCTGTCGTTGGATTTGTGTATTTGGTATTCGTTGTAGCCGCGAAATCCTTTCGATCATTAAGTAACTATTCCCCATACTTGAGTCTTGAGTACGTTCTACCTTATTTTAATGAAGGCACTCAAGACCAGTAAGTCACTAAAACCTTTAAGAACAGTGGAAACCTCGGTTTGGCCTCTGTATTAGATTACCTTTAAGGCCTACGAATTCCACCGAACTGAGTTCAAATAGTTTGAGGTCGACAGTTGTTTGTTAATACTGCCGACGTGTCGTTAGGGGTTACTGTGTCTTTAAGACATTCAAATTAATCAGTAAATTAGTAAACATTTTTTGAGTTGTTGAAGCTAAAACATTTATAGCGACGCCTACAAAAACCTATTAGATGGACATAAACATACAATTTCACGTCAGTATGATTTCCATCAGGTTACGCTCAGTCATCTCAAAGTGAATTAAATGGTAACATATCATTTCATGTAACAGCTGATTTTGTGTATATACAGCTGACTGTATGTTGTAAAACATCAGTTTTATCACGTAGGTTATGTTAAACTATTTATTGAACATTGTTAAGGAAAGTTTTATTAAATCTCAGAAGAAATTGTTCAGCATAACGATAATAATAAGGTATCTATTTTAACCCAATATTTTAGATAAAAACATTCTTAGGCACGTCTAATAACAAATGTTAAGCCAATTTCTCACTACGCAGAAATACAAGTTTTTCTCAATTCATTTCTGTAGACGTAGATATAAAACCGACGTGGTTTTCACTGCTGTCGGAAACCCGCCCTTCTCTCAGACTTCAACAGCCTATATTCTTTTTTAACATTAAACCGTAATTAATAGTGCAAATTTAGTGCGGTGTCACGAGGCACCTGGTTTATATAATATACATCATAACTCGCTGACCTTCAAGAGTTTAAATATAGTATTGGATTTAAAATATAATGCAAATAGTTTTAAAACTACTAATTTTAAGTGAAGACAGAAATTGTTAATTGTTAAAAACCAGGGGTGGAAACCTCTTCTCTCAATGACAATGGGAAATGCACTCCCTAAAATATACGAACTTTGTATAGTACCTTCGTAAACATGGATGTTACATTTAATTCTTTTGTTTGATCAATTTGAATAGAAAAAATATAAAATGCACACCAAAGGCTTAGCGTGGTTAAGTCGGCGCTCTGGCACCCTGTGAGCTTGCCATAGAGCTGTGGGGTTCTTGCGCTACTGGAGCCGCTCGAAGTGATTCTCTACTGCAGCAGCTGTCTCATTTCTCACTCTCTTAATCTTGAGGTCTCTATGTATGGACAAATTTCGGACCAACCATGGAGCCCTCACAATAGTTCTCAACACATTATTTTTAAAGCTTTAAATAACTTGCAGATTGCTGCTCCTAGTGCTCCCCAGAGGGGGAACTCTTATTTTCATATGAGCTTGAACACTTAGGATAAAAATGTATAATAAAATAATACCTTTCGGAAAACTGATGACGGCGCATCTTGCATAAAGCAATCCCCTCATTGCAGCCCTTCTCAGAACGACCAATTGACTTGCTCGTATTGCGAAATCCTATCCTCAGGAAAGTTAACCATTAAACCTAACTGAATCACTAAATCATTAAACCATTACCTTTTCTGAATCACTTATAAGAAATGTTTCCCAAATACAGGAGGTGGAAGCGTATAGGGATGTTGTTCCCAAAGCACCAATCCCTCACCAAGTACACAATGGTGGAAAATATGGTTATGTTAAAGAATATTTAGAAATTATATAAGGGTGTAAATGCCAGCACAGTAAAGCCTTACGGCGATGGAGTAAAGAGCTAGAAATTTTTAAAACATACAGCCCGTGAGGTTTAACCGTGTCTCTGACCTTGAGATCGCTAGGGTAAACTGCGCTTCAGCGTGGGGTCAAAGCCCAACACTACAGAAAATATCAGTGTCGTGTATAAAGTGTAGACAGCTCTAATTAACTAAATAATAATACTGTACTAGTTTGATGTAGACAGGATCTTTAAACGGGTTGCTCTGCTTCTGCAAAGAAAGAGACACGATTACTAAAGAGACGATATATGTATTGTATAATGTTTTCAGTTAGGCTAGTAGTCAAATGCTAGCCCAGGACGAGGGACACCGTTAAACTTCACACACTGTACTTTCTTAGAAAACATATGGAATGTATATGTAAATGGAACATATGAAAAATGTTACATTTGAAGTATCCTTGCAACTGTAATAAGCATTATTATTGTATAAAAATTAGTATCACTGTGGCTATCAAGCAATATTTTTTAATGTTATTAAATTACTTCTTTTAGTTCACCCTCTCCTTATATATGTATCTTATACAAATTTTCAGTCGTTAATAAAATACGTTTTTATTCAGTAGATGACAATTGATTTCAACGCAGTTTTTTAAAAATATCTTATTCTATGAATTTAATTTGAAAATTCGTTTGGATTCGAATTGAGGGACTACATGTTTGTAATCCAGAGTTTTTTCACTGAGCCAACTTTACCACAGCTAGACACCTATTACTTAAAGATACTTAATGTATATGAAATTATAAGAAAATGTTCTTTCAAAAAGTCAAGCTTTACAACAAATGGATAGAAAATTAAATTATAGGCCTAAATCAGCATCATAATACAAAAACGAATAAATTTAGTAACAAACAAAAATAATAGTCTAACGCTATATACTGAATAGAGGGAAATTCATATTCGCTGCCTATTTTGGAGCTTAATGTTGTGATTCTGTCACATGTATAGGCCTATACATGTTTTTAATACGGTATTAGTAATTATAAAAAAAGTAACTAAAATATATTTTTTTACCATAGTAGGAATTGACTTTAAACATTATATATATATATATATATATATATATATATATATATATATATATATATATATATATATATATATATATATGACTCGTTTTTGTATCTAGAAAGCTTTTTCAAATACGTTTACACACAGGATATTTCCAAATTTCAAAACTATTTTTATTCGAACAAGGCTCACTTTTTTATTTGGAATCACTTGTTCGCGCCGACACCAGGAGATGTATAAACGTATGTGGAGCATGGTTTGCTTGGCTGTCAAGTTGGCGTGCCTGGAACCCTGCTGAGCATGTGTTCTAACGAAGTGTCAATGGGTGCTTTAAACGTGTCGCGGCCACGAGTGACGATCGACTCCAGGCTAGAAATCGACTCTGGCAGGGTGGGGGCAAGTGAGATCATCGGGATGGTTTCATAAATATCCTGGTTGCGACGACCAGAGATGTACATCATCAGCTGTTTGGAATGTGTCTGTTGTTTGACGAAACATTAGCATACTCTTTACAAACTAAAACAAAAAATTATTTAAAGTCAATCCTACCTAGATAAAAAAAAATATATTTTAGTTGCTTTTTATGTACCAATTACAATCAATATAAATAAAGTAACATAACCTATACGTTAAAACAGTTGTTCAATCACATAAGCTATAACATAAAATCAGCTGTTTTATTAAATCATTTGTTATCACTTATTTTAAGTCAATTGGGACGAATTAACTGTATTGCCTATCTTGCCCCTTTTGTGAAACATTTTTCTGCTATATAAAACTAAAATTAATTCGTTATTAAATATAATTAAAGAATTAATATTTTTTTAAAAAACTGTATGAACATCAAGTGTCATCCACTACAACTTTAAAAAATGAATTTAGACGAGTGAATGAATAGAAAGTATTTTATTAACGATTGAAAATTTGAACAAGATATATATAGAAGTAACATGAAGTAACAAAAGGAATTGATAAATTATGACAGAAAACAAAAATTGTTTATAAATTCATACTTGTAGTAGACCTTATCTTTTACAACAAATTTTAACCAAAATATATTGCAATTGTGACTCTCGTTAGTTAATTCGTATGTCTTACTGAAAATTTCAGAGTTTTTTGGTTTTAGTAATTTTATTTAGACCAATTTTCTCACAAGTAAATAATATACAAATTGTATTAAAACCCATCGTGTTTTTAGTAACTATTTTACGAAGTAATTGTGCGCCAAACATTGAAAACGTCGGTTAACAGTTTGTTCCCATTTAGGCCTAATATCCATACAACTCCTAAATATACGCTTATGGGACTTGAAATATTATCCATCACAGACCGAAACCATAAGAGACTACCATTTACGCACCTCACTCGATGCTCGAAAATTTCACTATGAGCTTATATCATAGGAGTCGAAATCCGGACGAAAATTTTCTACAGCCAGCATTTCAAGACTTGTGTTTATGTGAAGTTCTTTACTTTATGATTTAGATTCACACCTTTCGCAGCATTTCCATTTCCTCCAGAATCACTGATATATATATCACTTTCACTACTAAAAGTGAAATATACATATCACTATACGTACTTAAATAAGAATCTTACTTGGTATTTGTGCGAGGTAACTTTCAAAGATTGAGAGCATCACTGTGATGCTCGATAATTGAGATACTATCAATCTTTGAAAGTTAACTCGCATAAATACCAAGTAAGATTCTTATTTAAGTACATACAGTGAAATTGATAAGGGAATACAAGAAAACAGTGTTGCAAAGTTATATATATATATATATATATATATATATATATATATATATATATGTATATATATATATATATATATATATATATATATATATGTATATATATATATATATATATATATATATATATATATACAAAATATGTTTTCTTGTATAATAATCAAAGGTTATTCAAATATAAGAATTATATATATTCAAAGCTATTCGTTGATAAACAGTACCAACATCATCAGGAATGAATAATACCTCCTGTTCATTCAATACAATGAATGTATTATTCATTCCCGATGATGTCGGTACTGTTTATAAACGTATAGTTTTGAATATATATATATATATATATATATATATATATATATTATAATTCTTGTGTCTGAATAACCTTAGTTGTTTTTGATATATATATACTGACACTTATGCTTTCACGGATGGAAAAATATAATGAATAAATATTAACTGGAGTACATCCGTTCATTCTGCAGTGCATAAAATCGCAGGTCCGACGTTTCGCTAGAATCTCATCTAGCATTGACGAGGTGAACCCAAGAACAGTTGAAGAGCGAGTCAACTGTTGTTGGGTTCACCTCGTCAATGCTGGATGAGATTCTAGCGAAACGTCGGAACTGCGAATTTATGCACTGCAGAATGAACTGATGTACTCCAGATAATATTTATTTATCATATATATATATATATATATATATATATATATATATATATATATATATATATAATACTTTTTCTGACTATAGACTCATCATAAACTCAAGTTAGTGGCTGTTAGACTACGTAGCGCATTTGTAATAAATAATTTAATATTTTAATAAACATTCTATTTAATTAATCGTGACATTTCGTTAGATCATGCCACAAACTAATTAAATCTTTAAGAGCAACTTACATCCAATCTTTCGCTTTTCTCAATTAATATTTTTGTAAAACTACAACTACGTTATACTCACTGATGATAAGTTTAACTTTAAATCGTTTAAGCAAATAAATGCTTTGTTTATGGGTTGATGTTTGTTATTACTTTATCCTTACATCTGTCACAAGCTAAGCTCTTGTTATGGTGTAATTATAGGAAACGTATTCTGTGAGGAACCTAAACTTGTGCCCGGAAACGTTTCCAAGTATGATTCTAAACCATGCGTAATTACATTCAATTAACCTTCTTTAAAAGTTTAGACATTATAACATGGTTGACCCTCGTTGTCCCTGCTATTATTATTTCCGAATCAGCCCGCTAAATACCCTCGATTAATTACTTATGTCGAAACCAGCCGACTTTTGCAACATTAACGCGTGATTACAGGGTGCCTATGAAACTGCTCGCCTTAATTAAAAGCTAGGGAGACGTTAAATAATTTATCTATTTGTGAAAACAGCTGTTTTGCTTTGAAGGATTAACGAGGTGGGTCATCAGAGGCGATCGTAGTACTAGCCCTGGCTGGTATCAGACCTGTGACTGTAATTGTACACAGATTCGTCGCGTTTTGCCTTCTTAAATATCCTTTTATAATACTCCTATGGAACCGAACTGTTTTTTATAGGAATTATAAAGTAATTATTTGTTTAGAACTTATTTTTTTATATATTTTGAAATAAAAATAACATCTTTGAGCAATATTTTAAACTAAATAAATTCTGAAATTCTGAATACACGCATCTGCCCTTCTGCTAGGAATATTTGTATATATTCGAGTATATTTTTCTGTTTATTCTAACATTACAATATTTTCTTTGTAAGCGAGTTCCGAAGATACTACTGCAGATAATATTGTAATGTTAAGAAAAGCAGAAAAATGTACTTGAACATACGAAAATAAAACCTCTTTACCAAAAAAAGGTTTTATTTAAATTCTTATCCACATTTAGATTGTAAAGTAACCATCTATTTTTTTTCTTCAGAAAAAAGAGTAACTAATTTCAAGTTACACTTGTAATAATTTCCCGAATAATAAAATTATTATATAGGTTTTATATAAAACGTTTTTGTGGTCAAGAGTTTTTATTTATTTAATATATTTGTTGAAGTTTAAAAGTAATCAACTACTTTGACTTCTATTTAGATCATAAGTAATTACTTGAGTAACTAATTGAATACTATCAACTTGCTTGCTGACGCGTTTCAAAACAGTCGTTTCATTGATCAAGCTAACGTGTTTTGAAACAGTCGTTTTATTGACCAAGCTAACGTGTTTCGAAACAGTCGTTTCTTTGACCAAGCTGACGTGTTTCGAAACAGTCGTTTCTTTGACCAAGCTGACGTGTTTCGAAACAGTCGTTTCTTTGACCAAGCTAACGTGTTTCGAAACAGTCGTTTCTTTGACCAAGCTGACGTGTTTCGAAACAGTCGTTTCTTTGACCAAGCTAACGTGTTTCGAAACAGTCGTTTCTTTGACCAAGCTAACGTGTTTCGAAACAGTCGTTTCTTTGACCAAGCTGACGCGTTTCAAAACAGTCGTTTCATTGATCAAGCTAACGTGTTTTGAAACAGTCGTTTTATTGACCAAGCTAACGTGTTTCGAAACAGTCGTTTCTTTGACCAAGCTGACGTGTTTCGAAACAGTCGTTTCTTTGACCAAGCTGACGTGTTTCGAAACAGTCGTTTCTTTGACCAAGCTAACGTGTTTCGAAACAGTCGTTTCTTTGACCAAGCTGACGTGTTTCGAAACAGTCGTTTCTTTGACCAAGCTAACGTGTTTCGAAACAGTCGTTTCTTTGACCAAGCTAACGTGTTTCGAAACAGTCGTTTCTTTGACCAAGCTGACGTGTTTCGAAACAGTCGTTTCTTTGACCAAGCTAACGTGTTTCGAAACAGTCGTTTCTTTGACCAAGCTGACGTGTTTCGAAACAGTCGATTCATTGACCAAGCTAACGTGTTTCGAAACAGTCGTTTCTTTGACCAAGCTGACGTGTTTCGAAACAGTCGTTTCTTTGACCAAGCTAACGTGTTTCGAAACAGTCGTTTCTTTGACCAAGCTGACGTGTTTCGAAACAGTCGTTTCATTGACCAAGCTAACGTGTTTCGAAACAGTCGTTTCTTTGACCAAGCTAACGTGTTTCGAAACAGTCGTTTCTTTGACCAAGCTGACGTGTTTCGAAACAGTCGTTTCATTGACCAAGCTAACGTGTTTCGAAACAGTCGTTTCTTTGACCAAGCTGACGTGTTTCGAAACAGTCGTTTCTTTGACCAAGCTAACGTGTTTCGAAACAGTCGTTTCATTGACCAAGCTAACGTGTTTCGAAACAGTCGTTTCATTGACCAAGCTAACGTGTTTCGAAACAGTCGTTTTATTGACCAAGCTAACGTGTTTCGAAACAGTCGTTTCATTGACCAAGCTAACGTGTTTCGAAACAGTCGTTTCTTTGACCAAGCTAACGTGTTTCGAAACAATCGTTTCATTTACCAAGCTGACGTGTTTCGAAACAATCGTTTCATTGACCAAGCTAACGTGTTTCGAAACAGTCGTTTCTTTGACCAAGCTGACGTGTTTCGAAACAGTCGTTTCATTGACCAAGCTGACGTGTTTCGAAACAGTCGTTTCATTTACCAAGCTGACGTGTTTCGAAACAATCGTTTCATTGACCAAGCTAACGTGTTTCGAAACAGTCGTTTCTTTGACCAAGCTGACGTGTTTCGAAACAGTCGTTTCTTTGACCAAGCTGACGTGTTTCGAAACAGTCGTTTCTTTGACCAAGCTGACGTGTTTCGAAACAGTCGTTTCTTTGACCAAGCTGACGTGTTTCGAAACAGTCGTTTCTTTGACCAAGCTAACGTGTTTCGAAACAGTCGTTTCTTTGACCAAGCTGACGTGTTTCGAAACAGTCGTTTCTTTGACCAAGCTGACGTGTTTCGAAACAGTCGTTTCTTTGACCAAGCTAACGTGTTTCGAAACAGTCGTTTCTTTGACCAAGCTAACGTGTTTCGAAACAGTCGTTTCTTTGACCAAGCTGACGTGTTTCGAAACAGTCGTTTCATTGACCAAGCTAACGTGTTTCGAAACAGTCGTTTCTTTGACCAAGCTAACGTGTTTCGAAACAGTCGTTTCTTTGACCAAGCTAACGTGTTTCGAAACAGTCGTTTCTTTGACCAAGCTGACGTGTTTCGAAACAGTCGTTTCATTGACCAAGCTAACGTGTTTCGAAACAGTCGTTTCTTTGACCAAGCTGACGTGTTTCGAAACAATCGTTTCATTGACCAAGCTGACGTGTTTCGAAACAGTCGTTTCATTGACCAAGCTAACGTGTTTCGAAACAGTCGTTTCATTGACCAAGCTAACGTGTTTCGAAACAGTCGTTTTATTGACCAAGCTAACGTGTTTCGAAACAGTCGTTTCATTGACCAAGCTAACGTGTTTCGAAACAGTCGTTTCTTTGACCAAGCTAACGTGTTTCGAAACAATCGTTTCATTTACCAAGCTGACGTGTTTCGAAACAATCGTTTCATTTACCAAGCTAACGTGTTTCGAAACATTCGTTTCATTGACCAAGCTAACGTGTTTCGAAACAGTCGTTTCTTTGACCAAGCTGACGTGTTTCGAAACAGTCGTTTCATTGACCAAGCTAACGTGTTTCGAAACAGTCGTTTCTTTGACCAAGCTGACGTGTTTCGAAACAGTCGTTTCATTGACCAAGCTAACGTGTTTCGAAACAGTCGTTTCTTTGACCAAGCTGACGTGTTTCGAAACAGTCGTTTCATTGACCAAGCTAACGTGTTTCGAAACAGTCGTTTCTTTGACCAAGCTAACGTGTTTCGAAACAGTCGTTTCATTGACCAAGCTGACGTGTTTCGAAACAGTCGTTTCATTGACCAAGCTGACGTGTTTCGAAACAGTCGTTTCATTGACCAAGCTAACGTGTTTCGAAACAGTCGTTTCATTGACCAAGCTAACGTGTTTCGAAACAGTCGTTTCTTTGACCAAGCTGACGTGTTTCGAAACAATCGTTTCATTTACCAAGCTGACGTGTTTCGAAACAATCGTTTCATTTACCAAGCTAACGTGTTTCGAAACAGTCGTTTCATTGACCAAGCTAACGTGTTTCGAAACAGTCGTTTCTTTGACCAAGCTGACGTGTTTCGAAACAGTCGTTTCATTGACCAAGCTAACGTGTTTCGAAACAGTCGTTTCATTGACCAAGCTGACGTGTTTCGAAACAGTCGTTTCATTGACCAAGCTAACGTGTTTCGAAACAGTCGTTTCATTGACCAAGCTAACGTGTTTTGAAACAGTCGTTTTATTGACCAAGCTAACGTGTTTCGAAACAGTCGGTTCATTGACCAAGCTAACGTGTTTTGAAACAGTCGTTTCATTGACCAAGCTGACGTGTTTCGAAACAATCGGTTCATTGACCAAGCTGACGTGTTTTGAAACAGTCGTTTCATTGACCAAGCTGACGTGTTTCGAAACAGTCGTTTCATTGACCAAGCTAACGTGTTTTGAAACAGTCGTTTTATTGACCAAGCTAACGTGTTTCGAAACAGTCGTTTTATTGACCAAGCTGACGTGTTTCGAAACAGTCGTTTCATTGACCAAGCTAACGTGTTTCGAAACAGTCGTTTCTTTGACCAAGCTGACGTGTTTCGAAACAATCGTTTCTTTGACCAAGCTGACGTGTTTCGAAACAATCGTTTCATTGACCAAGCTAACGTGTTTTGAAACAGTCGTTTTATTGACCAAGCTAACGTGTTTCGAAACAGTCGTTTTATTGACCAAGCTAACGTGTTTCGAAACAGTCGTTTCATTGACCAAGCTAACGTGTTTCGAAACAGTCGTTTCTTTGACCAAGCTGACGTGTTTCGAAACAATCGTTTCTTTGACCAAGCTGACGTGTTTCGAAACAATCGTTTCATTGACCAAGCTAACGTGTTTTGAAACAGTCGTTTTATTGACCAAGCTAACGTGTTTCGAAACAGTCGTTTTATTGACCAAGCTAACGTGTTTCGAAACAGTCGTTTCATTGACCAAGCTAACGTGTTTCGAAACAGTCGTTTCTTTGACCAAGCTGACGTGTTTCGAAACAATCGTTTCATTGACCAAGCTGACGTGTTTCGAAACAGTCGTTTCATTGACCAAGCTAACGTGTTTCGAAACAGTCGTTTCATTGACCAAGCTGACGTGTTTCGAAACAGTCGTTTCATTGACCAAGCTAACGTGTTTCGAAACAGTCGTTTTATTGACCAAGCTGACGTGTTTCGAAACAGTCGTTTCATTGACCAAGCTAACGTGTTTCGAAACAGTCGTTTCTTTGACCAAGCTGACGTGTTTCGAAACAATCGTTTCTTTGACCAAGCTGACGTGTTTCGAAACAATCGTTTCATTGACCAAGCTAACGTGTTTTGAAACAGTCGTTTTATTGACCAAGCTAACGTGTTTCGAAACAGTCGTTTTATTGACCAAGCTAACGTGTTTCGAAACAGTCGTTTCATTGACCAAGCTAACGTGTTTCGAAACAATCGTTTCATTGACCAAGCTGACGTGTTTCGAAACAGTCGTTTCATTGACCAAGCTAACGTGTTTCGAAACAGTCGTTTCATTGACCAAGCTAACGTGTTTCGAAACAGTCGTTTTATTGACCAAGCTAACGTGTTTCGAAACAGTCGTTTCATTGACCAAGCTAACGTGTTTCGAAACAGTCGTTTCTTTGACCAAGCTAACGTGTTTCGAAACAATCGTTTCATTTACCAAGCTGACGTGTTTCGAAACAGTCGTTTCATTGACCAAGCTAACGTGTTTCGAAACAGTCGTTTCATTGACCAAGCTAACGTGTTTCGAAACAGTCGTTTCTTTGACCAAGCTAACGTGTTTCGAAACAATCGTTTCATTTACCAAGCTAACGTGTTTCGAAACAGTCGTTTCATTGACCAAGCTAACGTGTTTCGAAACAGTCGTTTCTTTGACCAAGCTGACGTGTTTCGAAACAGTCCTTTCATTGACCAAGCTAACGTGTTTCGAAACAGTCGTTTCATTGACCAAGCTGACGTGTTTCGAAACAGTCGTTTCATTGACCAAGCTAACTTGTTTCGAAACAGTCGTTTCATTGACCAAGCTAACGTGTTTTGAAACAGTCGTTTTATTGACCAAGCTAACGTGTTTCGAAACAGTCGTTTTATTGACCAAGCTAACGTGTTTCGAAACAGTCGTTTCATTGACCAAGCTAACGTGTTTTGAAACAGTCGTTTTATTGACCAAGCTGACGTGTTTCGAAACAGTCGTTTCATTGACCAAGCTAACGTGTTTCGAAACAGTCGTTTTATTGACCAAGCTAACGTGTTTCGAAACAGTCGTTTCATTGACCAAGCTAACGTGTTTCGAAACAGTCGTTTCTTTGACCAAGCTAACGTGTTTCGAAACAGTCGTTTTATTGACCAAGCTAACGTGTTTCGAAACAGTCGTTTTATTGACCAAGCTAACGTGTTTCGAAACAGTCGTTTCTTTGACCAAGCTAACGTGTTTCGAAACAGTCGTTTTATTGACCAAGCTAACGTGTTTCGAAACAGTCGTTTTATTGACCAAGCTAACGTGTTTCGAAACAGTCGTTTCTTTGACCAAGCTAACGTGTTTCGAAACAGTCGTTTTATTGACCAAGCTAACGTGTTTCGAAACAGTCGTTTCATTGACCAAGCTAACGTGTTTCGAAACAGTCGTTTCTTTGACCAAGCTGACGTGTTTCGAAACAATCGTTTCATTAACCAAGCTGACGCGTTTCAAAACAGTCGTTTCATTGACCAAGCTGACGTGTTTCGAAACAGTCGTTTCATTGATCAAGCTGACGTGTTTCGAAACAATCGTTTCATTAACCAAGCTGACATGTTTCGAAACAGTCGTTTCATTGACCAAGCTGACGTGTTTCGAAACAATCGTTTCATTGAATAAGCTGGCGTGTTTCGAAACAATCGTTTCATTGACCAAGCTGACGTGTTTCGAAACAATCGTTTCATTGACCAAGCTGGCGTGTTTCGAAACAGTCGTTTCATTGACCAAGCTGACGTGTTTCGAAACAATAGGTTCATTGACCAAGCTAACGTGTTTCGAAACAATCGTTTCATTGACCAAGCTGACGTGTTTCGAAACAATCGTTTCATTGACCAAGCTGACGTGTTTCGAAACAGTCGTTTCATTGACCAAGCTGACGTGTTTCGAAACAATCGTTTCATTGACCAAGCTGACGTGTTTCGAAACAATCGTTTCATTGACCAAGCTAACGTGTCAGCAAGTAAGTTGATCATTTTCACTTAGTTACTCAAATAATTATTTATAAATTATTCTGTGAATTCAAGACGATTACAACGAACAGCTTCTATTTACATCCTACAAATGATAAGAAAGTGTGTGAACATACGAGTAGGTAGGAGAGGTAACCCCCCCCCCCCCCCCTAGAAGATGTAAGGGTATGTATAGTGTCGTACCTAAAGTATAGGTCAAATTTTAGAAGCTGGCATTTGCCCCTTAGGTAAAAGAAATTGTGTATTCGCCGTCTAGAAAACATCAGGCACTGCCGGGTAATCTCAACTTACCCGTCCCAACCCTTAGACAATACCATTAGCGCGCTTCCGTAACGCCCTATTTACATCCTACAAATGATAAGAAAGTATGTGAACATACGAGTAGGTAGGAGAAGTAAAAGCCCCCCCTCCTAGAAGATGTAAGGGTATGTAGAGTATCGTACCTAAAGTATAGGTCAAATTTTAGAAGCTGGCATTTGCCCCTTAGGTAAAAGAAATTGTGTATTCGCCGTCTAGAAAACATCAGGCACTGATGACATCCCTCATCGAGTCCATAAATCTCGGCTTACCCGTCCCAACCCTTAGACAATACCATTAGCGCGCTTCCGTAACGCCCTATTTACATCCTACAAATGATAAGAAAGTGTGTGAACATACGAGTAGGTAGGAGAGGTAACCCCCCCCCCCTAGAAGATGTAAGGGTATGTATAGTGTCGTATCTAAAGTATAGGTCAAATTTTAGAAGCTGGCATTTGCCCCTTAGTTAAAAGAAATTGTGTATTCGCCGTCTAGAAAACATCAGGCACTGATGACATCCCTCATCGAGTCCATAAATCTCAACTTACCCGTCCCAACCCTTAGACAATACCATTAGCGCGCTTCCGTAACGCCCTATTTACATCCTACAAATGATAAGAAAGTGTGTGAACATACGAGTAGGTAGGAGAGGTAAACCCCCCCCCCCCTCGAAGATGTAAGGTTATGTATAGTGTCGTATCTAAAGTATAGGTCAAATTTTAGAAGCTAGCATTTGCCCCTTAGGTAAATAAAATTGTGTATTCGCCGTCTAGAAAACATCAGGCACTGCCGACATCCCTCATCGAGTCCATAAATCTCGGCTTACCCGTCCCAACCCTTAGACAATACCATTAGCGCGCTTCCGTAACGCCCTATTTAAACCTGTTGTTATTTTTGCTATGCTTTGATAGCTATTAAAAAGTAACAAAATAATGAGTCAACCCTAAGAGTCAGCGGAAGCCCAAGGATCGATGTTTTTGAAAATGAACTACGAGCGCCTTCACCCTTCCCTCGTCTTCGTCTCTCGTCAAGGCCGTATTCCTCAAGTGCCAACTTATAAACCTTTACCTATAGATCACCCTTATATTGGAGTAATAAAGCTATGCTTACGCGTTGCACATTTGCAAGGAAAACGTTAAAGGGATTATGGATGGAATTAAGTAGGACTGCGGAGAGAATATAAAGGTCTCCTGGAGAATATGTGGGGGGTCGTTGCATCACTTGTATACGGTCGTGTTACTGAGAGCTATACATACTCTCATGGGGGTCATAGAGGTACCTACACACTCTGTAGGGAAAAGTAAGAAATGGTTAATATACTAAAATAAGATCAAGGAAAGCACTTAAGGATCCTCTGGTGTGGGGAATAGGAGAAAAATATAGCAACGCATTTGCAAGGTTGACTAGCTAAAGAAGACCAGCTGATCGCACTCCTTCATCAAATTGCATTATTGGCATTTTAAATAGCCTCCTTACGTTTTAACTAGTAGAATAACCGGGAACAAATATTTAATATCATTTAGAATTAGCATCATCAATAATTTAAATTACCTCTATTTTAAAGTTCGTGTCTTTTTTCTATTTAAGAAAGAATTTTTTTTTGTTGAGCGTTTTTGCATAGTCAGAAGAATCGTCGATGAAGAGTGCTGTCGATTTTTAATTTTTTCTCAATGTTTTAAATTGTTGCAAATTTGCCATTGATATTTCCGTGTTGTATGTTAGTGATGTGTTTTGGTTTATTTTGTTTAATAGAGTGTTGAGCTTAGTGTTTGTGCACAAAATCATTCCTCAAGATAGGTGAGGAATGCAACCCTAAGAAATAAGCAACCAAGATCCTCTCATTCTCCATGTACAGAGGAATATTGTCACCCTAACGTTATTGTGTATCTTCAATCCCGCTAACATCTGTAAACCCTGACGTTAAACACAGCCCCGACTTGAAACAGGAAATATTTTCAACGCTGGTGCACGTACATAGCCCTAAGGTTAAAGTCTACAGCTTAACCATCAACCAATATCTAAACATCTTTGCTTTATCACAACAAAAATCTCCCGGAGCAGTTTCTAACACGTCCAACATTTTCCCAACTCAGTATTCTAATCTTTATTAAAGAAATTAGCATGGTCTCACGCGTGTTTTTACTGGCTACCAATTAAACACGCCTTAGAAAAGGCTGCCAGTTCCGCCGTCACTGCTGCTTCCGGCAACACGCCGCGCGTCCACATAAACCAAAACTAATGCACAGATTATCAGCGCTTTCTGGCGGGAGATCGAGACAGCTCGCGGCGGCGGAAGTGTAACCAAGGCGGGTTGTACTGTTGCTTCCTCATTCTTTAAGTCTCGTGTTGAGATCGCAATGAATAAATGTCTAGAAAAAATTATTATTAATTTATTTGGCTTTTCCCTTTGGTTGTGAAATAATATTTAGGAATATTTAATTAGATATAAGAACTCCAATAATTATTATTTTATTTAGGCCTTATTTTTATTCTATAGATTTGTTTTATGTCTTACTATGATTTAAATAGTAAAACTATGATAAGGTATTAACTATTAAATATAAACTTAGGGTGGTTTGACTGGGGGTTGTGTGATAGTATCAATATCGTGATGGCGGAAGGAACCAATTGCTCTGGTATTAAGTTTCATTTCGACATAGAGATTTTGGTTTCTAATCAAGTTAAAATGTGACTTCATTAACGGTAACTAAAGATCCGAATGGTAGTGGTGGTGTTGGTGTTGTGGTTGTTGTTGATGGAATGGTTGTTGTGATGGTATTATAGGGGGTGGAGGTATTGTAGTTGGGGTTGGTATTGTGAGTGGGGGTGTTGGTATTGTAGGTGGTGGTATCGGTGTGGTTTTTGGTGGAATGGTGGTGGCGGTCGTGTTATTGTAGGTGGTGTTGATGGAATGGTGGTGGTGGGGTTGGTGTTATTATTGATGGGTGGGGGGGTGTAGGTGGTAGTATTGATGGAGTGATGGTGTTGTAGGTGTTGATGGTGGTGGTAGTAATGCTGTGAGTGGTGGTAGGATTGGTGTTGTTGGTGGTAGGGATGTGGTGGTGGCGATGTTTATGAAGTGGTGGTGTTGATGATGGTGGTGGACTTGGGGTTGGTGTTTTTAATGGTAGGATTGTGGAGGTGGTGTTGATGGAACGGTTGTGGTGGTGGTCTTGGGGTTGATGTTTTTGGCGATGGGATTGTGGTGGTGGTGTTGATGGAATGGTGGTGGTGGTGGTGGTGTTCTTGGGGTTGGTGTTTTTGGTGGTGGGATTGTGGTGGTGGTGTTGATGGAATGGTTGTGGTGGTGGTCTTGGGGTTGATGTTTTTGGTGATGGGATTGTGCTGGTGGTGTTGATGGAATGGTGGTGGTGGTGGTGGTGTTCTTGGGGTTGGTGTTTTTGGTGGTGGGTTTGTGGTGGTGGTGTTGAGTGGTGTTGATGGAATGGTTGTGGTGGTGGTCTTGGGGTTGATGTTTTTGGTGATGGGATTGTGCTGGTGGTGTTGATGGAATGGTGGTGGTGGTGGTGGTGGTGTTCTTGGGGTTGGTGTTTTTGGTGATGGAATGGTGGTGGTGGCGGTAGTGTGGTATATTTTGTCCGTTGAAGTAAGTACGATATCATAAACGTATTTGTTACGAGTGTTAGTTTTATTATTAAATAGAACAATTAATAGTTACAAATACAAATCTAAATACTTTATTTTTAGCCTTCAAGGGTTATTAGAAAACACTTGGAGTCTAAAAAATTCTCAAAATTGAAATATGCGTAGCATACAATAAACATATACTTCGAAAATATTGGGCAAAGAAATAAGATAAAATGGTTATAAAAAACAAATTTCTTTATGAGTTGAAATTATGTTCATTCTAAAGCCCATATGATATTATTATAATACCATATTTAACATTTTATATACCACGTTAATATGTAGAAATACCATAATGTAACTGGTAACGAAACGTTTACTGATTCATTTACCTATGATACGGTAATATATAATACAACAATGTTTACAGGCTTGGTTTTAAGTCAACTTGACTTTTCTACCGTGAGGAAAGTTCTTCTTGAATATCAAACGATTCTGATTAAAAAAAAAGGCTTGCAAAAGGCTTGCAGTTTAAAAACACATAAATCATTCAAGTAACACTGGTAAGGAAAACTGCCCATGGTTATATATAAACAAAGGAAGCATAAATGTTTTAAATAAAGATTTCTGAAATAATTAATACACATTATTATATGCATCCTTATATCATTTACACTTTATTGTAAGAAAAACACTTGTTATAGTTTCTTTTCAACTGATTGGCCTTTATTAAAAACTACTCATTTAAAAATCTTAAATGCCAAGAGACTTTGACGCCAAGAGAGGTGACACGTTGCATTTTGTTCTCAGATAAAACTTAATGGCTCCAATTATTGCAGTTATATTAATTATGCGGATGTCGCAGATTCTTGGCGTTAACTTGATTGAAACGTTGTTCGCTGCGATCGGCCACTTCCCGTTTGGATTATACTTTACCCAGCCTGGCCTTGATTCGTAAACTTTCTCATGCAAGCTTTAAAGTCAATGTGTCGTTTAAGCAGGGTGTCTCGTAAGATATAAACTACATAGGCTAAATACAACATAAAATAAAATACACTGAGAACGTGTTTTTTTTAAATAAAGAATTTTCACTAAATATTTCAAAAGTTTGTTAATTTCAATATATACATAAATACTTATACCAAGCTAATCTTCACAACTTTTTGAATTCGTTCCACCTATTTAGGCACAGGTTTGTGTTTTTACACATTGAGGCACATTGAGCACCTCATTTTACTGCCTTTACTAACATCAAAATATTATTCTTTTTCTACGCGTTTCGGATTAATTACATTATTATAACCTTAAAATATATCCTTTTAAATAAGTACAGTTTAATGTTTTGTTAAAGGGGTTAATCCGAAACGCGTCAACGAAGAATAATGTTTTGAGGTTAGGAAAGAGAAAAATGTAATAAATGTATAACCAATATTCTCAGCAGAAATAAAAATTAGTTTATTAACAATTTAAATTGTCTTCTTAGATAAAAACGAAAAATATTAGTCAATATTTTTATAAAAATATGTTTGTAACAATTTTTATTTTATATACATTATTTTCTAATTTCTATTGTAAAACATTTTTTATATTTTTATACACAGGGATATTCTCAATGGAATGTTATAGAAATACGCACAGACTTTTATGCGATCTCATAGAGACATATCAAACAAAGATGTATTTCTCTCAAATTGCCTTGGTTCACAAGATGCATCCCGTTTTCTCCTCAACGAGTTTAATAAACTCCCGAATATGGCTCCAATCCAAGTCCTAAATCGTATAATCATCTTCTTGTGGATCTGCTGTACTGTGCTAGTAGAAATTCTGTGGCATTTACTTTAGACCCCTCATTCATAATATATCACCGAGGACTGGGCAGATGCCTGTATTTGGAGGCGGTAGAGAACATGCCACTCTGCTTTCTTCCTGCATTGCTTTAGTAAAGAGAATGATTGTGAGGTATCTAGAATCAGATAACCCTTTATGCTCCTTCCCCAGTTCATCTCTCCTATTTTATCCCCCTGTTGACTATTGATATCTTTAAAACGTTATTAGGTAGATGAAGAAAAAACAAATTTTTGTGTCTCCTATTTGCGATAAACGTATTACACCTGATGGCGTTGTGTTGAACAAAATCACCAACCTTTCAAATTGGTGATTATGTCACCAATTACACATGGTGTTGTGAAGTAAATTGCCTCTTATATTTTCTCAACAATGGTATACTTTACTCTCCGGGGGACAACTCACTTCCCCCGGTTGAGAGGACCTCCTCATGCGGACAGAGGATCATATAGCATTTTTCACTCGTCATTTCATTTCCCTTTTCCGTATTTCTTACCCTACAAAAGAGTGAAACTGATGGATACCTTGTGATGGAAAGCCTACGCTTTGAAGCCATATTACGACCTTTATCATTCCTTCAGATGGTAACGTATTGGATTATAATCCGCCTCAATCAAGTTATATTTGATTTTAATATGATGATTTTATATGATTTTTGATCTGTGGATTGTCATCTGTTTTTACTGTATTGAATTCTGCGGATTGTCATCTGTTTTTATTCTATTAATTTCTGTTAATTGTCAGCTGTTTTTATTGTAATAATTTCTGTGGATTGTCAGCTGGTTTCACTGTATTAATTTCTGTGGATTGTCAGCTGTTTTTACTGTATTAATTTCTGTGGATTGTCAGCTGTTTTTATTGTAATAATTTCTGTGGATTGTCAGCTGTTTTCATTGTATTAATTTCTGTGGATTGTCAGCTGTTTTTATTGTAATAATTTCTGTGGATTGTCAGCTGGTTTTACTGTATTAATTTCTGTGGATTGTCAGCTGTTTTTATTGTAATAATTTCTGTGGATTGTCAGCTGTTTTATTGTATTAATTTTGTGGATTGTCATCTGTTTTTACTGTAATAACTTCTGTGGATTGTCAGCTGTTTTTATTGTATTAATTTCTGTGGATTGTCAGCAGTTTTTATTGTTATAATTTCTGTGGATTGTCAGCTTTTTTTATTGTTTTAATTTCTGTGGATTGTCAGCTGTTTTATTGTATTAATTGTTGTTGATGTCAGATGTTTTTAATGTATTAATTTCTGTGGATTATCAGATGTTCTTATTTTATTAATTTCTGTATAATGTCAGCTGTTTTATTGTATTAATTTCTGTGGATTGTCAGCTGTTTCTATTGTATTAATTTCTGTGGATTATCAGATGTTCTTATTTTATTAATTTCTGTATAATGTACTAGTGTACTAGATCAAATGTTTGTAATGTATTGTTTTTCTGCGAATTGTTTTGTTCTCCCTATTGTGAAAAAAACTGAAGAAGCATTGATAAATATAAGTATAACCGTGTTGTATTGAATTGGAATGCTAGTGAATAAAATGTATTGCGATTAACGTGTGCTATTTACGATCATTAATTCCACGTCATCCTTCTTAGGCATTTATTAGTCACGCTTGGATAATAACCTTAAAACAAAAACGTATCGCCATGAAAATTAATTTAATATAAATATGACCTTAATTGACATAATGTGATAATAGTAATAAGTATGATAAATAGAAAAAGTTGGCTTAACAAGAGGTTAAGTATAATGTAATACAAGATGTGTGTGTGTGTGTGTGTGTGTGTGTGTGTGTCTGTGTGTGTGTGTGTGTGTGTGTGTGTGTGTGTGTGTGTGTGTGTGTGTGTGTGTGTGTGTGTGTGTGTGTGTGTGTGTGTGTGTGTGTGTGTGTGTGTGTGTGTGTGTGTGTGGTGTGTGTGTGTGTGTGTGTGTGTGTGTGTGTGTGTGTGTGTGTGTGTGAGTGTGTGTGTGTGTGTGTGTGTGTGTGTGTGTGTGTGTGTGTGTGTGTGTGTGTGTGTGTGTGTGTGTGTGTGTGTGTGTGTGTGTGTGTGTGTGTGTGTGTGTGTAATGTTTGTATGTAAGACAAGTAATAGGTTATAGACAAAATATTAAGTCCCGTCCTATGTAGATCTAGAAATTTCCATACGGTATATTGACTCTGATAAAACTTTATGGCTCCAATTATTTCTGTTTATATTAGTTATACAGATTCCGCGTCATCATGACATGAAAGTGATTGAAGCCCCGGTTCACTTCGTTCCGTTCCCTGTCTACGTCGCTATTCCCTTCAAATACCAGTTCCACGGTTATTAATATAACAAGTTATGTGGCTTTTTTTGTTTTAAATCATGATACAAAAAACTGAACCATAAATATCAGACTAAAAATAACGGCGCACGCAGCTGTTTCATTGCTGCTACTTACATTTACTTCTCTTAAGTTAGAAAGTTCTATTAGCTTACTTAAATGTAGTATATTTTTCTACATTTAAAAGTATTTAAAAAAATGTATTTAAACTTTTTTTAATTAATTAAAACCGTTATAATTAGTACCCGTTATAATTAGTATTTGTTATAATTAGTATCTGTTATAATTATTACCCGTTATAATTAGTACCTGATATAAATATTACCTGTTATAATTAGTACCTATTACAATTAGTACACGTATTATTTAGTACCTGTTATAATTATCACCCGTTATAATTAGAAACTGGTATAATTATTACCCGTTATAATTAGTACCTCATATAAATATTACCTGTTATAACTATTACCTATTACATTTAGTACACGTTTTAATTAGTACCTGTTATAATTAGTATCAGTTTTAATTAGTATCTGTCATAATTAGTACTTGGTATAATTTGTACCCGTTATAATTAGTAACTGTTATAACTATTACCCTATATAATTAGCACCTGTCATAATTATTACCCGTTAAAATTAGTACCCGTTGTAATTGATACTTGTTATATTTAGTAAATAGTTAGTACCAGATATAATTAGCACCTGTCATAATTATTACCCATTAAAATTATTACTCGTTTAAATTAGTCCCTGTTATAATTAGTACCCGGTATAATTAGCACCTGTTATAACTAGTATTTGTTATAATTAGTACCCGTTTAAATTAATACCTGTTATAATTTGTACCCGCTATAAATAATGCCTGTAATAATTAGTATCCGTTTTAATTAGTACCTGGTATAATTAGTACCTAACCGAGTTGTACTTCCTACAAAAGTAGCGTTTACAGGTTTGTAGAAAAGTTAGATTCTAAAGACTAGGTTCGAAGGTCTGAGTTGACAATGGGACACAGCTCCTGAAACGGCCGTCCTCAATAATCTAAAACATAAGTGCTATTATAGACAAATGTGACTTACTAACACATGTTCAATTGCTTTTAGTTACAAACTACCACCTCAAGCGAAGATTGACTCGATTCATTTGAATTTTGCAAACCGAGCATCAGCAATCCATGGACTCGCTTAGAGTTGACAATGGAATACATCTTTCGAAAAGGCCGTCCCCATTAATCAAAATATCTAAGTACTACTATAGGGAAGTGTAACATAGTAACAAATGTTAAATTATCCCAATAATAAATAAATATAAATAAACAAACAACAAAAATCTATAACGAAATTGTATTAAATCTTTACAATAATAATATAACAAAAAAATGTAACAATAATTATACAACTATAAGTATATAATAATAAAAAATATAAAGCGATAAATAATAAAATAGCAACAACGAACAGTATAAAAGTAAACAAAAAATAACAATAAATAGAACACAACAATAGGTAACAGTTTAACAATAAATAATAATTAATATCACTATAACAAAAATATAATAAAATTCAATAAATAAACATAGATACACAAAACACACACAAAGAAACATATGTATAAATTATAATTTGTAAGAATATAAAAACATAGTATTATAATATATTTTGGAATATAAAATTTGAAAAAATATGTTTAAGTGGTGCAAGATAACGATAACGCGGTCAATGACCGATGCATCGTCCCTTAACACCACCTTCAAACTCCCTTCTACCTTAAAATGGCAGGAATATTAATTAAAGCAACACAATCCACCAATAAATATCTGATTGTGAAGAAATCTCCGTAGAACTGACATACTGGTGGATCTTCACGACCCATCAACTATCCATAAGTTGCAAAAGAGTGGCCAACGCGAAGCTGTGTAACCACCACTTCCTCCCTACGTTTTAAACGAATTGAAGACCTCCTTGGACGGATGGTATCTTTAATTTCCCTCAGCTTATTCTGAATCACGGTATGCCACTCGTCATTCCAAGCAGCGAGCAATATATATTTCGCAAAACACACATATTCAGATGGCATAACTCGTTGAGTAATTGGCACCAAACCTGTAGCATTCTTTGCCGCTTCATTCGCTTTTGTGTTTCCGAGTATTCCGCAGTGACCAGGAACCCAACAAAGAATATGTATATCTTACATTCAACCCGATGAAAAACGCAAGGACTTTGCACTTTTGCGGGGGGGGGGGGTCAGAGAGTTAATTCACTGAAAAAGCAAAATTAGAAAATTTACTGCTTAAAATTAGACAAAAGTTGGGAAAAGAAGTGAAATAAAACTGTTTATAATTTAAATGTGTTCAAAGATCAAAGCGTATCTAAGGAACACTAAGTTTAAGTAGACGTAAAGGTGGTATTTATTTATTTAGGTAATGGTTTTAAGGTTTGCAAAATGTCTTAAAACCATATTTTAAGCTTTCATATCCACACACTACAGTGTTGGCAAATAATGACTCTACAAGACTTCCACAGTTTGGTTAATACGCCATCGTTTGTTACAGCACTTCACCAATAGATACTAGCTATGGCTAGTCTATTTAGATGCTCTTTGTTGGATTTATTTTTCTGACTTACAGCCAAAGTTGCGTACGATAAAGCCTTTTTTTGATATCTTAGGAACATATTAATTAAATGGTCTTAGTTTACTGCCAAGCAGGTTTTATACAAACCAAATTAAAATTATAATATTTAACTTTATTACGAGACGTTTGAAATAAATATAAAAATTGACACAAAACTGATCCCCTTTCGATGTTTACTTGTTAAAGAAACATTTATCATTATCTTCCGTGATCTATCATTATTAATATCAAATTGGAAAATTTTCAACTGTTTTTTATTACAAATATATATTTTTTAAATTTTGACATTATAAAATGATTTTATTAATGCGTGATTAGTAGTTCCCTTCAGAGTTTCCTGAAGAATTGTTCCACCTGAGAAAAGTGACAGCATCCACTCGGCATCCACTCGGGGAACATTACACCCCTTGTTTGTACTTCATTTATTAAGCTCCTCCTTCATTAAGGAGGTGTAGTGCGTAGAAATCTTGCTATGACCTTGAACGAGATTAAGGCGTTGGTTTTAAGACCCGGATCACTGAAAGAAGAATTCTTTCTCTACACCATAACGGAGGAGTTTTATATTCTTAACTTAATCCTTCCCACATCCTTGATAAGCGATATTGAATTCAGCTCTTTGCCTTATGAGCAGAAAAAGACACGATGGGAAGTTTCTATATCTATGTCCCAAAGTAACAGTTCAAAGTCTCTCTATCGACCAGAAGCGCAAGCTGGACGGGAGCTATAACAGTTGGGCATTTATCCTTAGAGTCAGGAAATATAAACAAAAATGTTATAAAGTCAATTTCTACTTAGGTTAACAAAGAAAAATTTTAATTTAATTACTTTTTATCAAATAATTACGATCAATATAATTAGAGTAACATAACCTATGCGTTAAAACAGCTGTTCCACCACATAACCTATAAAATAAAATCAGCTGTCTTATGAAATCATATGTTATCACTTATTCTCAGCAAAATGGGATGAAATAACTATATTGCATACCTTGCCCCTTTTGTGAAAAAGTTGTCACCCATATCAAACTTAAATAATTCATTAAATTTATTTATTGAATTATTATTTTTTACTATTAACACTAGTTGTCTTCCACTCCAACTTTAAACAAATATATTTGAACTTGAGTGGATGAATAAAAAGTATTTTATAACCGACTGAAATTTTGAAGAAGATATATAAGGAGAGCGTGAACTAATGGAAGAAAAATAAATAACTCTCAACAAAATAACTACTTGCCTAAACTTTGCTTAACAACTCCTTCCTACGTTTAGATAATAACTATATCAATATCAAAATGCGAATGCCCCTGGTAACCAGGTTAGTTTCTCTCATACGCACTCACACTCACTCTTACGAGCGCAGAGGATCAGGACAGACCCGAGACCGGCAGTATTTCCGCTCCATTGGCCATTTAGTGGTATATTCTAACCAAACTCTAACTTTTTAGGTTGTAATTTTAACTAAAAATAGTTAATAAATATTGATTATACTTAAAATTACAAGAAAAATGATACCTAACAACCCATGATTTACTTTAGTAGTTAGTAGTCACTTTAACATATTAAGTACAGTGCATAAAAGTTTCTCTCCCATACAGAATTAAATTATTTCATTAAATTTAATTAGTTATTGAATTATTATGTGAATAAAACGGTATAAACATCCTTTAGCATTCACTTTAGGTTTAAAAATATATTCGAACTTGAGTGGATGAATAAAAAGTATTTTATTAACTATTGAAAGTTTGAACAAGATATATATAAGGGGAGTTCTCAATAATAGAAGGAATTGAATTTAAAAAAAGATTCACAATATACACTAGTAGCTACAAATAATACCCATTGAAGGCGATATTCTCGTGCGGTGTCTTACCAATATCAAATGTTTTACCAGTAACGTTTATATTTAAAATTAATTTTTTATAAAACAATTATTTTTTGTTCAAAAACAACTACAATTTTTCGAAACTTACTCATTTTAAGGACTAATGGATATTTGTGTATCCAATGAAAACTGTAAACAATAAAAACTCAACCTAAAATCCCTGTCACCTGTTTCTACTTGGGTCACGGTAAAATCAGAAGAGATTAAATATTAAAAACGATTACACTAAAATTCTTAGGCATAGTTTCTCTATCGATTCAGTTACAATACAACTTGGATCGTGACAAACACGCCCTGTACATTGCAACATTAATATAAAACTATCGATAAATGTATTTCTAAATACTGTATTCAAGTACCTCTGTAATTTATCTTGAACAAACCAGTAATGCTTGGCAACGCAAAGTTACTTAACCCAAGAAGCTTTATGAAACTGCTCGCCCGATGTCGAACGATAGCGATCCATCAATTTGTCTTTGCGAACGTTTCTGAGCGCTATCTACAGTAAATTACGAGAACTAACATCTGGTTCCCGATGAACGGGAGACTGCGTGCTCAACCAAGAGTGAAGCCTAACAAGAAATCCCTTTTATAAAATAAAGGTTTGTTTGGATTAATCACAACCAGTCTTGATATACATATATATATATATTAACAGTGGACCAATTAAGATTGGAGGTCTCCGAGCGTGTACGGAAGATATCGTCTGCTTGGATTTATTGAGCAGATTGCGTCCAGTTTAAAGACAAATGGGCTTAATCTGTGCAACGCGGCTGTTTGGCTTGCCACGTCAGTCGATGCGAATTTAATTTTAAATTACTTGTGCAAATAAATAAAAAAACAAGTACTTTAATATAAATTAACATATTTTAAAGTTAATTCCTACTTAGGTCAACAAAGAAAAAATTTATTTTAGTTACTTTTGATTAAATAATTGTAACTAATATAAATAAGCTAACATAACCTATGCGTTAAAACAGCTGATCTACCAGATAAATCAGCTGTTTTATGAAATCATATATTACTTAATTTAATCCAAATGCATGGAAATAACTGTATAGCATATTTGCCCCTTTGGTGAAACGTTTTTCCCCGACATGAAACTAAAGTGAACTCATTAAATTTAATTATTGAATTAATATTTGAAAAAAATCCTATTAACATCAAGTGCCATCCACTACAAGTTTATGAAACGTATTGAGTGGATGAATAAATGATATTTTATTACGATTGCAAATGTTAAACAAGATATATAAATGTATGTCAGGAGCAGGTGAACTAATATAAGGAAATAAATACAGTATCCCATACAGAAATCTGTCCAAGGGGGGTAGGCTTACAGTTTATCCCCAAAAGTACTTGGCATTAGTGCAAATTTCAATATTCAAGTTATTAACTAATTAAAAAATAAGTTATTAATTTGCTCAACGTTTTTGTAGTTTTAAGGTTACCAACCAGGCTACTACTCCCTATGAAGGATGGGATAGAATTCTAAATATACGTAGATTAGGATACAATCAAATTTTTCTCTGGTAAACGATAGAGGAAAGGTAGTGACATCACATTAAGCAGATCTACTCTTTATCGGGGTCATTTAAAGTTGGGCCTTTTTCGCTTTTACTCGTAAGAAGTATAAGGGAGAGTAGATGGAATTAGGTACGACTAAGGGACGGACATAATGATTCCCTGTTATAGTCCAGACCATGTAACCGTGTACTTGGCCCTGAGAGATCGCACGAGATTTTTCGCGTACTACCACTTCTAAAAACTTGTTACATACTCAAAATGTTCTATACATCGACTGCTTTTGCATCCTATATGTCTACACATATTTCAAAATTGTTATTTCATACCGAAGCTAATTTATCATCGAATTGACCTAATATCGGTTGTCCATGCAAGTCAGTGTTTTGACAAACTTTATCATGTTTGTAGGAAAGTATTTATACTGACACTATCTCGCGTCTCGCCTACTGCGATCTCTTAAGGCCAAGTGCACGGTTACGTGGTTCGCATTATACTGTGAGTAGGGGATAATTGTGACACTCCTTAAGCAGAGTCGCTTAACGGAAGTAGTGAAGACAAGGTGAAGAGAGAGAATGTCTGGTTACACAGTGCAGAAAAGAATGGAAGACAAAGAATTAAAACAAATTGTTACAGTTTTGTATTTATCAAACATTTGAAAGAGTTGTTTTAATTATTGTAATTATAATTAGAGTAATGATTTTAAAAGAAGCTGTCTATTATTCTGATAAAACATTTTGTTAAGCCTATAAAAAAAATTTTTAATCGAAAAAGTTCCAATTTTTTTACTCAAGAAACTAAAATATATTTACAAATTTTACTTATTTGAAATTTTTACACTTCCTAAGCTACGTTTTCTCTGGGCAATATAATATCCTCCAATCTGCATCCTCTAACTCCAAAGAAAGATCCTCTGACTACGTCATATCTCTAAATTCTTCCCACACAACCTTAACCGTTTCTCCTCATAGGGCTCCATTAGGGTATCATATGAATCCAACTGTTGTTATTTAATCTTCCAACATTACGATGTTTCATTGTTTTCTGTTCTTTGAGGACGTTAGTATCAATATCTTCAATACCCTTTTTCCATCTAATTCAATCATTTGAGGTGCTATTTGTAATCGAAACATGTAGAATGAATGGTTTTATAGTCCAATTATTATAAATATAATAAGTTTTGCTTCATGAATAATGCACTTCACATTTAACAGCAAACAAAAAAGTTAAGCCTAATTCAACCAATTCTGAATTGGTAGGTTTTAATTGTCCTAAATTGCCTCAACATGTAATTGTTCCAGAAATACTTTAATTAACCTACCACGTATATATTCACTCTTTTATTTAGGAAGGCGGTGGATTACATGCCCCTGCAACACAGAAGGCTGTGGCTACACAACTACATTACTTTAGCAAACAATCGTTGTAATTTAGAAGGCCAATGTTCGAGAAAGCGGCGGCCGCTAGTTGCGAGATCCATATCGCCTTGATACACGGCCGTCTTAATTGCGAACACCATTTATATTTTATTTCTTTTTCTTCTTTTCATTATCAATATTGTAAGCTACCGTTAACCGATTTAACCCGAGATCGAAGATAACTTGTTTTGCAGATGGGATTCTTGTAGTAAGCCATTACTGAAAGAAAGGGTTACAACTTTTTCCGACGTTAATTCTTTCAATTCAATATATTTGTATTACTTTACAATTGAAACAAATCAACAAATTTTAACGTAAAATGAATAAGATTTTGATTTATTTGTGAAAATTATTTGCTTTATTAATAATCTCAAATGTAATATTTGTATTAAGTTAAAAGGAATTGAGGATATGTATTTTTAAAGCAAAAGTCTTGTTCTCCAATAACTACATGTAAACATTGTGTAAAGTAAAAAAACTATAAGTAATGCCAGTGTTTAACGTCTTTCCTTAAAATGAGTTTTTATATGTTATACATAGCGTATGAAACTTATATATTCCCCCGATATAGAAGTTTTCCCCCATGACATGTATAAACATTTTATAAAAACAAGTCATATAAACAAATGTTTTAAAAGTGAATTCCTACAGAGGTTACCAAAGAAAAAACCTATTTTAGTTACCCTAGAGCTCTATTTATACTATGGTGTGGTAGCCATGGCAACAGTTTAAGGTTATACAATGGAGGTTTCGACGGCAACCAAAAGGGGGAGAAAAAAATTCATTTACATATTTGTGAAATATATTTCTAGGTATTGGAAAGTTTGTGCAGTGCCAAGGTGCGTTAGACTTCGAACATGAAAATTCTCAGTTCGAATCAGGCTGAACCACAAACATTTTATAATTTAACTATTGAATAAATACTACCAATATTGTATTAACATCAATTGACATCCAATATAGGTTTCAAAAAATGTAATGGAACTTGATTGGACGAATAAAAACGTATTTTCATCAAATGATATATGTTAGGAGAATGAGAGCTACTACAATCAATTTAATCAAATGAAGTCTGAAAATGTTTATTCTAGGGGAAAATTTGACATTGTTTTTCTTTTGATAGTTGTTCAATGTCTATTGCAACGTTTATGGATGCTATTTTCAAAGTTGATTCCAAGTGACTGTCAGGTTAACCCGTACGAGCTTTAGATTTGATAGCTTTCATTAACGAAAAAGCATGCTCACAAATAAAAGTAGGCCTACTACCAAACAAACATGAAATTTAAAAAAATACTTGTCGCCGATTAGCTATTTCTAGAAATAAGTAGTTTTTGTGGAAATCTAATAGTAAAAGGTCACAGAAGTTTGACTTCAACTGAATCATGTGCTGCAGATCAATAAGCACAATTTGAATATTGTCTGGTGCATCCGTACAATCAGCACTGTAAAGCGATGCGAAAATAACTTTTAAAATTTATTAAACCCTTGATATCTGATTTCAAAATCTGCTTTCAAACATTATATTTCATTGCTATATTTCGAGAAGTCCTTGGTGTTATCGGTTGAATCGTCTCAATAGGCAAAAGGAAGTTGCCCAGAATTTGTATTCTGGAGAAGCCCTAATTATATTTGGGCGCCCCACAATGTCATTTTTTCAAACGCTCCAATGAGAATCACTTACTAGCCTACTTGGCTTGAAATTTGGTGTTCATAGATGCATAGTAAAATGTTGTGTTTAATTCGTTCGTATGATGCATAATATCTAGATAAAAACCTAAATTCCAGAGCAACAATTTAGAAAGGTCTGGTCGGGGGCTTCGGGCTGTGCTCTTCTGTTTTATATCAAGTATCTACATTATACAACTAATTCTTTTGATTACGTTCTTTGGTACGTCTGGCGATTTCTGAAACAAACTTGCCTTTTACACAAAACGCAAGTAAAAGGTATTTCTCTGGTATTCGGAGAAAGAATGCGATGCCCAGGCGTAAAGTCGGGGGGGGGGGGCAACACTGAGTAAAATGTTATGTGGTAAAATTAGCGAAAAACAGTTGAAACAATAAGTTTCTGTAAACATCGTAATTCAGAAAAACAATATAGCAAATAGAAAATATTTGATATAAGTAATTTATTTAAAAATTTATTAACAGAGCCTATCTGAACTCGAGTGAACGAACGTTAAAAAAACGTTTAAATAACAACCAGTATTTGTAAAGCAGTAAAACCGCTCCCTTTAGAAGGAAATCACGAAGAATAATTTGATTTTTAAATATTCGGGGCCAATTTTAAGATTAAACAATTAACAAAGAGAGAGTGGAGTAGGGCTGATCATAAAAACCTGTGTTTAGAGAGATACCAGAAGATAGTGAATTAGGAATCAAGATGTAAGATAGGAAATGCCAATAAGAAACCCTACCGGAAGAGTACACCCCGTTGTCAGCAGGAGTTCTCTTTTGCTGGGACAAATTTATTCCGTCACCAATCTTCTTATCTATGAAAAGGTCCTAATTGTTCCATCAATAGAAGATTTAGAACTAAGCTTTCTAACGCAAATGACCACTAAGAAAGCATTTTGTAACATTCTGGTATTTTAGAACCCGTTGCGTACTGACCGGATTATTTAACAAGTTATACAAACTAAATTATTTATAGCCAACTTGTACTTAGGTAAACAAAGAAAACATGATTTCAGTTAAATTAATGAAAGATATAAAATCATTATAAATAAAGTGACATAACCTATGCGTTCTACCACACATAACCTATAACGTAAAATCGGCTGTTTTATGAAATCATATAATATGACTTATTTTAAACCAAATGGGACGAAATAACTAAATTGCATACTTTGCCCCTTTTGTGTAAGGTTTGTCTCCCATATAAAACTGAAATTAATGTTTTAAATTTAAATGAAGAATTAATATTTGAAAAAACTTTATTAACATCAAGTGTCATCCACTACAAGTTAAAAAAAAATATTTCAACTTAAGTAGATGAATAAAATGTATTACATCTGGAAATTTGAACAAGATACATACATACATATATACAAAGTGTGAAGTAATAAAATTAATTGAATAATTCAATGTAAATCCTAAATTATAAAAGACTTGAAATTTAATCAGATTTTTTTTGTTCATAATTTAACAGCACAATAGGAAATGGTTATTTAAATTTTTAATTTCGTTAAAAAAATAGAATGTTTTCGAAGAACCTGCATGTATACTCCTTAAACCTACACAGAAAGTCCGTGTCCAATATTATATCGCTTCCTCTGGCGATATAGTACAATTGTCACTACATAGCCTCATTTCTGTTGCAAGATGCAATGCCAGTTAGTAGACGTAAGAGAATGGGGTGGAAGTGGTTACTCCATCTCACCACGTCCATTCAAATCACAGTTCCTCATGTGTGAATATTGTTTAATATTATAAAGATACAATAAATTGAAATTTCCATAGTTCGTTGGGTGTATGGGTGAAACGTCAAATGCTAAAGTGCTATTAAAATATAAACATAATGAGTACATTTTAGTTTGTACACGTGCTCACTTTTTACCCGGCCCCCAGCCTTCGTGGCAGCCATCTTTTAGCGAGCTTCCTCCGTCTCACATGATCATGCTATTAGTAACCTTAACGCGCGTGAAGGAATAGGGATTGATTACCCATGTACCAAACTCATGCTCTTTCCATGGAGAATCAGGAGATAGTGAAATGAAACAGTAGGTTAGTGTTGCACTAAGAGCGAAATGAAAAAACCTGACAAGGAAAAAATTCCTGCTGGGAATAATCCCGCGACAGATCATGCAGGAACCCTGGGGGCTAGCATATACTTATGCTAAAGGTAAGGAGGGATATTACCTTGCAAATACTTGTTCCGCTGTCTACTCAAAACTGTAAAGGCATCCAAGGAAAAATTAGTTCTTCCATTGTAGCTAAGCTGCGACCATGGGATGTGATCTTGCATCACCTGGAACATAACTGTGAAGCGGATTAATATTAGTATGTACATTTTATTTGTATTTTATGGTTATACACGCTCTCTGCAAGGTTATAGATTCTTACAGCTCTCTCTAAATAGTTTAGTAAAACTTTAAACCATAAGAAAATGTAGCATTTAATCTTAAATTACACATAATAATGGTAATTTTTAAAGATTGCAACCGTGTTCCTTAGTTAATAGTGTTTTTGTTTTTACTATAGTGATTAAATTTTGCAATAGGGATTGATAGTAAAAGTTAATTTGTTTCCCTATTTTAACAAAGTATTAATTGAATTTGATGATATCTTGTAAAATGTGAGCGATTTCTGCGGCTAAGGGAAATTGCTCTTATTAAATGCTTTTATGGTCAAGGCAGTGCAATCGTCTCGTAGCGCGGGTAAATGGCTGCATAACGCGCGTAAGTGCGTGTTAATAGACTTTGTATCAATAAGAGTTAAATCAGAACTAGTGTGTATAGGTTGACTGAACTCCTGGGCACGCCCCCGCGGACCGGTTCCAGCGCTCTCCATCGGTATCAAATACAAAAACGTAACAAAAGCTTACTAAAATTAGCTCGGAATTATATCTACGGGTATTATGAGGAATATGATTTTCTCTGACTAAATTTTAAGGTTAGTGATACAATTTACCTGATCAAATTGAAGATTAGAAATTAAATCTTTCGTTACCATTTTTAATTTGTATCTCAGGACATTTTGGTTCTTTAGAGAAATCATCAAGCACAAACCAAATATATTTTACTCGTAAAATAAAATTGAGTTAATTAGGTCTTCTGTCCCTCTCTCTTTTTCTCCTTCTCTCTCTCTTCTTTTTCCCCTTCTCCTCTCTCCCTTCTTCCGTCTCTCTCCCATCTTCTTTTTCTCTCTGTCTTCTTCTCATTCTCTGATTTTTTCTGAAGGTTTTTTCTTTCTCGCTGGCTCTCTCCGCCTTCCCTGTCTCTATGTCTCTCCTTCTCTCTCTCACTCTTTCTATCTCTCTCCCGTTATCTCCCCCTTCTTCCTCTTTCTGTCTTCTTTTCTCTTTCCCTAATCTTTTCTGTAGCTCTCATTCTCTTGTTCTTATCTTCCCTGTCTCTCTATCCTTCTCTCTCTCATATTTTCTTTCTCTCTCGTTTTATCTATTTCTCTAGTTCTTTCTCTCTCTCCCTCCTTCCTTCTCTCTCATATTATCTGTTTATTTCCCTCTTTTGCTCTCTCTCTTTCTCGCCCTTACCTTCTCTATCAGTCTTCTTTTCTTACTCTTTTCTCCTTTTTCTCTCATCTTCTTTGTCTCCCTCTTCTCTCTCTTTCTATAACTGCAAAAACAATGCACACCGGAAAAATGTTTTTGCACAATCTATTAAGTTGACTATTATCTCATGTAAAGTAAATGAAAATATTTTTATTCCGGTGATTAACTGACCGACATAAAACTAGCCCTTGCTCAGGGATACACTACAGTGCCGCTTGCCTGAAGTACACACCTATCTAGGGCCTAGACGGCTTTCTAATTAGGCCTTCTACTGTTTTATTTCACCATTATATTTTCCTATATTTATGAATTACATTTATAACATTATTATGTATCGAGGTATATTTGTCGAACGAAGCTAAAAATAAATGTTTTATTTTGTTCCACAGCATCATTAACGTTTTATCCTCATTTAACCTACTCCTGATCCTCATCTCCTTCACCTCAAGATTATTTCTACAAGTTCTTGGTAAAATATTCGTCTTTGCATAAATTATGCATTCTAGGCAACAGACATAATTCGTTAAGAAATTTATCACTGTGTTTTCAACTTTTCCGAATTTTATAGCTTTCGATTATTACAATTAAAATTAATACAAGATATTAGAAATGGTATTCCTCTTTCTTGCTTTTCCCTTATAAACGGGCAATAATTTCAAACTGATGAAATTTATAAAGACATAAACAATTAACGGTTATTTGTTTTTCAATGGGGAAGCAGCTGAGTCGGTTAATGGACAGAACGCGAGACTTTTAACTAGAGGTGGTGTGCTAGGTCGAGTCGACAGGTAGTGCCTGTAGCATAGGGGGTTGGAACATGGGGCTGCGGATTAGGGGAAGAACATTCATGACAATGTAGCATGGGCAAAGCTGAAGAAGGCCTACACCTTGCGGCTTTGTACAAAAAAAAAAGAACAACAAGGATATAAAATGTAGGAAAAGAAATATTAATCCCATAGTACTGGAAATATGGGAATAAGGTGGCGTGGGCAGGGTTGTTTACCTGATTTATACCTGTTCTCTACTGGGGTGAAAAGAATTACAGGCCCAGTGGTTTGACTTACAAGGGGCCAGAAGTTTATAATCGCGCGTAAATAAATAAAGATTATAAAATAAGTTACTATAAGTAAATGCTTTCCCACATTTACATCTGCCTTTAAAAACAGTTCAATTTTTTAAAAAATTTGTCAAAACTAGGTGTTGTGAAAACTATTTACGAATATACAAGTCTTGATTGAAGATTCACAGTATATTATATAGAATAATATCTTTAAAAAATATTTACAAAATTTAAAAAAATACTGTTTTATTGTATAATCTATTATTATACGAATTGCTGGCATTATTATTATTATTATTATTATCAATTATACCGTTTTTGCTGTTATTATTACTACTGTTAATATCATTAACATTAATAATATTTTGCTATTATTATTATTATTGTTGTTATTTTTTGATGTTGTTATTGTTATAATCATCATCAGCATTATTACTATTTTTCTAGTAATATTATTTTTATTATTACTATTATCGATAATATAATTTGTTTTATTATTAGTAGTAGTATATTGTTATCATTATCAACATTATTACTGTTTTTGCTATTATTATTGTTGTTGTTATTATTACTACTATTCCGTGACGCAATCTGTAATGCTGTACGGAACGGAAATTTGGGCTGACTCACTCAAAACCAAGAGGAACAGAAGGCGGATGGCCTCGGAGCAGAGAACAGGGGCACTAAGTGTGGCGTGTTCTTATTGAACATAAGAGTTGAAGGAATAATTACTATTGATCTGCTGGCACTGGAAAAGAAGACCATTGCAGAGCGACGAAACAATATGAATGATAGGGATAACAAAAGGAGCCCACCGGAAGATGGACAGCCAGGCTAATCAAAAACCTATCGAGTTGGGCCAACAGGAGTTGGGGATTTAAACGGCTACACTACACAGTTCTTATCAGGCCACGGTTGCTTCCGGGTCTGTTTATATAAAATGGGAAAGGTGAACAACCCAAATTGCTCTCATTGTGGTGAAGGGTCACCCAATAACCCTGAACACACCTTCTTTGTGTGCAGAAGGTGGCAATCTAAAAGAACAACGCTGGAAAGCATCGTCGGGCCAATAGACACGGACAACATTGTGGGCAAGATGCTGTGTAGCGCATCTAACTGGATAGAGATAGCGACATCGAGACCATACTGCGGTCTAAAATAAAACAGGAAGATGGTCGAGGTCAAGATCAGTGACCAGGCCAAATACATTTAGTTCTAGAAATAGAAACCATTGGGGTTAATAAAGGACCTTCTGACCAGGACGAATGCTAATACAGTGATACCCTGGTCGGATCTACAAAGGGCTGGAAGGAGGTGTTCAGTAGATATTCGCCAGGAGTCTTTGATGGTGCGTAAATGCATTCCATTCTCCAAAAAAATAATGAAAATTCTTACTGTTATCATTACATTTAAACTATTTTGGTAATATTATTGTTATTATTATATTCTACTCAACAATGTTGTTGTTACTAATATTATTATTATTATTAATATTATTGTTAATCCTGTAAGACAGAAATTATAAAAATTTATTTAACAGACACTTCATTAGGATAATATTTCGGTTTTAAAACAAAATAAAACTAAAATTAAAATACGTAACCCCTAGAGCATTGTAGACATGAATGCAATACATAAATCAATTTGCTTTATAAAAGACTTTGCTTTGGTTGAAGAAGTGGGTAAAGGCGGGAAGTATTTAAAGAAGCAAATACATTTATGGTAACACCTGATCATATGTTGATCCACGTTGGAGTCTGCATAACAGTTTATGTGGAACATAGGGGGACGTTGCGTTGCGTGTAAATGTTCCTACACCTCCAACAGTTATTTGCATAAATGACATTTCTATTTGCATAGTGTACTCGCCTATTAGGCTCGTTGTAATTATGCAAGCATTATGCACAACAAGTATAATTTAAATACCACGATGAGTGATGATGGTCGCTCTGACTTTAATCCTCAAAACTGTATTTTTTGTTTGCGGCCAGAATATATATATATATATATATATATATATATGTGTGTGTGTGTGTGTGTGTGTGTGTGTGTGTGTGTGTGTGTGTGTGTGTGTGTGTGTGTGTGTGTGTGTGTGTGTGTGTGTGTGTGTGTGTGTGTGTGTGTGTGTGTGTGTGTGTGTGTGTGTGTGTGTGTGTGTGTGTGTGTGTGTGTGTGTATGTGAGGGTGTGTGTGTGTGTGTAACTATAAAACGTAGTGCATTATATAAACCCATTAATATAAATTAGTACAATTCTCCACACCGTGTGTTGTGTAAAAACCACAACTGGGTTTTTCTCATACCTACTGTTCGTTAATGAATGCCACCAAAATACCTTCTAGTTATCTTTAAATGCGAAACATTGTTCAATAAGTAGTGGTTTATATGCCAATTAAACTTTTTCTTGGGGTGAAGTTTAACCACTTGGGACTAAAAATAATGGTCAAGTTTGACGTTTTATTAGATTACGATATCCTATTTCATAAATATTTCTCTTGCCTAAATTACTCATTACACAGACTTATATTATCTAAAATAAGTTTGTATTTTTGTTACAGAAGTTATTTGTTACCGCCAGAGCAGGAAGACAGTAAAGAAGCCGACTCGGCAAGAGGAAACCTTGTTCCGGCCGCACACTGTAAGTAAGACATCGTGCTACGTAGCCACCGTAAACACAGTAACTAATCACCTGATATTTCCATTGCATTTAGATCTAACTAGGTTAGCTTAGTGAGGTTTTTATATCTCGCGGTAAAAGGATCGAAAAAATGAGACAACCTGACTATATCCACGAAAATATATTCCCTTTCTCGGAATTTGTTTCTTCAGTTTTATTACACAACTGGTAGACCTGTAAATGATTAAAGCTGCAGAAACTTCTATATTACGGGGATATTTTGAAATATAGTATTAATTATTTCCTTATCTTTTGAGTTTTAAGAGTTTTTACATATTGTTATGCTAATGAATTGCATTTCAATTAAAAAAAGTGTAAATATATGCAAATTGTAAAGTATATGTACGAGTTAACTTGTTCTTTTTTCTTAAACTACAACCTCAGGTAAAATTCAAAGGTAATTAGAAGCCTTTAGTGGGGAGCTGCAAACATTCCAGGAAGGCCACATTCCAGGCTGGTCATCTCGTACGTAAACAGCATTTAAAGGCAGCGAGGCTACTGGCAGTGCACTTTGATTCACACGACTTGTGCGGGTAGCCAAAAACCTTGCATTGAGCATCAGTTATTAATGGCGCGAAATGGGACACGTTTTTATTACAATATTTTGCACTATATGGGTCATGTACGGAAATCTGGCCTTTCGAAAGGTTCTACTGGTCCACAGTAGTTCTAGAAAAGCTGTCGCAGCACTGTCTCTGGTTGGAGCTCGTCTTGTCCCAGCGGCGAGCCTGTGATAAGTCTAGACCTTACAGCATGACCAATGACTCTACTTGCTGGTAATGGGTAGTAGCACCTAGCCCTCCGGTCTAGGGCCTAACGCAAGTCACCCGGACGGGAGTCGTGAGTTTGAAGAAGGGTTCATGGGAATAGATGTTTCACACTCTATACTGAAGATAATCCCAAGTGAAGGATCTATTTTTGCGTTCCTTGGTAATGGAGTCGAAATCGAAAGACAGGTACTCCTTTTCCACACTCTTATTTTTCGCCATCTTTTTACTTCTTCAAAACTTTTACATACACTGCCGCATGTACTCTAGGTGTTAGTACGACTATTCTGTTCTCTGGGTTGGTCTGGGCAAACATTTCTCAAAGGATAATGTAGTTATGTTGATTGACCGTTTAGACAATTTTCCATAGATAATAACAACAATAATAATAGCTATTTGTCCGTACGCGTGTCCATTAATGCTAACGTCTCTCTGCTTTTTCAATGGGCGGCCATATTGCCACATAGGAAACCGCGATGCCAAAGTGAGACAGCTCTACTCGAGTGCCTGAACCATCGTATATAAAAAGGTCCTCATTAAACATAAAATTTAACTACGTTTTGGAGCTATCGTAAGTTCCCTATACGTTCTAATACCTTACAGGAAGGCTTCCATTTATGCCCTATATTAACAATAGACCCAGTGCTCTTGTATTCATGTAGGGATTTATGTTAGGGCTTTTAAAGAAAATATTGTTACGTTTTTACAGGGGTTCAATAAATTATAAGTCAATTTCATGATACCCATTATTTTATTAACAAATATTTTTGGCCTATTATTTACACACTTAATATTTATAAAAGTTTTCAAACAGATTAATTAAGTTTAAGATTAAATAATGGGTTTACTAATAGTCTATTTACACTTTATACGCAGTGTCACTGTCTGACCCTAAAGCTTTTACTCACTTCACTACATTACAAACGCTGACTTCCTCTACGCTCGACTTCATATATAAACTTCCCGCTTCTAGTATTTTCTAGCCGCTTCACTTTTTAGAAACTTCTAGACTTTACCAAAACAGATTGGCAGCTGTGTGCGCACAATCGTAAAAAAACTTGTAAACTTGTCAAGACATGTTATGGCCCGTTATGCTATGCTATACCATGTTATGCTATGAACCTGGCCCGTTACAATATAAAAAAATCACAGAAACAAAATTATTATTTCAGGATTAGAGCTTTTTTGGACTAACACCCTAATTTAAACTAAACAAAATTGTTAGGGCTAAACAAAACTTTGAAGTATTTAATGAGCTGGCTACAACAAATTTGTAACAATGTAGTCAACAATGTAACACTACATGAATATTACACAACTCTGTTAGTGACAAATGTCAGGACTGTAACATTTAACCAAGGATTCGAAACAGAAATAAAATATATTGATAGTTTGAAATTACGGGACTTAGCTACAAAACAAACAACATTTCAAATTGTGAAATATGTATTTCTGTATAGAAAAGAAACAATAATAAAACAAAGTCTTATATAGGGTTGATTTTCAAAAGTTTTATTCTTGTTTGATAAAATAGTATTTATGTTTTTGTCACATTTTTAATACATAACGTATGTAAGGTATGTAAGACTTATATATATATATATATATATATATATATATATATATATATATATATATATATATATGTTAGCATAAGTAAGAGAAACTGTTGTTCTTGCATTAGCTAGTAGGCCAGAGCAAAGCCAGTTATAGCCAACAAAGCTCTTTTTAGTGGTACACGCTTTACTGTGCCACATTGTGGTTGCATAGATGAGAAATAAGAGATAACACGAACCATATGTTTCATAGAAGTTTAATTATGTAATACTTCAGAGAACACTTACAGAGCTATTGGTTATGTCATTTGTTGATCGAACCGTTGTCAGAATTATCTGATAAGAAATGCTTATCTAGTTCCTAGTGGAAGAAGTTCCTACCAGGTCAGTCATTTATTTGCATTATGCGACCATAAATCTCCGTACGTTAACGGCGCAAATCCACATCAAATGAAGCAGTCACAGCTCGGGTGGGTGCTGGCATCCATAATTAACTTATACTTACGATTTGAGATCACACAAAATTACCTCGATTAAGGCTAATATTTAATTCAGGTAGTAAAATAATCTGCGAAATGTTAGCCGATGTTTTAAGTTCGAACAATATTACGATGTCTTGAAAAGATTGCGTTTGCTTTGACCAAATAAAGTTTTTCAGGCTAGAAACGACGTTTTCTGTATAATTGCTCTTCAAACTATTTCACGTTTAGATTTAACATGATTGAATTATACTGTTATCTTAGGTAAATGTTTGAAATATTGTTGCAGGTTTAAGGAGTTGCAGCTCCTCCAGATGGCCTGGGGCTTGGCGGTAGAGTGGGCGACATGATTAGCCGGCCTACTGGCCTGCTAAGTCCCAAGTCAACTGGAGGATACAGTCAGCGGGAAGCAAAATTCTCGGAAGAATCCAGGATGCGATGAGGGTCGACGACGCCAGGTTTATAGACATATTACTGTGTTGGTATTTAGTTCCAGGTTGGAGGTTTGTTACTTGACTTTAGCGGGGAGATATGTTTCTCCAGAGCAAATACAATTTTGTGTAAGAACTTCTCCTGGAGGGCTTCATATTATTTTAATCAATGTATTTTGTCTTCGTCCCTAAAGGCGATGAAAGGCTACAGGTGTCACTTTGTTTGAAAATACGGAAAAAAACATCTACATCACAAAATATTAAATGTTGAGATTATACATTGTGTTGTACATGGTTGTTTCGCATTAGGTTGAAGCTATACGACAGTTAACACTGTCTCTGGTTTTATTACTCATCGCTCTTTATCTCACTTGACGAAAACATTACACAGTCGATTATATCGCTATATAAACCCCTGGCTTTTCTCCACTTAGCTTTTTAATGGCTAAAGTACTTCATCATTACGTTAATAAAGGCTATTCTAAAAGACAATTTGTTTCACACCTATAGAATTAGTCAAGTTTCACAATATATCAATTTTCCGCCTTATTTATAAAAATGCAGATATAATGAAACATCATATGATAGTGAATACAATAGAAATAACTTTTAACTAAGGAAGTTTCTATCCAGGCTGAAAGAAAATGAAATCTAGAAAGATAGAGTAAGTGTATGATAAAGTTTTGCTAATGTATTACACAATTACATACTTTTTTAAAGTTGATATTCTCAGGTTCAATTACGAAAATTACGACAATAAAGCCTAAAAGGTTTTGGAAATGCGAGTAGAAATTATTTAAGAAAACTCCCTTACGTCAAATAACAAGAGATAGTGTACATGTGAGGCAGATTCTGTCTCATCCCCTATTCAAAGGGAGCTGTATGTACTTACCAAACATTTTTATCTTTATGTACGATTTTAAAATCCATGAAAAAAATGAATAAATATTTTGAACCATTTTAGAAATTAAAATAAATCCAAACATCAATATCTGAGTTATACCATCAATCAGAGCTTCCTATCAACTCCGAAGAATGACAGATAACTCTGATGTACAAAATATTATATTTTTTATGTTTATATAAACATAAAATTTATAAATCTTTTACGTTAAATATATAAATCTAGATTTATTACAACTTAATTCTCATGTTAAGACCGTACTTCATTGTTTAGACGACCAGAAGAAATTGCTTAGGTTTCTATAGCTTTATATAGTGAGTCTGATATAATGATAACTCCGAACTTAATTAATTGCTTCGGTTTTTGCTTTCATACCGTCCTGCATCATAAGGTATCAGATACAGAAAAATGATGACAACACACCGGTTGGCAGCACTCAAGCGTTATCCGTTACCTGTACAAGTTGCACTACAATAAATGTCGGATGGATACACTGATATCGTTCACAGATGACTCTAGTAAGCTACTAAGCTACTAGCCACTTGTTCATCTACCTGACAGTTACTCTGGGTTTCCGCCGCGTTGTGGAATGGGCGGAAACATTACTCGTAAACTTGACGTAACTGATGCCTTGTTACTATAAGAAGGCGGTGTATGTGCGAGCGTGCATGTGTGTGAATTTGTGTGTGTGTGTGTTTGTGTGTATATGTGTATTTGTTTGTTTATGTGTGTGTGTGTGTGTGTGTGTGTGCGCGCGCATGCGCGAGCGTGCATGTGTATGAATTTGTGTATGTATGTGTTTGTGTGTGTGTATTTGTTTGTTTATGTGCGTGTGTGTGTGTTTTTTTGTTTCTTTATGTTTGTGTGTGTGTATATGTTTGTTTATGTGTGTGTGTATTTGTTTGTTTATGTGTTTGTGTGTGTGTGTGTGAGTGTGTGTATTTGTTTATTTATTTGTGTGTTTGTGTGTTTGTGTGTGTGTGTGTGTGTGTGCGTGCACGCGCGCGTACATGTGTGTTGCAACGTGCCCCCCCCCCCACCTACCTCTTTACTTTTACTTGCTTTGTATATTTGTATTTATTTGATATCTTTTCTCGCAGAATACCAAAATTTGGTTGTTTAAAAAAACTGATTTATAAACAAACCAAACATCTGCCAATCACCCCGCTTGTTAAACCGTGCTAAACTCCCTGAATTACGTGTATATTTCCCGCTCGTAGGGCCAGGCCCAATACAAGCCTATTCCCGCTGACTACTATTTAAAATAAGTATAAACCCTCCCAAATTGGTTTATCAATTGTGTATGGTCTAGATATAGTCACACATGTCATTTCAATAGTCAGCTGGAAAGAAACACATTTAAAATAATACACAAAATATTCACAGAGTCTTACCACCTGATGATGATCTGCAGAAACAGCAAGGGAACGTGCAAAATATGATCGTGTTTAAATTACCTATTTTAAAAGGCTCCTGTGTCCTTTTAAACACAATCTGCCAGTAGATAAATCTCTGGACTTTTATACAAAAAACCAACTAATCTTTAGACTAGCTCAATGAAGTTAGTTGAGAGAAACTCTTTAAAAACATTAGGCTTTAACTATTATCAATTAATGAAATTTAATTAAACTTGTTTACTGATTTAATAATCATTTTCATATTAGTTGGAAAAAGCTAAACAGTTTTTATTGATTATTCGACACAGGATGAAATGCAAATACTGTTGATTTTTATAACATATTTAATTCTGTTTATTTAAATAAAAAAGAAAATTTATCCTTTTAAATACAACACAATTATATTAACAAAACGATTCACTAAGTAACTTGTTGTTTCTTATGCTTTAAAAACTTATAATTTGCATATAGATCAATTACATTTACTGAAACATAAAATTATTTTCCAAATTACACATAATAAAAATTTATCTTCTATATTGAATTGGTAAATTCGTATTTTATGACACTTAATTTTTAAATTTATAATATTCGAAAAATTCTCATTTCCTTTAAAATAAATGGCTTATGGCCAAAAACCCTTCGTAAGTTTAATATTTATCATTTGAAATATTCTGATCACATAAATTCATTTTATTTAGCATACAATTTATTAAAATTTTATAAAGAGTGAAGTCATTGTTTAAGCTTGAATATTTGTTTGAATTTAATAAAATTAACTAACTAAATTTGACGTAATTGGTATCGAATAAAGAAAATGACTTGCCAAAGATGTTCCTGCCGGTCCTGGAGTCCCTCGTCTGGATTCCCTGGTCCTTGGACATCGGAAGTCGCCATCCCTGGTTCGTCGGTGGTGGTTTCCCTCTATTCCTGCGTCCTGGAGGCTGAGTCTGGAGCCTTCATCCCTTGGTAGTCCTGGACGTCGAAAGCGCTGAGGTTTGGTCCATCTGGCCTGGTGACGGTCCTACTCGCGGTCCAGCATAGCGTTCCGCGGCACCTCGTATTAAAATTTATTTCAGACTGTCTCTAAAGTCTTAGAGACCTAGTATATATAGCGGTGAATTTAACCTACCTCACCCCGCCTGCAATGCTTGCTATCTTTGGATTTATTCCTTGTACAGGCAAGTCGGGCAACGAATCTGTTTTAGCTTGCAGAGTTTGATTATTATTTTTGGAACACTGAAAAATGTCTATTTTATTAAAACTGCTGTAACTTTTTTGTTTTTTAAGTTTTTCAAATTTTGTTTTCTCTAATGTTCATTCTGGCTTATTCTGGTTCTTTTAAAATGTCGATGAAAGTTCTAGGTGGTTTGGTTCTTAAGATAGCTTTTTTAAGCACTTAGAAAGTTTTCGCCTCACTCCCGATGGTCAAATTTAGCTAGTTATTACAAATTTATTCTTTAATATTTTTTAATTTAGCTTAATTATTCTATTTAAGGTTTTATTTAATTTTTCACTCTTTATTATTTGTATAACTCCCAACTTGATTAATTTAAAAATAAACTTTATTTCTTAAAAACAGGAAATTATTTATTTCCTATTTGTCACGGTGTGCCAGACCGTTACAGTGTGTATGTGCACGCGCGTGCGCGCGCTTGTATGTATGTGTGTGTGTGTGTGTATTTGTTTGTTTATTTGTGTGTGTATTTGTGTGTTTATTTGTATGTTTGTGTGTGTGTGTGTGTGTGTGTGTGTGTGCGTGTGTGTGTGTATGTGTGTGTATGTGCACGCGCGTGCGTGCGCTTGTATGTGTGTTTGGGTGTGTGTGTGTGTGTGTATTTGTTTGTTTGTGTGTGTGGGTGTGTGTGTATTTGTTTGTTTGTGTGTGTACACGTGTGTTTGTGTGTGTGTGTGTGTGTGTGTGTGTGTGTGTGTGTGTGCAAAGGTTAGTTTAAAATTGTTCTTTTACATTAGCTGGTTTCACGTAACCGCATATTTCAACGCTAAAACAATGCGCTCTTTGTAACACTTAATACATAACTAAATAGGCCAGCGTGTAATTAATAAGTGTCTAACTATGCCCGTCCAGTAACTGCAGAGACTCAATGGGAGAGGTTAGTTAATAGAATTAATTCATTACTTTACTAATAGCACTGTCTATTCGCTTGCCTATAAGGTGACTACTTACACGCCTAAGCATTGAATGTCGGACTGGGCCTTGACTGAGTGAACGAACTACTGTGTAACAAACACAGGTTTGTAGTAGTAGTTTTCTGTTTCAATTTGTTAAATTGGGTTATTGATTGGTCAAATTTGAGGGTAGAAAAAGGATGTGACTACAGAGTTGGCATTTGCATCTCGCTTTATTCAGTGGTTTATTGAATTCGTTCTCTGAAATACCACAAGATATTAAAGCATAACTTTTCCAACGCTGGAACATTACAAAAACATATGTTGCTCGTAAACTCATTATCAAGAACAAATAGTTAAAGATAAATACGAGAAGAAAGTTTGAAGTGAAATTATAGACAAAACACTAGAAAATCTAAAAAATGTCAAGCTAACAAGATTTACTTATACTAAGCTTTTATTGGGTAAGGAATAAATGCCTCAAGGCGTTTCAGGTGACCCCTTGATCTCATAATTTCCCCCAGTTCCTAGCACCAGGGAATCATTCTTTTCTTACTCCTACCTGATTCTATCTACCCTTGTTTAATTTGAAATCTTCTTGCTGTTCATGACGAGCTGGTTGTTAATTATTTATTACACTTTCGCTATTACTTGCGACCAGACTTTTTGTTAACTAAAAATTGTTAAATTGTTAACTTACAATTGGAGGAAACGTTTTCGTCTTACGACTTCTTCAGCCTCCTTATTTATTTGTCTTCTTACAAGAAGCGTATTTTGTATACAACTCTTCAAGTCCCCGGTAGAGAGTAAGTCCGTTCAATTGTTCTCTACATCTTCTACCAGCAGGTTTCGTATCTCATCTCTACGCAACATGCTCTCTTATCTTTCGTAGGTGATAGCAGTCGTACTGTCTGAACGCTTCAAGTGTGCGGTAAATAAATAAAAGTAGAAGAATTTACCTATAAGAGAATATAAACTATGAGAGAAACGTTAGTGGGACGTTTTAATAAAAGAAGAAAAAGTTTCTTTGGAACTTGAGTGTAAAGTCAAGATGAAGCAGGGAAAATGTGCGGTGTGGTCGAACTGCGCAATGTTGTTCTCTGAATTCAAGAGCTACCCTAACTAATTGGTTGAAATGCGCGGGTGGTTAATATGAGGTTACTGTCGAACTGGGCCGTCTGGGAATTGAGGTGGCAAAAATGTAAAGTAAAAGTAAAAATGTGAATTAAAGGTTATAACATTTCTAACAAATTTAAGTAAGGTTTGGCTGGTTAAATGTTTTTTTCATAATAAAGTATAGAAAGTTGTTATACCTCGTAGTTGCAGGCCATTTCCAAAGTAATTCTCAACGAAAGTGTAACATATACAACTTATGACCAAATTCCTTCTCGTTATAATAAATAGCCTAAACTTTAGTTTAATAGTAATATTATTATTAATTTATGAAATGAAATCTCTTGGAGACCTTAGCATTTACATTCTAATACTCACTTTATCAGAGTTGACTAAGAAACGGCTAGTAGGGCTACGCTAAAAGGTGCGAACAACCGTGAACAATCGATGTATGGTCTACTTGCGCAGCTCGACCATAGCCCCGGTAGCTCAGAAATACTATCTGATCAGGCTCCGCTTACGAATATCTTGACCACTTTCGTAGTTCTATCCTGACCGAAAATGTTGTTAAAGTTTTGTATTGTGTTGTGAATGACGTGATGGTTTGATGAGAATATTTTAAGAAAAATTAAGATCGTTAAGACGATTAAAATACAATATGTCAAAGGATTCACCAGAAGAAGAGAGGATAGTGCCATAAAGATGCGTTACGTCTGACACCAGGTAATAGTTCTAAGAAGTAGAAAAACTGTTCCTTAAGAAGAACAGACCAATTAAATTTACCTATAAGAAGGATTTATAAAGGACTGAGAACAATCAAAGTAAATCATGTCTGTAGGGGGGGGGCTATAGATCTCGTGTAAGGTATCTTACCTCAAGAAGACCTGTGAGGCTTACTGTGTACAGAGAGATAGGGTAAGGCTAGACAGAATAGAATGAACGTGGGAGTGAGTAGGAGACATCGAAATCCCTTCGTAGGGGAAGTCCCTGCCTTGTATCAGGACTAGCGAGAACTCTTTTCTTATTGGAGAATGTTTGTATTTAACGCACAGAAGGAGTGAACTTAACAAGTAATATTTAAAAAAAACAATTCCTATTGGGGTCAACAATATAAATTTATATTTTAGTTACTTCTTATTTTATAATTACAATTAATATAAATATGTATATACATATGACAAACATAAGTGACAAAATAGAAAGCGAATTTCCTTGCAAATTTCCATTTTCCTTTGTATACAATTTATGGTGTTATACTATTATTTTTGTTTGTTACTATTTATTCGTTTTTTTCGTTTCCAATATATGTAGCTGATGGTTGTCTATAATTTCTCATTCTAACTATATCTTGTATGCTTCATTATGGCAAGGAATATTTCTCATATAATTTCATATACATCTTTAAGTAATATTCTTCTAGCAATGAGAAGGTTGACTCAGTGCCAAAGTGCTGGATTTCAAACCTGTAGTCATTTAGTTCAAAAATTACCAAGATATCAGCTTTTTTTTAAACTTAAATTAACGAATATATATTTGACAAAACTGTATTACCTACAATTGTCATTCTTCTGAGGTTTAAAAAAATGTATTTGAACATGATTGGATGAACAAAAACGTATTTTATTAACAATTGAAATTTGTATATATATATATATATATATATATATATATATATATATATATATATATATATATATAAGGAGAGTGTGAGCTAATACAAGGAATTGAAAAATGGTTTGAGAAATACCCTTTTGATATTTTAAAGTTACTTTAAAAAATAAATTGAGTGTTTCCCTTATCACACACGTAGATGAATGTCTTCCCTGCCCCTTGAAACAGTGATAGGCAACCGTTGTAAGCTTTTGGATGTAAACACCGGTCAAGGTTGGCCTCCCAATATCCGCTTCAAACAATACAAATCACTCTGCATTCCTCATGATTTTTACGTGGTACAATCAATTTGCCGAAATAACAGCTTGTCCGGGATGAGTGATAACCCATTGTTCCGAAACTGGGTTCGGACGATTTGCATATTGGAGTTATTGCATCGCGTGCTGACGTGGGTGTACTGCCCGGCTACTGGTTTTCGGGCCGACATGCAAGCCGAATACCTCGTCGGGCGATTTATGTTGCATGCAATCAGAGGGTACATCATAACACACGCAACGTACGCGGCCGCATTTTATGCTAAATTGTGCGCCTTATAATGACCACGTGTTTAATGAATGGAATGATTCAGAGGAGGTTAATGTGTGTATCAATAATGGTTAGGTTAGGTGGGTCGGCCCGAGCATCTGCTGCGGGAATATAACAAGGAACACGACGGTGTAAGAAGTTCATTGGAATTTATTTTAGGGAAATATATGTTCTCTCAGTTTTCATTTTATATTTGTTTCTTCTTTCTTCTATTTATCAACACCAAATCCTGTATTTCTAGACGTTATTACACACACACACACACACACACACACAAACACACACAACACACGCACACTCACACACCCACCCACCCACCCACCCACACACACACACACACACACAAACTAACACACACAACACACGCACACACACACACATACACACACACACACACACACACAAACACCCACACATACACACACACAAACACCCACCCACCCACCCACACACACACACACACACACACACACACACACACACACACACACACACAAAGAAACACACACAACACACACACACAAACAAACACACACACACACACACAAACAAACAAACACACACCCAACACTCACACACACACACACACACACACACACACACACACACACACACACAACACTCGCACACACACAAACACACAAATAAATATATATATTCATGGTATAAGTACCATGAATGGTACTTACAGAGAGTCTAAATCTAGCTTTTATTGCTGGTATTCATACAATAAATAGATCTTAAAATCTAGTTGCCAAGAAGATGTGTTTTAATACGTTTATAGTCCTTGATAATGCCAGTAATATAGGCTGAAGGCGAGAAGCTTTAAACCCACGGTAATTAACTTTCTTGGTAGTAAAATGTTAATATTAGAATACAATTATATACATATACATATACATATATAGCCTATATATAATAGTTCTAACATTTTCCAAATATTAAAAGAAACTTTCCAAACTGAAAATATTATTATATTCACATATGGTGTTTAAAAATCTTCTAGACCTTATATATTATATCATGTTTACTTTTAAATTGTGTTTGCTCTTCAATTACTTCATTTTTGTTACACTGTTTATAGTTGTTCACATTTGTTCATTTTTATTCCGTTATACATCTACTTAAATAAAGTCATCTTGATTAAATTAAAAAATATGTGTTTTTTTAAACAGAATTTATGGCTAAATTTGTTTTATATATGTGTGGCTTTTGTTATGCTTTAAGGTGTTCCTTACTTTTGTAATTTAATTTACCCTTTGTTTGTTCCATATATATTTATGGCAATCGTCACATTTAGTTTTATATAATACAATTATTATTTATGGAGCTTATTTGTCTAGCGGCTGTTAAAGTTTTTATTACGTTCCATGTTTGAATAATAATTGCTATTAAAATGTCTAAAGTAAGTTATTGATTTATAATCTAGCAACGAAGTTTGTTATGACACTTCATTGTAGATATACGCTTGATGATTATTTTCTGCCCATCGAACTGTACGTACTTGTTTAACCTACCTTTCATGAAACATTAGTTAATTATTTTATTATTATTTCGAGTTGAGGTTTTGGATTTACTATTAGTTGTAGTAATACAACTGGGCTCATTCATATACAAAATCTGCAATTCATTGTTTATTCTAATCAATATTTTCCCTTTTAGAGTGTGATCTTTAAAGGAATAAATATTTTTATTCTCACATTTCTCACAAAAAATTATTAACTTGACTCTAATTCTCATTTTATAAGTAACCTTATAGATCTAAAACATTTCTTTGAATTAGCAACTATTACGCCATTTTGTTTAGTTTTTACGACCCCTGTTGCTCATGTTCGTCGATATTGTTTTAGTTTATTCATGCCTTGGGTAGATCTAAAAATGTCGCAAATATTAACTTGGCCAGATCTAAGTGCACGCACAGTACCCCTTCGAAGATCATTAGTATCCTATTTTTTCATGGTGTATGAACATATCCTCAAATTAGATTAGTACCCCTTCCAGGAAGGTAACCACCCCTTTATGCAACCCCTTCAATGAGGATTAGTACTCCTTTACGCCCTTTTAACACGAAAAAGTACCTTTTCAAAGAGCAATTGTACTTTAATGACGTTTAGTATATTTTAAGAAGAATTAGGATCATTTCAAAGTCTGATAGTACTTCTTTAATAGAGTGTATTTCCTATTTAAGGAGGATTATTATCTCTGCAATGATTAATATTTCCCTTTCAACGAGGATTAGCATCCCTTAAACGAGGATTAGTACCTCTTTAATACAGTTTAGTTCCTATTCAAGGAGGATTAATATTTCTGCAATGATTAATATTTCCCTTTCAACCAGGATTAGCATCCCTTAAATGAGGATTAGTACCTCTTTAATACAGTTTAATTCCTATTCAAGGAGGATTATTATGTCTGCAATGATTAATATTTTCCTTTCAACGAGGATTAGCATCCCTTAAACGAGGTTTAGAATCCCTTAAACGAGGAATAGCATCCCTTAAACGAGGATTAGTACCTCTTTAATACAGTTTAGTTCCTATTTAAGGAGGAATATTATTTCTGCAATGATTAATATTTCCCTTTCAACGAGGATTAGCATCCCTTAAATGAGGATTAGTACCTCTTTAATACAGTTTAGTTCCTATTTAAGGAAGATTATTATTTCTGCAATGATTAATATTTCCCTTTCAACGAGGATTAGCATCCCTTAAATGAGGATTAGTACCTCTTTAATACAGCTTAGTTCCTATTTAAGGAGGATTATTATTTCTGCAATGATTAATATTTCCCTTTCAACGAGGATTAGTATCCCTTAAACGAGGATTAGTACCTCTTTAATACAGTTTAGTTCCTATTCGAGGAGGATTAGCATCCCTCTAACAAGTATTAGTACCTCTTGAATAAAGTTTAATTCCTATTCAAGGAGGATTAGCATACCTTCAACAAAGATTAGTACCTCTTTAATAAAGTTTAGTTCCTATTTGAAGAGGATTAGCATCCCTTCAACGAGGATTAGTACCCTTTTCATAAAGTTTAGTTCCTATTCAAGTAGGATTAGCATCCCTTCAACGAGAATTAATGCCTCTTTAATAAAGTTTAGTTCCTAATCAAGGAGGATTAGCATACCTTCAATGACTATTAATACCTTTTTAATAAAGTTTAGTTTCTATTCAAGGAGGATTAGTACCTCTTTAATAAAGTTTAGTTCCTATTCAAGGTGGAATATCGTCATATTTATCGTACAAACGCTCTAAACCATTACTTAAGTATTGCATTCAAATCAAATTCCCCGCACAAAGCGTAGGACAGGAAGAAACATTCGTTTTACCCTTTGAAGCCTTTTCCTTTCATTCAGCAACTCTGCAACGGCAAATTAAAGCAACAACGCTACCTAGCCACAGATCACACAGTAGTTGTAACCTGGGAGTCAGTCGGTTGTATAACATGCCTTTATGGGCCCATAAACCATAAAATGGGTGTGGGCGACCATAAACAATGCGATAACGCGGGATCAACAACACATAAATAATATTTCATTAAACTCCTTTCTATAAATATAACGAGCCTCGGATACACGACTGTTGCTTTTAGAGCTAGGCGAATAGCTTTGCGTGGGCGAGAGCTTATCTGTGATCGATGCCGGGGAAGCTGCGGAATTCTGAGATGCCACAAGTCACCCCCGTTAGTGCTCGCATCAAGAATATAGTAATAAGAATGATTTTGTAGTTGCTTGTCTGTATTCGTGTAATAAGCAGTACAACTTTACACCACGACATGACCTACAAAGTGCATTCAGTGAAATAACATCACTTAAGTTACTTTTTAAATAAGAGTAGCTAGCGATTTCGCCACCGTGTTATAATAAAACTAGTTTTTTTATTTGAAAGGTGGCCCATTTTAATTAAACATTAAAAATTTGACAAAAGACAATGTAATATATTCGAAGAACATTTTAATTCTACGTTAAAACAGTTGTATATACGTGAAAACTGTTGCAAAATAGAGGAAGAAATATTAGCGTGAACACTATTTTTTTTATTCACATCACACATTGATAACATGACAGAGTTTTAGAAAATTATATTTCTCTTTACCCGAACTGAATCCAGCGCAGCTACGCTATATATATAAAATACGTTTTCTTGTTTAATAATTTAAAACAACATAGGTTATTTAAATACAAGAATATTTATTAATTTATATCCAAAGCTTTTCGTTGGTAAACAGTACCAACATCATCAGGAATGAAAATTACAATAATGTAACCCATACCTTACATTATTGTAATTTTCATTCTTGATGATGTTGGTACTGTTTACCAACGAAAAGCTTTGGATATAAATTAATAAATATTCTTGTATTTGAATAACCTATGTTGTTTATATATATATATATATATATATGTATACAGTTTTACGACCATTGCCAATATCATTGGCTACGTAGGTATGCAAATATATTTAGGATTAAGGTAGGGTCCTAAAATCTCCCTGATATAGTGAGAATCATTTGCATCACGTGTGTAAGGTCGCCTACCTGAAATACACGTAGCTCGCCTTCCTCTCTCTCCTTTCCTTTCACTCACTCCTTTTGTTTCACTCTCTTTTTGATTGTTTCTTTTATTTTCTCTCTCTCTTTATTTCTCTCTCTCTTTCCCATCTCTCCACTCTCTCCTCCCTCCTTTTTCTCTCTTCCTCTTCTCTCTCTTTTCCTTCTCTCTCTCCCTTTTTCTTTAATTTCCTCTTTGTCGCCCTCTCTCTCTCCCTCTGCCCCCTCTCTCTCTCTCTCTCTCTCTCTCATTCTCTCTACCTCTCTCTTTCACTCGTAATTTTTTATTACCCTTTACACTATCTTGAAAGAAAAAGGATAATAATAATAAGTAATTAGATGGAATTAAGTAAGACCAAAGAAATACCTATTGGTTTCTGGTACTGAACGAGGGGAAAAATCAGTGAGAAGGATCGATTGCCGGAAGTAGTTCTCATCCGGGAAAGACAAGAGATGTCTACGTGCAACAAAAGTTAAATTTTTACCCTGGCTGCTCTACAGATGCCCTGACACTACCTATTTCTATTACTCCCTCTCCTTCTACCTGTCACGGGGCGAAACGAGTAGCACGTCATTGTGACCCATGTAGAGAGTAGGTCTACTTCAAGTCAGCTACCCTTCACACATGCACAAACCTCCCCTAACTCTGCCTGTAACTCAAAATCTTTTCTTTTCCTTCAGTGACGACAATAGCCAAACTAACTGCCCCCTTGATCAACGATTATTATTTTATACTGTATAATACAATTATCCTAAATTAATTCTCCGGTTTAATTTCAGATATTTTTCCAAATTGGAGCCTAAATCTAGTCTTACACCGCAAGGCAAATATATTTTAATTATATTTGGCTTTAAACTTATTATTCTCTAGTGGAACATATTATCACAAAAATCCTAATAACGTCTTCAGAGATGAATAAAACTAGCATTTACGGTAAATACAGACTACAGAGGAAAGAGAGAAAGTGAGAGATAAAAAAAGGAGAGGAAGAGAGAGAAAGAAATATAAAAGGATTAAAAAGAATAAAGAAAGAGAGAAAGAGAAAAATAGGGAGCGAGGGGTAGAGAAAGGGAGAGGTAAAGAAGAAGAGAGAAAGAAGGAGCGACTGAGGGAGAAAGAGAAAGAGGGAGATAGAGAGAGAGGAAGAGAGCGAAAAAGAGAGAAAACCGCTTTGATTGAATAGCTCCAAGCAGAGACAAATTGCAGTCTATAACAAACTGCCAGGACAAAGTACAGTCACTCACTATTCGATCACTACTACAAACTTTGACCATTTAAATTATCTATTTATTAATAATGACTCTTTCTTACACCACGGACATAGTGTACTCCTGACCTACCATTAAAATCTATATTTTTCACTGAAGAAATAAAATTAGGGTTTTTAAAGCATTAAAAGCAGTTGGATCAAATAGGTTTGGATGTTGAATTGTTCCTGGAGAATATCGGATGTTAGGAATAAATAGTCATTCAGACCGGATTGGATTCCAATTCGTGGCGTCTACGCTTCATTCCAAAACGTTCGTTATATTTGTTTTGTCGCCAAAGCATGCGTTGACTATTAAGCACGGCAATATCTCGACCGATTGCTTGTCACGGATGACTAATGGTCGTTGAAAACTCATAATTTATAACCTCCGTACAAGTGCAAAAGCTTATACAGCGTGCCAGCACCTATTAATCACCTGATGGAAAGTAGTTTCACGGTCAAGGAAATGCTACGAATGTCTGGCCAAGGACGTGTGCGTTCTGTGGGTGCTGGGTTGACAGCAGCCGCTCCTTAAGAACCGCTATCATGGTAGAGTCTTTATCTCTGCTGATTTCTACTTCCGGATGTATGACGCCATCAGGTTTTACATTCTCCAGTGCGTTTGTGAAGCAAAACGGTGATGAAACTAGAATACTGAGGTTGGGGACCATACTCTTCCTAGGGATTATGCCTAATATAGATCACCGTGATCCCTGTTGTCCAAGGACAAACACTTGTTTGGGAGAATCTTCAGTAGAACATGTGAATCCACGTTCGCACGAATCCAACTTCAAGCTCGTGAATCCCGCCTGGGTAACTAGCGTCAGCCCCGAGACAGCTCTTGTTACCGGTCTCTAAGAGTCCGAAGTCCTAACTGTACGTCCTGGATTGGAGACCGGCTCGCCTATACTCCAGTCAGACTCTGCGGTTTCGCCCACATTTCCAGAATTAATCGATACCAGAATCTCGCGACCAAATTTTCCGTATCTTCAATAATTCATATGACTGGTTCAGTCCAGGTAGTGCAACCTGTATGTCGGATCTTCATACACTTTCGTTTAGCCTTACCTTGGAGCCATACCCTCAGTCTAGAAGAGCTAATCCCACCTGTTAGTTTTACAGAGACTTAAACAGGTCATATAGTAAACAAGTAATATAAAAAGAGTCAATTCCTACGTGGGTCAAAAAGTACAAATTTATTTTAGTACTTGTTGTTAAATAATTACAAATAATATAAACATGTATATACATATGACAGAATCACAATATTAAGTGGCAAAACAGTTAGCAAAGTTAATTATTAAAATTATTTAATCAAATATAATTGATGGAGTATAATATTTGAAAAAAGCTGTATTAACATCAAATGACATCCACTACAAGTTTTAAAAAATGTATTTGAATTTGAGTGGATGAATAAAAATTATTTTATAAACGACTGAAATTTTGAACAAGATGTACATAAGAAGAGTGTGAATGGCTAATTCTTCGAAAACTTTATGAATTGAAAAAGACCAAAAGCTATCAGAAGTAAGATAACCAAAACAATTTAAAAACTTGAAATAAATTTAATTAATCAAAACATCCACAAGAAATTAATTAACATAATGATTAGCTGAAGATCCAACGTAAATATTTTGGATGAAAAGCGCTTGTACATGAATAAATATAGCTATAGTTGCATCCGTTATTCCAATTACAATCTCTCCTGATAGGTTATGGTTCACTTTAAAATTTGTCTATCTTATGCTTTTTTTAGTGTATTTATTCAATAAGCTTCTTCGGAGACAGTGTTTTCTCTTTAACTTGGACACTCAGTGCACTCACGGCATTTTTTACGTTACAATTGAAAGCAGTTCTTATTTTAACATTTACTTCCATAATACAGTATGAGCCAAAATAAACAGTACTGAAACTGAATCAGCTGTAGTTGCCTTCTCTCCAAAATAGAGTCATTCTTGGTCGTTTTATAGGAGACCTCAGGAGAATTTGTTGTGCCCGAAACCATGCCAATGGTTCCAGCAAGATGGCGCAACCAGCCACACTGCCGTAGACAACATTGCTTTCCTTCAAGAAACGTTTAGCTACCGCCTCATCACCCTTAGGCCATATTTTCCTTACCCAGCTCACTCCCCCGATCCTACACCACCTGACGCCTCGGAAAATGGTGAAGTAGAAGATTTTCCGTGATGATCCACCAACTACCATAGTTCAACTACAGGAAAAAATTACTAGCATAACTAGCATGAAAAATGATGCAAAACCTTCAAGAACGCTACGAGTATTGCCTCAAATTGAACATGTTTATACCCGAGTCTAATTGATTTAGCTTCTTTTTACTTGTAAAGAACGCTACGAGTATTGCCTCAAATTGAACGTGTTTATACCCGAGTCTAATTGATTTAGCTTCTTTTTACTTGTACGTGTTTGTTAAACTATGTAAATAAAATAATGTCTTACAACTGTTTCAGTACTGTTTATTTTGGCGCATACTGTAATTTGCCTTGTTTGCTTATTTCTTGGCGTGCTTTCCTACCCACCTCTCAAATCGAAGGCACTAGGGATAGACGTCTCTCAGAGCAGAGTATATCGCGAAATGCCTCAACACAAGGAACTGAATATTAGCTATCAGAGTTTAAGGGCAGTCAAAAGCTTTAGATACATTGCATTGCTAAATCATAGCCGGAGACTTCTTCAGTAGAGAACAGCACAGGTTGTTTTTAAATATTAATTCCGCTATTAGACCAGTGGGATGTAGACACAACAGCCACCGGAAACTCAGTCGTATAAATAACTTTTTTGTGTTTACTTTCCTAAACAATTTATTTATACAATCATTCACTTGTAAGATGTAACAAATTTTGCTACATTACTAATCATAAAACCGACTCGCATCTTGCAAATTCAATGTGTAGAGGAGAGTGTTGTAGCATAGAACACTTTTTCAACTCCCTTCTACATTTTTCAAGTTATTATGAAAAGAATACTAAATAACCATCATCTGTCAGTATTACTTAAACCCCTTACATAGGACAGCCCCTTACTTAAACCCCTTACATAGGACAGCCCCTTACTTAAACCCCTTACATAGGACAGCCCCTTACTTAAACCCCTTACATAGGACAGCCCCTTACTTAAACCCCTTACATCGATTCATACTTATAGGATTACTGGAACTGAACAACAACAAAAATTATACCAAATCGTTACAAATGTTCCTTGGTACATTATACTTATGTACCAGAGGACACCTCTTGTTGTACCTAGAAACACCAGTTGTAGTATACAAGATCTAGTAAAAAAAACTCTTTATGACAATTGATATACTAGAATTTTAATATTATTTTGAGTATTATAATTGTCTGTCATTCCTAGCATTGTCACAGTATTCGTTGACGCGTTTCGGAGTACCCCCATTAGTCAAAACCTTTTATGAACTGTTCTTCCCTGATTGGGAATCGTCTCTTACATGTGCAATGCTGGGAATGGTAGATGATTAAGATACTCAAATAACAATATAAATCCTAGAAAAAAAGTAGAAGAATATCAAAAGTAGTATTTTAATGGCAAAATATTATTATATTAAATTTTAAAAAAGCAAATTTAAATTTATTATATATATTTAATATATTTAAATTTAATTAAAGCAAATATAGCATGATTTAATCAGGAGAACGTGAACTTAAAAATATATAGCCTGACTGGAAAAATAAAACGTTTAAGCAAGAATCCCAAAAATAAGTCTTTCAGCCGTTACTATTTATTAGGAATATACTGTGGTTGAATTTAATAATAAATACACAAAAACCTCTTAACCACAAACTTTCTTTAATTTACCCTAATGTACATTTCAGTTACAAAGTAACCATCCTCAGAGGGATAACATACAAAGACTGATTAACGCTAGAAAAAACCCTTATTTATAATCTACAGAACTAGTCACTCCCACTCCGACCGCCGCGGCCCCACCTGTTAAACAAGGCGTAGCCACGCCCATCGAGTGAAAGCAAGATATCTAACGTCAACTTACTAAAATATAAATTAAAAATACAATAAAAACATAATTAAAATTGTTTTTTGAAATTATAACCAACACAAAATTTAATATAAAAATCATAATCCTATTTAACAAATGAATATAAAATTGAATTAGGAATAGGACCTCTATCAGAATTTAATAAATTCTCTGGTTTATGTTTACTAATTTTTAAACTTTCAAAACTATTTAACATCTAGATTGTGATTGGTCTCTAAAATATGGGCAGCAATACTAGACTTATCAGACCTTTGGTATTTAATATCCCTAATATGTTCCTTAAATCTAGTTATTACTTTTCGTCTTGTCTGCCCAATATACATTTTATCACAATCCTTACAATTAACTTGGTAAATCCCTGATTTATCAAGTGTTTCTACTTTATCTTTTGCATTACCTAATAAATTTTTAAGGTTATTATGATTTTTATACGCAACTCTCAATTTAACATTCTTAAAAATTCCCTCCAGCCCTTTGGTTAAAACTTTATCAAAAGGTAAACTAATAAAACGGCGTCCTTCTTTAGTTTCCAAAGGTAATGTTGTTAATTTCTTTCGAAAAATCCTAATCTTTTGCTTCCTAAGGATATTATCAATAATTTTACGTTCATAATCATTAAATTCAGCTGTACTTTTAATATGTTCTAATTCAATATCAAAACGTCTTTTACTCAAAGGAATATTAATCAACCTATTAACTAAAGAATTGAAAGCTGCAAATTTGTGTTGGTTACAATGGTTAGATTCGTTTGGAATAAATCTATCATTGGATGTTGGCTTTCTATAAATATCAAAAACTATTTTATCTCTATTTCTAATACAATAAACATCAAGAAACGGTAAACGTTTATCTCTTTCAATTTCATAAGTAAATATAATATTAGGATGTTGGTCATTGATGATCCTTAGAAATGGAGCTATTTGAAATTCTTTATTATTAAATATAGCCGTTTTTCCCAGCCGTTTTTGTCACACCCAGCGCTATCATTGTTGTAAGGCACATGCATTTTTCATGTGAACCAGCTTCATCGTCTGTTGATACCAATGGAATTACATCTTTTTTAGAGCATGCTGTTGAATTTCGCCTTTTAATCCCACGCCTGTTCAATGTTTGTTTTTTTAGGGCTTTACTTGTCTGTTTGTATCTCTTTCATTTCCTTCTATAAACTCACACTCTCCTTACATATATATCTTGTAAAAGTTTTCAGTTGTTAATAAAATACGACTTTATTCACCCAATCAAGTTCAAATACAATTTCTTTAACCTGTATTGGATGATAATTGATCTTAAATTTGTTTGTCAAATATTAATTCATTAATTATATTTTAAAAAGTTGATGTCTACTTCGGATTCGAACTAAATGTCTACATGTTTGAAATCCAGCATTTTGGCACTAAGCCAACCAACTTTCTCATAGCTAGAAATCTGTTACTTAATTATGTATATAAATTATAACAGAAAGATTCCTTGTAAAATTGAAGCATTACAAGGTGGGGATAGAATGAGATATTATAGACCACCATCAGCTTCATAAATTAAAAATGATAAAAAGCGAATAAATAGTAACAAACAAAAATAATAACCTAACACCATATACTGTATATCGAAGAGAATGGAAAATTGCAAGTAAATTCGCTTCCTATTTTGTCACGTAATATTGTGATTCTGTCATATGTATATACATATTTATATTAATTGTAATTGTAAAATAAAAGGTAACTAAAATAATATTTTTCTACGTTTACCACAGTAAGAATTGAATTAATTGTTTTCTTTATTCCTTGTTAGTAATTGAATTAACATCGATCGCAATTTTCTTAGTACCAGTCTTGGTTTAGTTAGTTCCCGTTATTTTGCATAAACTTTTTATTCTAACTATATGCTCCTTATGTAAAGTAAAGTTCATCCGTAAAGTAAGTATGATCCGTTATGTAAAGTACAGATTACATCTAGGTAAATGTACGGAGCTGTATATTTTATTAGTTTTAACAAATTGTATTGATTTAATAAGCTCCTACTTAATGCGAGAAGTTTTGGTAATCTCTTTCGACTTAATTACGTATACATACTACATTTCTTCGGTAGTAAGTACTTGTAAAATTTAGGATAGAAAATTTAAGACACCTATTTTGTTATTGGATATAAAGATTTATCATGTGTTAGATGTAACTAAATTAATTTTAAGGTTATCAGTGAGTATGGCTAAAGCCTAGAATGAGTATGTGAATGGTAGGGTAAGGAGAGGTGTGTGAACCTGCATCTTATGCAATGCACAATATACTTCATAAAGGGTTAGGAACAGTGTATCTGTATGTGTAATTTTAACGACTTTCCTTTATCTGTTAGATAACTTTTATAAAAAGTTATCGGTAGTAATGCATTACGGCATTTGAATATCAGTCTTTAACCAGTGTCATTCATTGTATCTAAAAGTAATTTAATCACGAAACAAATAACTAGTTCAGGTAATGTACCATCTAATTATTTCACTATATTTAGAAGCAGATGTCGTACTATATATTTCATTCAATTTTTGTATCAGTTTAAGGAGACAGAAAATTGTCGGTGGTACAAAAGATTTTAATAAGAGATAGACTGGCATATACTTACTTACTAGCCAGTTGAGTAATTTGGTGATTGGTAGAAGATGGGGTTCTTGAATATGGGACTGTCGTAATCCTGGGCCCGGCCCAGGGCTGCGCAATCATTAGGGTGTTCTGTATTTATGACTTTACCGCCACAAAGCAGACACACCGGGGCCGGCAGCACATGCATATGGTGGAGGTGCGCAGCAAGGTAGACATGACAAGACTTCATTCTTAATACTGCAACGCTAACAGCTCGGGGCAAGTTATGGTCAATTGGGCCCTTCGAGAAAAGTCTTTCCCAACGTTTTCCTGCAGAGAGTTCCTTCAATCAAACTTGATTCCATTTGGTGGTTATCTTTATTACGGACCTGGAGGACTGTAGTGAACTCAGATGCTCAGACTGGGGGAGGGTTGCACCCCCTTGAATCTCTCTGGAAACTAAGATGCTCAGGCTGGGGGAGGGTTGCACCCCCCTTGAATCTCTCTGGAAACTAAGAGGCTCAGGCTGGGGGAGGGTTGTACCCCCTTGAATCTTTCTGGAAACTCAGATTCTCAGGCTGGGGGAGGGTTGTACCCCCTTGAATCTCTCTGGTAACTCAGATGCACAAGCTGGGGGAGAGTTGTACCTCCCTTGAATCTCTCTAGGAACTCAGACTGACTGTATGCTGGCGTATTAAAGTTAGACAAAAATCCTAATGTGTCAATCAGGCAAGATATGGATAGAGAACACAAGACTGTTGAACCAAGTAAATCCAAATCAATGCAAACGGTACGGCCATGTTCAAAGAGTATCCAAAAAAGAATCATGCCAAAATAAATAATGAATTAGCTACCGCCGGAAAAGAAGAAGGTCTCCAATATAAAAAAGAGGTAATGTCGGAGATAGTTTTAACAGAAGATGTTTGGAACAAGGTTGAGCGACGTCAAACTCTGTAAAAATATATAACTTGTTTTATTTTCTTACAATAAATTTTGTTTGTCTATAATATTTTTATATAAATCATAAACTGACAAGAAAATCGTTTAAAATGTTTAATTGGGCCTACAGCGTTCCTAAGTAAACTCACAGAACGGAGCGACAGATTCACCCCAGGTGAAGGAATGACAAGATCATTTATACTGAAGAGTGGATGCGATAACTCTCGATTCCAGTTCGATTAATCGATCTGGATGCCATTACGTCCTGGCGCCGGTTATAGTATCTGCATCGAAGAGGGCAATCTGTCAATACTTCAAACCTACATATGGTTTTGCATTGTAGACGTCTTGTATAACTACTGTAGACCCTATAGTGCCATTGAATATATAGATGGATATTTGTTGCCTTACTAGAAACATATTATTATTATTACTTTCATTATTTATTAATATTCTTGCTTTACGACCTAAGGGGAGCCATTTAGACGTCTCTAGTGTTAGCTTTTAAATAGCTGCACACAATATTGTCTCTGACGATGAGAAAGAAAAATGAGGTCTTTTGTAACTGACAGAAAAATGGGGTAAAAATTAGTTTATATTTTCAAAATCTCCTTTTCCAAATACATTTTTTTAACAACAGACAATAAAATGTAAGCTAGAAATATCATTAATGTATTTAGTCATAACTATCCTATAAAATTGTTTTTAAATAAAATATTTACTGCAGTATTGTAATGTCTTGAAAACTTTTATATGTGTCTATTATGTTTAAAATAAAATATATAACAATATGTTTTTGAAAATGAAGCTTTTTTACAGACGGTTGGCTCTTTTTAAATTCCTCCTTTTAGCTCACACTCTCCTGATATATATATTGTACACATATTCAGTTGTTAATGAAATACGTTTTTATTCATTCAATCAAATTCAAATACATTTTTTAAACCTATAGTGGATGACAATTGATGTTAATAAAGTTTTTTTCAAATATTTATTCAATAATTAAATTATAGAAATTTGGGGGTCCATCCGGGATTCGAACCATGAATTTTCATGTCCAAAGTCTAGGGCGTTTGAACCAATTTCCCAATACAAATAATAGGATTTCTCAAAGACGTATATGAATTTTTCCCCATTTGGTTGTCGTCGAAACCTTCATTGTACAACCTTAAACTGTTGTCATGGTCACCACAAAACTTCATAAATAGTGCTGTAAGGATAGAAATGAATGAAACGAATAAAATAAACAAACTGGAAATAAGATAAAAATGATAAAAACATTTTCTTGACCTCAGTAGGAATCTACTTTAAACTAAATTCTTTGTATTACTTGTTTAATATGGAGGTATAACATTCAGAATATATTCAGTCCAATTTCCGAAGATGTGCGGTTTGTCTCGAAGATTATTGAAACCAAAAACGTCGCAAATAATGAAAAATGTTGAGGATAACAACTCTTTTTGTTTTACGCTTGAGGTTATTTGGAGGATATGTTTAATTATGTTTCAAATGCAATTTCCAAATATTAAAAAAAACGAATAATTGATGAAATTAGGTGAAATCTTATGTTTTTATAAAAGAACTGTTTTTCTTTCTCTTGGTTTATGCTTCTTCACTCCAAATTGTTCTTCACAATATTTACTTCTATTTTTATTAGTTTTTGACAATTTTGTGATCTACTTTCCATTACCTAGTATAAGCTTACTTACATGTACAAGCTGATTTTAATTGAAACTATGTCTATATTGTTTTGTATTTGATTTTTTTAGTGTATATTTGATATGAGTTTAATCTATGCGCAGAGAAATACAAGTCTGTAGACTTACATGTGTGCATTTCACTGTTTCCATGCGTTGTGTTATGTTTATTTCAGAGCAAGGAAATGTAAAGACCACCGAAGTTGTTTCGGTCTGGGGTTTCTAGCGGCATTAGCCTGGAATTATCGAATCGCAATGCCCTTGGAAATCCCAAACACGTGCAACTCCAATCACGTCTGCGATATCTTGAGTGTTCCTGGAGCAACCGACAGGAGCTTCGCAACCCTCTCAACATTCTGACAACTTGAGCTGTGTTACAGATCAGTAAGCAACCTATATAAGCAACCTATATAAGCAACCCATATAAGCAACCTATATAAGCAACCTATATAAGTAATCTATATAAGCAACCTATATAAGCAACCTATATAAGCAACCTATATAAGCAACCTATATAAGCAACCTATATAAGTAATCTATATAAGCAACCTATATAAGCAACCTATATAAACAACCTATATAAGCAACCTATATAAGCAACCATCCACAAGGAGTGATAACGCTCAGGGTTTTTCCGTTAACCACCTTAAAGGTATAATGAGAGAAAATTTAAACTAGTTATTTATGATATAATCTAATTATTTACCTTAACAAAAACGTTTTTTATCAGGGTTTTAGTTAAAAAAAATATATATAATCTACAATAATACTATGTGTATGTAAGTAAATATTGTTGTAACTTTCTTTTGTATTACCGCCAAACATCGATAAAAGTAAGAAATATAGTTATTATTTCCAATGTTTGCCGAGGGAGAACAGCACTCAGCAGTGAACCGATTATAAACAGTTGGTTGCCACAAATATGAAACTTCCGTTTCCTTTTAAAATTAAAGAATGAAGTTAAGAAGAGTCATATAGCAACGAGCCTTAAGGGTTTTTAGCTGGTGACAGCGAGAAGGTTTGATTTAATAAAATTCTATTTAAACAGAGACATTCTAAATTCTATTTTGAGGAATAATAATTTCGCTATTTAATCCTCCTACAGGGGTCTGTAACACTGTATATTATCAACATTGTGAAATTTACTGTAATTTTAAAACAATTATTTACGGTAAACACAACTTTTATAGGTATTATAACCGACAGTTGGCGTAATATTACAGTATTTATGTCATCCCAGCAAAAACTGCCAACGTCCCATTAAACCCAAAGCATTAGTGGAGAGCATAATCGTGTCTTCTCAGTGTCAGTCCAGACCTTCTAGTAAGGCCACTGGACACTTAAACACTGATACCTTTATTCGCAGCAACAAACACCCAAAAGCAGACCTGACGCCAGTCACGCGGTTAGGAGTCACGTTAAGGCTGCATTGCCTTATTTATCCACATTCGGTTGCTTCCTAGGACGATGCAATCTCATCTTCTTGTTTACCATACTTTAGTTCAAGTAATACCTGCGTGGAGCAGACAAACCTAATCCACTAAGGGGCTGCTAGGCAGTGGTATTAATATTAGACAGGGGTTTGGCAACCCTCGCGGTACCCCAGTCTAACATAAACACTACTGAAAACACTCACGTCACTACTATATATGCTTACACAGATATCTGCACACACATACACACACGCACGCACAAACACACCCCGCAGGGGGGAAGGGGTGCGGAATAGCTTCACCTACTAAGGGTGAGGGTTTGGTAAGGCGTCCCTCGCGATACCTCAGTCTAACATAAACACTACTGACAACACTAATTACACTACTATACATGCTTATACAGATATCTGCACATACACTCACAACACACATACAAACGTACCCTGCAGGGGGCTGCGGGTCCCTCGCGATACCCCAGTCTAACATAAGTACTACTGACAACACTAATTACACTACTATACCTGCTTATACAGATATCTGCACATACACTCACAACACACATACAAACGCACCCTGCAGGGAGGCTGCGGACTAGCTGCAACTACTAAGAGGGGTAAGGCGTCCCTCGCGATACCTCATTCTAACATAAACACTACTGACAACACTAATTACACTACTATACATGCTTACACAGGTATCTGCACATGTTTGACCGTGTTGCACGTTAGGAAAGCTTGCCAACCTCTGTTTCGGGATGCTGTTGTGAGCTTGCTCTGCTGAAGACATAGCGTGGTTTCTCTTCTAACAGCCCACTCGGCCCTTTTTCAAGGAGTGTCCACTAAGCACAGGTGTCTGAGCCTGTAAACAGTGTTACGAGTATTGGAATGGCGCCCATTCAGCCGAGCTAAGGTGCAGGTCAAAGATTTCTTTGGATTTTAACTATCGTATATGATTCTCAGGTTAGCCCGTTCCTATAGCCAAGTCTATTTTCAATTCCGCTGAAAATACCATTCCGAAAACATATGTGCATCCACTCCTTCCTACTGTTCTGTGGTGGAATTATGAATGCTTTGTCATCATGTTCGGAACAAAAATCCTCCGTTTACTACCAAGTGCTTTAAGCAGGTTAAATCGACAACAGAGAAGAGTAAACCTTGAGGGGAAATTATATATATATATATATATATATATATATATATATATATATATATTAGCCAAATTTCCAATCGTTATTAAAATACTTTCTATTCCTCCCCTCAAGTTCAAACACAATTTTTTAAACTTGTAGAGCATGACACTTGATTTTCTTACTGTTTTTCTCTAATTATTAATTCATTAATATAATATTGAATAATTTTAGTTTTATATGGGAGAAAAACTTTTCGCAAAAGGGGCAAGATATGCAATATATTTATTTCGTTACATTTGACTTAAAATCAGTGATAACATATGATTTCATAAAACAGCTGATTTCATGTTATAGGTTATGTGGTAGAACAGCTGTTTTAACGCATTCTTTATGTTACTTTATTTTAGTCTATTAATTGTAATTATTTAATAGAAAGTAACTAAAACATAATTTTTCTTTGTTGACCTATGCAGGAATTGACTTTCAAATATTTTTGTTTATATTAAACAAACAATGTTTACTTAAGTACTTAAAAAAAATATATTTATATTTTGCTTTTAATATTAAATGTTTACATTTATGTAATTGTGTCAGATAAAGCAAACTGGAAAGTAGTTGAAGTATTCGTATTTAGTATAGTAATTTTCGAAATTGATATTATTATATTGAAATTTAAATACCGTAATATTTAATTCACTCATATTTTTATTACATTAATGAATATTTGTATCACAAATTTATACAAACTAGGCCTAAATATCTTGCATTAAAACGGTTTATTCTACTGTAATAATAATAACAATTTATCTGGAAGGATTTACTAGTGATAAGAGGTTTATTATGTCTTGTCTATCACAGTTTATCCATGCTACAGAGTTCACGCCAGTTCTAGTAAGTTACTATAGATTGCATCTCCACCGTCAGAAGAGCAAGAAGAAACTAAAGGCCAAGCACAGATCGCAATTCCAAAGAGGTCATGTTGGCAACAGATCATCTGTGAGAAGTTATTAGTTAGATTGGAGTTGTATCTGTGAGTCGTACAATAAAATAGATACAACGCGAGTACATGACTTGGTAAAGATATCTGTATTGTACTGTAATGTTTATAGGTATGTATGTCTGTCTATCTGCTGATAACACGAGCTTGGCTTTCGATGGCCAAAGTAAGTTCTCAGTGGGGAATTGCACCGCCGTTGTGACGTAAGCTATAGTTTCTTTGTCAAGTACTTGCTTGGTCCAAGATGTATCAATTACCTGTTATAAAATGACATTTTAGAAAGAAATAGAAATAATAATCTTTTAAACTTTTACTTTTTTGTATTTTTAAAAACTTTATAAGTTTGTCTAGACAAATTTTAATTTGTTTTTCTTCGTTTAGGTACTTATTAAATTTTATTACCAATTTTGTTTTTCAAAATTGTCCCATTTAGAATCACAATATTTCATTTATTTCTTTTTATTTTATTTTGCAATTCCTTCTATTACTTTGCACACTCTGTATGTATATCTTGTACAAATCGTTAATAAAATAATTTTTATTCATCCACTAAAGTTAAAATACATTCTTTTTACTCTTAGTGGAATACTCTTGATGTTAATCCAGTTTTATAAAAATAATAATTCAATAATTAAAATTAATAATGAATTAATTTTAGTTTATGGAAAAAACGATTCGGAAAAGGGGCAAGATATGCAAAATAGTTATTTCTCACAATTTGGCTTAAAATAGGTGATAAAATATGATTCCATAAAGCAGCTGATTTTATGTTTTAGGTTATGTTGTAGAACAGCTGTTTTAACGCATTACTTTACGTATATTAATTGTAATTGTTTAATAAAAAGTAACTCAAATAATTTTTTTTTATTACTTGTTTGTTTGTAGATAAATAATATCAGAAGAATTATTGTTAACCGTCATTTATCGAGAATATTTCATAAAGCTATTGTAATATTTTATTTTTCCGTGAGAAGTAGATAATATTTCAATATGTCTTCACTGTGGCAGAACCTTTAATGCTCTTGAGCGTGTTAAGCGGAAAATATTAGTAAAACCCGGTGTAATTTATCCTAAGTTTATATTTTCCTCATATCAAAGAAAATTCTCTTGCATGCGCATACAGGAAAAAGTAGATAAAAATAGTACAATCTCAGACAAGATATCTACGTTAGAGATTTTAATCTTGTACACAAAGCAATCTTGCGAGTATATAAATACAGCTGTTTTCCTCTTACAGGTGATGTGGTAGTCAAATGTTTTAACGTATAAGTTATTATATTGATTGTAATTATTTAATTACAAGTAACTATAATTTTTTTGATCTAAGAAGAAATTGTTTTTAAAAATGGTTTGTTTATATTTCGTGTTAAATATTACATTATTAATTGTTATTCAAGTGTTTATATATAAATTATACTAAATTTAAAATTTAAAGGCATTAAAATGAATAGTAATTTAAAATTGTTTTCAATGTTTATTTTATTTCTCTAACAACATTATTCTTATAAACCACGGCCTGCATTCACGTAATTATTGTCTTATAATGAGAATATTTCCAAGTTATACATACAAACCTATTAAGGAACATTGATCGAAGAGCTTCTAGTATTGTCATGTTTTTCCTGATGACGCATTTTGGAAAACCTCCGTCAACAAGAATTGGATATGCCAGAAACTGCAGAAGTGGTACCCAGTTTTTAGTAGAATTTAGCACTTACCATATAACAGATTCAAATCAAAACTTTTTGAACATCTAAGGGTGCCGCTTTATACTTTACAATTATATGATTTAACATAAAATCATTCTATGTAGGATACAGTTTGTTCAATTACATAGATTTTTATACGAGAAACAAATATAAATTTGTTTATTAATTTTTTAACCTCAAAAGAATTATTTTACATTACACATTTACTAACATTCGTTGCACAACTAAACTTTGTTCAGTACAAAATGTTTTGAAATAATATAAAGTATTTAATAAATTCGTTTGAAATACACATTAAATTATAACTTATCTAAAATATTTATTAGAATTTAATTGTCATTTTCAGTCGTTTGAATACCAACATTATTATTATTATTCAGTAAAAAAAAATATTGTAATAAAATTAGAGCTAATAGTGTTAAGATATTTGTTGTTTTATTGCAAGTTTAATTCTCTAGCAGCCTGATATTTTATGAGAATATATTATTTTGTAAAAAACAAACCGTATACATATACAATACGTATATATATATATATATATATATATATATATGTGTGTGTGTGTGTGTGTGTGTGTGTGTGTGTGTGTGTGTGTGTATGTGTTTGTGTGAGTGAGTGTGTGTGTGTGTGTGTGTGTTTGTGTGTGTGTGTGTGTGTGTGTGTGTGTGTGTGTGTGTGTGTGTGTGTGTGTGTGTGTGTGTGTGTGTGTGTGTGTGTGTGTGTGTGTGTGTGTGTGTGTGTGTGTGTGTGTGTGTGTGTGTGAGTGTGAGTGTGTGTGAGTGAGTGTGTGTGTGTGTGTGTGTTTGTGTGTGTGTGTGTGTGTGTGTTTGTGTTGGTATTTTTGTGGGTGTGGGTGTATGTTAGTTCATTATTATTATGAGAGGTTTTCATTTCTTGAGGTCTTTTTATTATGTAAAATAAATCAGAAAGTTTCAACTCTGTGTTAAACACTATGGTGGGATATTGTGGAATATAATTTAATAATTTACATCCATATTATTATTAATTCTATCATTGAAATGATTATTATTACTGTATTTTAATCATTCTACATCAAAATCACAATAAATATTTTACTAACAATTTGTGAAGCAGAACATTAAAACAACAAATTTTGCATAGAGTTGGATCACTGTTTCTTATTATAAACTATTTTCCAAGTATATTACCACTAACTGTTTATATAAACTAGGCCTGTATTTTTAAGAATGCCAAGTACAATTAGTGCTAAATAAATATTCACAATAATACTAATACAATAACCAAAGTAAACCCACTTTTCCGAAACTTAATACTCGTTTATTTCTTGAAGGTGGGCTAAACAGTCGTGCTTTATCATTTGTGCACCGAGCTTAATATTTCTTCCTCAAATTGAACCTTTAAATTAGGCTCAAATGGAATTCTTTCCGGCCCGCTAAGCTTTAGTTCCTCCTTACGCAAACTTCTGATATTTGGGAATCTTTCAAGCTATTGAAATCTCCTGTTCTTTTGCGTGATTCAAAGGAAAAAATATAAATGTTTGTTTTGTATTTCTAAATAGTTTATTTCACTTTACATTCGTAAATTTATAAATTAATTCTAATAATTACACATTCTATGTGATCATATTTTATTATAGGTTATATCACTTATTCTTTAAAAGATTTATCAGAAAAATATAAAAAATAGTATTTAAAAAATTCAGGAACCAGTAATAAAAAGCTGAGTGAAGGGTTTCGATCGGAAGAAACCTTACATTTTTGTATTACGTTGTTTATGGTCAAATTTGCCCACGATTATAAAACCTTTCACTTTAATAAAAATCCATTTAATATTTTAAACTAAAATTATTTTTAATTAAAATTGAACCTTTAAAATTTGTTTTAGTAACTGACCAAAAAGACAAATATATTTGATTAATTCCTTAAGCTTTAGTAGGCTATATTACTTGACTGATTTTAGGCAGTGGACATTGAATAAAGCTACTCGAAAGATTACGCCATCTTACTTCACAATAAAATTACGTTGAAACGTGATCCTGAGATATAACTCGTTACAGATTACCTCAGATTCTAGTGTTTAGTGCAGTTGCTACGAGAAAAAAATTTACTTTTGACAATCTTCTACTTTTTCGCTAGGATTTATGTTTTTATTTTGAGTATCCATAATTATCTGCCATTTCTAGCATTTATACATTATTCGTTGCTCGAATAATAATTATTGTCAACGAATAATGTGAAAATGCTAGAAATGGCAGATAATTATGATATTCAAAATAAGTAAAAATTGTACTATATTGTTATTTTGAAGTCCTATATCAAAAACTGTGACTAGTCTAAGACCTTGTTCACTTGTTTTGTATTTTACTTCGTCCTTGAAATGCTTTGTAATAAAGTCAACAACACCAAAGAGATTATAGTGGTGATGCAAGCGATAAGATGTTCGCTGTGGAAAATGCATTGTACAAACAATTATTCTGCTAACGTAAAACGAAGCTTATTTTAGGTGGGGCCTCACCTAGCATAGTAAACTCTGAAAAGACTTTATTGATGTAAATAGTGGACAATCTTTTGCACAAACTACTGTAGCCATTCATACACACACTGGCAAACACTATACAGTATACACGCATGCCTGAGTCGATTTATCCATTACAAATAAACACTTATTCTGCTATCGTAGAACGAAGCCTATTTTAAGGGGTCCCTCACTTAGCATAGTAAACTCTGAAAAGATTTTTTAATATAAATGGTGGAAAATGCATAGCACAAGCTACTGTACCCATACATACTCTCAGTGGCAAACTCTGTACAGTATAACGACATGCCTGAGTCGATTTATCCATTGTACAAACAATTATTCTGCTAACATAGAACAAAGCTTATTTTAGGGGGGCCCTCACCTTACATAGTAAACTCTGAAAAGGTTTTTGATATAAATGGTGGAGAATGCATAGCACAAGCTACTGTACCCATACACAGACTCAGTGGCAAACTCTGTACAGTATAATCACATGCCTGAGTCGATTTATCCATTGTACAAACAATTATTCTGCTAACATAGAACAAAGCTTGTTTAGGGTGGCCCTCACCTTGCATAGTAAACTCTGAAAATACTTTATTTATGTAAATAGTGGACAATGCATTGTACAAACTATAGTAGCCAAACATTCACACACTGTCTAACACTATAATTTATAAGCCTACGTAATATCTGAGTCGATTTATTCATTGCAACAAACAATTATTCTGTTAACGTAGAACGAAGTTTATTTAAGGGGGGCCCTCACTTGCCGTAGTAAACTTTGAACAGTTTAGTTATAATAGCAATGGACATTACATTAGTTTTATAGTGTTCAGAATGTTTTATCATCTTACTTAGGAAAACTGAGCTTGTAACGTATACTGAACAGGTATGTGATATTAGGCTAACATTAATTATCTTCAATGGCATTCCACATTTTTTTAAAAACCACGCATTTACAATTACAAATAAGTCCTAAATTGTATTTAGTTTCATGATGTAAAACCTAACCTCGTCGTATGGTTATTTTGAGGTTATGTTCGCGTGCACATCACAACAGAATCAAACTAAACCAACATGATGCTCCAGTAGAACAGGTTGAAGACGAGGAAGGCGAGCGGGAAGGCAAACCTACTCCTTTTGTCGATCCAGTTGGCCATCTCGACGTTGGTCATATGAATGGGTTCCACAGGAGTTTCCGAGATTCGAATCTGCGTCCGTCTTATGGATTTGACTCGTTCCGTTAAAGGAACAGCCAAGTCGAGCACAGATAGGGCTTTCTGAACAACAAAACCACATTATATATAAACTAGTGGTGTGTAGAAATATATAATCGATATTATAAAAACTTGAAGCAACTGTAGTGTATTTTTTTTATTAAAAATAAATAAAATCTTTTAACCACAAAAACTTTTGATTTAAATGCTAATGTATATTTCTATTGCAAAGCAATAATTTTCAGGGAAATAACTACAAGAATAATGCTATGAGCGATATTTTCAATTAAAACGTCCTTCATTGGTATACTTGATATAATGAGCAACCGTCAAAAGTCGACAAAATCTCATCTTTCGTTAGTTTTAATTTTTTTATTTTTTTAATTTTTTCTATAAACTCTCCCGTATTTTTTATCGAGCATGGATCTTTATTAAATATAAAATATCCATTTTGAAAGAAGATACGTTAGTGAGTCTGTCCTTGACATAAATATTCTTATAAAATTACTTTCTTTATTTTAGCTAAAAGGTTTTATTTATTTACAGTTTTAAAAAAAGGATATCAATCAACTATAAGTAACAAATTTTATTACTAACCTCTTGGTTGTTTTAGGTTAAACGGAGAGAGGTGTATAATACAGACATTCCAAACTACGACCACCACACACACACACACACACACACACACACACACACACACACACACACATACACAAACACACATACACACACACTTAGACACACAAACACATACACACACACACACACACACACACACACTTAGACACACAGACACATACACACACACAGCACACACACACACACACACACACACACACACACACACACACACACACACCTAACACCCAGTTACAATATAACTACATACACTTTTCAACATTATAAACCCAAATATTCTTTAAAAATACACCTAATACACCTACCCGACCCGACGACATCCTAACTTAAAACAACCAAAAGGTAGGTTACGGTCTGAGTTGACAATGGGACACATCTCCCGAAACTGCTGTCCTCAACAATCCTAAACGTAAGCACTACTATAGGCAAGCGTAACATACGCGCAAGTGTTTCTTGTGTTTGGTTGCTTTAAATATGTGATTTGCTTTGGTTTTGAAGGAAATATAATAATGAATATTTACTACCTGAGAGTATTCTAATTTGTAAACGAAACGGGCAGCAATGTTTAAAAATATTTAATGCTGATTAAGTTTTATATTGTCTATAATTGGTTGCAATCAATTTATTATATTCAAAAATGACATATGTAAAATGGCAAAGTAACTCATTTAAGATTTATTTCATTTAATATCTTTGTTTACTGCTGAATCTAAGCATTTCAACGTGTCGGTAAAATTTACATCTCAGCTAGCGAGATTCTCTAGTCTTGTTTCAAAAGCATATTCTTCTTTCTCTTAAATAGTTAATTTTTAAACGTAATTTTCTAACTTGATTTCCCAATGCCGTTGACAAATGTCATCAGTGTCCTCCTAACCGTTTGTTTTTAGTGGGTGTTCTACTTCTTACAACAAATAGAGAATATTTTGTTTCAACTGGAGTCCTGGCCACTAGACCCCGCCCAACCCTCTAGCGAGCTGCCTCCCTCTTACATGCGCATCCTGTTACTATCCCTATTGCGTGTGAAGGGGAAGGTATTGCCCATGTACCAAGCTGATAAGCTCTTTTCATGAAGAATCAAGAGATAGTGGAATGAAACAGTACAGTAAGTGTCATGAAGAGCGGCATGAAAAAACCTGGCAAGAAATAAACTCTGCCAAGAAAACCCCACAATAAATCATATCAACCCGGGTCTGAACCCCTAGAACCCGCCAAGCCCTCGTGGCAACCAACCTCTAGCGAGTTGAATTCGTCTTACACGCTTATGCGGTTAGTATCCTCACCGCGAATGAAGGAAACGGGACTTGAACCTGTACCAAGTAGATAAGCTCTTCCCATGAAGAACAAGAGATAGTGAAATGAAACAGCAGACCTACAGTAAGTGTCGCGCTAAGAGCGGGATGAAAAAACCTGGCAAGAAATAAACCCTGCTAAGAATAATCCCGCAACAAATTCTGGAGGAACCCTGGGGGCTAAAATATTCTTATGCTAAGGGATAAAGACGGGTATTACCTTACAAATACCTTATTAGTGAGTCTATGGCAGGAATGACGTGCACCTCTTCTTCCACTGCCTACTCGAAACTGAAATTTCATGGAAATCGAAATTAGTACTTCCGTTGGGGCTGAGCTGCGACCCTGGGGATGTCATCTACTAAGCTGTCATTGTTTTTTAACCAGGGTCTGGGCCCCAAAAGCCGCCCAGCCCTCGTGGCATCCAACATCTATCGAGCTACCTGTCTCACAGGCTCATACTGTTAGTATCACTACCGCAAGTGAAGGAAAAGGGATTGATTGCCCATGTACCAAGCTCTAAAGCTCTTTCCTTGGAGAAACAGGAGACAAAACTAAGCTGTATTACCTTGTGTGTGGTCTAAAAGCCATCTGTTGGCAACACTTTAAACTACGACGAGTAGTAAACTCTAAACTCTCTAACAAGAGTATGATATCATCTCAGAGACTCGCAATACCAATTAGTGTTGTGATTCATTGATAATTATCTTCTAGTGTAATATGAACTTTGCATTACTGGACGGAGATTGTAAAACCAGATATAATGTCACTGCATGACCTTAGTGAATGTAAAAAAAGAAATTTATAGGCAACATACATTTTTTAGATCCATATTCTACTAACCAATTATTTTAATTCACAAATATGAGCAAAAGGTTGTTGAAGGAAAAGTTTGTTTCATGTTCAATTAAATCGTATCATTATGTAGCCTTGAGGGAGCTAATATATAATTAGAAGTGTTTTTAAAGTTATAAATTCTTAGAGAGGGAGTTGTTTTTTTCTAGACACTATCTGGTTTCTTTACTTCTCGACCTAAAATCCTTTTACTTCTTCACCAATGAGGAATGGCTTTACAGACTAGTCTAATTTGTTAAGTACCTCTTCCCTGAGGCTCTGTTTTGCAGAGGTGGCCAGTCTCTTCATCTTCTTCCTCAGCTCCGGCGACGAAGGGCAGGAGTTGGATTTCTGCAACTGTTCCTTCCACGGAACCTTCTGGGACTTTAGCGACGACTTCAAGATGTACTTACTCGTTGGCCTCTTCAACTGATGGTGCTTTAATCTGCAGCAGAAGCAACATTTGTTTTACAGGAGTTATTTATTTTTAGCGTGAGAAAGAATCGGGAAAATTAGTAATATTAATAAAACATGCTTAAAGTCCATTCTTACTTAGGTCATTTTATTTTAGTTACTTTTTATTAAATAACTATAATTATTATAAATAAAGTAACATAACCTATGCGTTAAAATAGCTGTTCTACCACATAACCTATAACATAAAATCAGTTGTTTTATGAAATCATATGATATGACATTTTAAACCAAATGGGATGAAATAACTATATTGCTTTTTGTAAAAAGTGTTTTCCCATGTAAAGCTAAAATGAATTCAGTATAACTCTAATTAAATTTAATAATGACCTAATATTTTAAATAAACTGTATTAACATCAAGTGCCATCCATTACAAGTTCACACCCCTACACGTTTTTAATAGAATGTATTTAAACTTGAGAAAATGAATAAAAAGTATTTAATTAACTATTTAAAATTTGGACAAGATATACAGTATATAAGGGGGAGTGAACTAATAGAAGTAATTGAATTAACATTTTCTTAAGGAATTAAATAAGTTTCAAAATCATATCTTAAGAATAAAATCTATTCTTACTCAAAATATTATCAAGAGAAAAACAGGCTGTTAATTACTTTGAAATATTATTTCATTTTAGTAAATTTTATTTGTAAGTTATTTAAAATGTGTAAAGCTACACTTAATTTGTGATGTTTGTGATGAGATATGAAAGTTTTGGTTCTATAAAACAATTTATGAAAATAATCATTGTTACAAAATTTAGGATTTTTACTACAAAAACATCGGTACAAAGTGAGAAAAGTAAATACATAGGCCTAACCTAATTCAAACTAACCTAACCTAACATGGCTAATGAAACGCTTGATACTTCTAGTTTTACTTAGTCACGCGAATCCTTGCTATACGTTTTATACCAATCTTAGTAGAATCTGATTTTTTGGGAGGGGCAAGTCGAAAATGAAAATATTTTTAAAGAAATACAGCAGATGGAGATAAAGGCTATTAAACCTTGGAAATTAAGAAAGAAAATTAATAACATTTTTATTACAACGGTAAATGGTAAAATAGTTTACTAATACATACAGACTAGTTTCGAAGACGATTTCGCCTTTATCAGTGATTGGCTCCTTCATCAGTAGCCAATCAGTGATGAAGGCTACATCGTTGTCGAAACTAGTTTGTATATATTAAAAAGCTAATGTGTAGTGAGATTTTAGATGAACTATAATATTTACTGTGAATAGTTCTCACTAGGTACGCTCTAATTAACTTGACATTGTTATTATTTAACAAACAGCCCTAACCGTAATAATTATTTCTATCATTTTATTCCATTTTCAACTTGAGTTATTAGTTTGTACATTGGGCGTACAGTAGAACTTCGGAATTGAATTCAACCAGGAATTATTACAAGACAGAGGTGAAAGGGCAAAAAAATACAAAAGAATTTAGTGAAAGAACATATAATGTACATACTAATACACCCCAAAAAAACATATTAGTAACAATAGGTAAAACCTTATTGAGTGAAAAAGTCCTTTACTGTTTTTTTAACAAATTTCGACGTACGTTTCTTCTAACTTAGTTTAGACGTGTTCTGTAGTGGCGCCAAGATCTGCGCTCTTCACGCCGAGTGTCGCTGAAATGAAATCACGATCCGGATTTTCGACGTCCGGATTACTGACGCTCTACTGTATATTAATTCGACACACTATAGCAGAACTTATTATAAGTACAATAAAGAGCTTTAATATTAGTGTTTCTGACTAAATAGAAAATAGTTAAAATTATGTAAATTAATTTAATAGCTAGATTTTAATTTATCACTATTAAAATTTAATTTAACTAAATTAAAAGCAAAATTCATTTTTAATTGTAAATAATTGTCAAACTATTAGTTAAAAACTAAATTTTCCGAATTTTATGAGTATACTATATATTTATAGCAATAATATTGTGTGATTATTCATGCATCCCTCAATTATTCTTAAATTCCTTCTGTTAGCTCACTCTCTCTCTCTCTCACTCTCTCTCTCTCTCACTCTCTCTCTCTCTCTCTCTCTCTCTCTCTCTCTATATATATATATATATATATATATATATATATTTTCTATCGTTAATAAAATAAGTTTTCAATTATCCAATTAGTTCAAATACATTTTTTTCTAACCTGTAGTGGATGACAATGATGTTATTAAATTTTTTTCAAATATTTATTCAATCATTAAATTATAAAAACTTAAAAAGTCTATTCGGATTCGAACTGAGTCTTCATGTTCAACGTCTTGCGCCTTTTGACACTCCGCCAACATTCCAATACCCAGAATCGTGTCTCCAAAATGTATATGAATTCCCCCCTTCCATCTTGTCGTCGAAACGTCCATGGTACAACCTTAAACTGTTACCATGGTTACCACAAAATACAGATATCATAAATAGTAGTATGTGGTTAAAAATGAATGAAAAGAATAAAATTAGAAAACAAACTGCAAATAGATAAACTACAATGATAAAATATTTCTTTGTTGATCTCAGTAGGAGTTTATTTTAAAAATAAAATTTATATTTTCTACCTGTCTTTAATTTTACAAGTTTATTAAAACAAAGTATTTTAAAAATCCAATAATCTAAACAAACTCCCAATAGAATGATTTGCTTGGGATTATGTGCATGTATATTCTAGATAAAATTATTTCATAATTCCTACTTCGTTTCAAAAGCGTGTTGGTATACGTTTTTACTTGAATAACTACTTTACTAGTAACAGATGCACTCACTCCTGGCGATGCACAATGTTGACGAAAGCAAACTCTATCAGCGAGAAGAGGATGAAGAGGGTGCACCCGATAAACCAAATGTCGTGCGCCTTGAATTGCGTCAGCTTGGGTACGGTGCTGTTCATCGCTCCCAGCGCGAAGAAGGTCAGCATGGTGCAGGTGGCTGTAAAGGGAACGAAATTAGTTTGGGAAACTTTGCAGAAAAACAGACTGACATACTCATAAAATATTTTACTTTATCTAAACTTCTACCACGAAAACAACTCAATTTAAGTGTAAATGTATTTATTCTACGATCTGTGCTTTAGGTTACACATTAATACTCGTATTATATAGCGTATATACAGGATATATATATATATATATATATATAATATTAATAAATTATTATATTTATTTTAAAATATATTAAATTTTAAAATCATATATATTTGAAATAATTTTATTGTATATATATATATATATATATATATATATATATATATATATATATATATATAACTTAGCCACACTGTTTTCTTGTATTCACTTATCACTATCATAACACTTAACTATGAACTTATTATTTGCATATATCTGAATTTGGCGACTGGATTACTAGACAAAAACCAGTTTTGAGTCTAGGGATCTGTTTTCCTTATCTTACTAAAGAACTGTAGAAACCTGTGTCCTTCAGTTATATTATGAAAAACTAAACTTTGGGAATAGAAGTACAAAAAGGATATTTATGAAGACTCAGAGCTAAAGCTAAAATATCACGTTTGAAGTTCTTTGAACACTTAGTAAGAATTGGAAATACTAAGCTGTCCAAAAACATCGTTTTCAAAAAAGAAGAAGGAATGAACACCCCAAGAAATACGAAAAGAAATCGACGACGAGTATTTCCAGAGGAATTATCTTAAGAACTTTGAACAAGGGCCAGGGAGGAGAAAAGCAAAGTATATTAAATAGGACGAAAAAATTTTTAAAAAAAAAATACAAAAATACCTAAAAACTGGAGACTAATATCTTTTTTCAGACCTCTTCCTTACATTCAAAATTTGGATTAGATTAGGCCCAAGAAATCAGATTGTAAGACCAAATAAATTGGTGTAGTTGTAAAATAGATTAAAATAAAAATATTATGTTAAATTTAAAAAAAAATAAAAATATAAAACACAAAAAATTATTCAGGACACAAGCTGATTTTAAACACGCCAAAACGATAGCGCAACATATCTCTATCATTTTGCCAGTCCAAAGCCTGGAAAGTGTGATGGAAATCAAGTATAATATATAAGATTTTAAAGGATTTCCAACCCCGAGAAACTAAGTGACATCTATGTTTAGCTCAGAGGTAAACTCATTTATGTAGCTCAATGATTTTAAAAGATCCGTCTACACCTAAACGTTGTACGCATCTTTCGCCTGTCACTATGCTCTGACGTCATCGTTTACCCTCGTCATCTGTCAAAACTTGATCCTGTACGCATCTTTCTTAATATTCCTGGTGTACGGATATTTCATTGTATTTATCACGCTAATGCGTTTCGATTATAATAAAATACGTTTTTATTCATCTAATCAAGTTCAAATACATTTTTTAAAAACCTGTAGTGGATGACAATTGATGTTAATACAGGTTCTTCAAATATTTGTTCATGAATTAAATTTAAAAAGCTTGATGTTTTGATTGGACTCTCACTCAATGAGTACATGTTTCAAAAATACAGCACTTTGGCACTGAGTCAGTTTTCCCATTTCTAGAAATTCATTATTAAAAAATGTAGATCTATATGAAATTATAAGAGAAAGGTTCCTTGCAATAATGAAGCATTACAAGAGGTGGATAGAATAAGAAATTATAGACCACCATCAGCTTCATGAATTAGAAACGGAAAAAAGCGAATAAATTGAAATAAACAAAAATAATAGTCCAACACCATATAGGCCTACTGTATAGAGAGAGAAATGGGAAATTGCAAGGAAATTCGCTTTATATTTTGCCACTTAATATTGTGATTCTGTCATATGTATATAATCTACATATTTAAATTAATTGAAATTATAATATAAAAAAAACTAAAACAAAATTTGTCTCGGTTGACCTAAACAGGAATTGACTATGAAAGAATTGTTTTTATATTGCTTGTACGTGAGGAAATGCTGGACTTGTGCACAATTTATCCAGCACTGGAGAGTATTAATAATAGAATTATTGCGGTACTTGGGTTTAAACTTACAAGAGTCCAGAAGATTCATGAGATCGGGAAGATTGGCTGATGGCATTAGGAGATTTCCCGCAAAGTCCGGGAACCGCTTTAGCCGACATAAAGGCCAAGATTAATGCAGTTGGACTTGTTTGTCAACGTAGAAGAGTAGAAGCCTGTGATTGGTTTATGGGAGCAATGTTGTGGCCACATGGCAATCTGTCACGAGCCTATGGCTACTTGACTCAGCGATGGGAAATCTCAGTGACAAGATTACATAGCGTTGTTTAATCCCGGTAGACCTAAATATAGCACGGGTTTGTAGTCACGGTCCCTCTGGGGTCAACTTGGCATCTTAGGGACTTTAGGAGTAATGGGTAATATAAATTGGCTGGGCAACTGAGAGCTGTGCCGGCTCTAGGCTATACGTCTGCATTGCGGGTCTCAAGGCAATGTTTTAGCGAGAAATAGCAAAACACTTAATGACTTCTACCTCCTCCCCTACACCTACTCATGGCATATAGAAGCTTTAACTATGCATTATTTGAAAAAGATATAGAATTACATATCGTATAAGTGTCCAAAACATCGAAAACTAGTTTTTACAATTTACTTAAATGCCACCTTTAATGGTTTTGTTCTTCAAATATTTTATATATACGATATATTACGTCGTATAAAAGTTATAGCACAAAATTGGTAATTATTTAAAGAATCATTTGTAAAATGATAATTATTTACAAGTTGATCATTTGTACAGTTAGATATACCTGTGTTCCACGACTTAATTTAAAAAATTACCATTTATTAGAAAAATTAAATAAATAGTCGTCAAAACATTTTATATTAAATGTAAAAATAAATATGTACCGCTACTTGTAAATCTCTTTCCCTTTTGTTTCGTTCTTATCGTCTCTTTATTTTTACCGACTGAATTATTCACGTCGCTCAGGGCTCATGCTATATCTCTTTCGTTGAGAACTAAATCTAAAAACACCCTTGTTTGTAGTAAGCATAAATATACTGTTGTGGGTTTATAAATGTTATTTTATTTCTTGACTTAAATTTGTGCTAAATTAGTAAAATTACGATACAACCAAATTTTTGTATGTCTTATTTGTTTAAACCGGTCACATGTAAAATACTTCTAACTCCTTTATATTAAATTAAGAAGTAGCATTAAGCATAGCAGAGGATTGTTTATATTTATTTCATCACTCTCTATAAATGTCCATTGCTAAATAAGAAATCTATACTGTAAATATCAATCTTCAGTTTTTTTTTATTCTGGTTTGCATCAGTTTCTTTATGAAATCGTTACGAATACATACCGATCCAAACACGGGCAGGAACGATATCCGGGTCAATCCAGAAAGTCATCCACGACAGGATCACCACCAGGACGCTGGGAACGTAGTAGTCCCAGAAGTAGAATCCGGACTCCCTGGCTAGCGTCAAGGACAGGCTGAGCAAGGTGTAGCTGTACACTGCAAACACAGATGTTGGACACAGATTACGAGACACAATTCAGTCTGTTCAATGAGCTAATTCACAGGTTTAAATTTGTTCTAATACTCTGCAGTTACTTTTACTTTAATAAAAACATCGATCAGCTGATTCTTATTCGGTTAAGTAAAACATCTGTTATACATTTATCTCTACAGGCAACCCCATTACTCTAGCAAAACCAAATGTACAGTAAACCTTTCATACCAAAAACTGTATAAGTATTAGGATTTAAAAACGTAATTAAAAAGTTGAAAAAATTGCTTTCTTATAAAACAAATCTAGTAGCACTGGCTTTTACATGCTAATCAAGATTCGCGTTCGTGTCTGTTTCTGTTGGACAAATTTCCAAATAACATTCAAATCTAAACTTCAAATATATCGCTTAGTCGCTAACTCTTCATATCGATATGAAAATATCCAAGCAGAAGTTCTGAGTGTTATGTAGAAGAGGCGAATTGTTTCCTGGACATAGAGGCTTAAGGAGCCTGTTTCCTGTACATAAAGGCTTAAGGAGCCTGTTTCCTGTACATAGAAGCTTAAGGAGCCTGTTTCCTGTACATAGAGGAAAAATTCGGAAACAACTTATTGCGGTATACGTAGCAAAACCGTCCTGAAGATGACTTAGTTTAAAAAAACTTCCCCAAAGATTGTAAATAAAATATATTTAACTTTCAAAACAACTGTCATTTAAGCTCATATTATAAAAATTTTGATTAACCATATAACATGGATTAACCGTGTAACATGAACCGTGAACCGTTTACCATGTAACGTACCTATGAACCGTTATCTCTGAAACGTGAACCATAAACCGTTTACCATGTAACATCTAGGAACCGTTATCTGTGAAACGTGAACTATGAACTGTTACCATGTAACGTACCTATGAACCGTTATCTCTGAAACGTTAACCATAAACCGTTTACCATGTAACGTACCTAGGAACCGTTATCTGTGAAACGTGAACTATGAACCGTTGCCATGTAACGTACCTATGAACCGTTATCTCTGAAACGTGAACCATGAACCGTTTACCATGTAACATACCTGTGAACCATTATCTCTGAAACGTGAACCATGAACCGTTTACCATGTAACGTACCTATGAACTGTTACCTCTTAAACGTGAACCATGAACCGTTAACCATGTAACGTACCTATGAACCGTTATCTCTGCAAGGTGAACCATGAACCGTTTACCATGTAACGTACCTATGAACCGTTACCTCTTAAACGTGAACCATGAACCGTTTACCATGTAACGTTCCTATGAACCGTTATCTGTAAAACGTGAACCATGAACCGTTACCATGTAACGTAAATTATGAACCGTTGGGGAACAGTGTAATGTGGACTATATACCGTTCGTGACATTATTGGACAAACCGATAAAGTCACGTATAAGTGTACCTCGTAGAAGACCTACGAGTTATTATTTCACAAAATTTCAATGCATTTATATATGCATAAAGTATATAAAATAATAAATAATATATTTTAAAATCCTTACCTTCACAATAAGGGTTTTTGGTTGTATCTTCCTCATCTCCTTCTTCCAAACTCTGAACGCATTTACCTGAAAAGTAAAGTGTATTCAAATTATTACACACCCTTAGAGATTCTGTTCAGGGATTCGTATTTCATTATTTTATTTTCCTAATAGAAGCATGTTATTACATTAACTAAAATCCATGATAACAACTTAATGGAACATGTAAAGGTTTCGAGAAAGTTCTGACAGCTTCGAAATAATGAAACTGACATAAATCAATGAAAGTAAATTGACTAACCCATAATGCACTCGAAAACAAGTTATTTGAAATAAAGCCCCTTGATTGGTTAATGTCGCCTCATGAAATGAGATGATTGGTGGCTTAAGGATAATGAGAAGAAATCTAAAATAATGTTCGGATATTTGCTCAGCAATGAAAGATTTACAAAGTCATAGGACTTTGATACTAGGACTTAGATAAACCTATCTTACTTTCGGTGTGCGACATCCTCAAGTGATCTGTGAAGAGGTTTTCCATGCTGTCTGTACGCATGTCCAGCAGTCTGTACTCAGTTAGGCTCGGGGTCCCTTCCGGCATCACTACAGGCTCTGTGACTTCCCAGTTTAGTGTCAGATGCTTGGAGTTGTGTCTCCCTGTCACAGATGAACTTTTGATAAAAGCGAATTGCATTGTTGTAGATTTAATAAATTCTATATTGTTTGATGGTTTTACAAGAAGATGTGGAGGGAGGTTGTTGCGAACGCAAGGATTAAATGGAAGGGAAGGAGTGACAAAGTGTTTACAATCATCGTGGATGTTTAGCGACTCAGTACTTGCTCGCACGTTAAGGCTTCATACAACTTCTTAGTACTGGTTTCTAGAAATATAAATAACTAGAATCACAATAACAACTACAACAAAACAAGTAGATAAAATTTCGACAAAAATCAAAAACATGTAATTTTAGCCACTACTTGAAATTCTTAATATAGGGATACTCATCTTCACTTCTGTTAGGAATATTTGTATAGACTATATTTTTTTGCCATTCCTGACACTATAGTATTTTCCTTTATTGACGCGTTTCGAAATGACTCCATTTTCAAAACCTAAATAGTACTGTTTGCCCAAATCTTGAGTTCAACTTTATATACTGTTAACTAAGCCCCAACACTTGCTGAAATCGTAAAATATAAGGTCATTTAAATATGAAAACAATTGTTCGAATTGTGCTACTCATTTGTTAGAGAACAATAAAACTCAATCAATGAAAAATATAATGAAGACTTTACATTATGTTAATAAAGAAAGACGCTTGAATATTTTAGAAAATTTAGAAATTTTTAAAGCGAAGTTAAACAAAGAAAATGTAATAAACGAACAAACAAATATACAGTCGGAGATTATTTTTAAAAGTTAAAAACTATTAAGTAGCTAAACGCAAGGAGTCGAAAGTAGACTTGTACCAATAGCAAACGAGGTCTGCAAGTGGCAGGGGCGTGCTAACAGTATATAAAGAAGAACTCGAGTTTTTGAAAATGAAGCCATTCCGAAACGCGTCAACAAAGAAAAATATTGTAATGTCAGGACAGGCAGAAATATCTATTCGAATATACATAACCCACTACTTGATTAAATCCTTTTGTTGAAAAATTAATGCCCCGCATTGTCTCTGATTTAAATTGAGATTGGGTATACATAGACATAATCTTTCAAAATCCAAAAATCGATTAGTTCTTTTTACTATACAAAATAATACATATATAAACTTATTAAATATCTATAGAACTATTTCTAACTGAAAAATTGTGTAGACTGGTAGATATTTGAGTAGCAAAAGGTCTACATGTTTCTTTTTTCACTTATAATAAATATTAAACAAACAATTTTAATAAACATAAAGATTACATTGTGTTTATTTTAATCAGACATGTTTCTGCAACTAAGTGGTCTTTATTAGTGATAATTACAAGTACTGTATTGCTGAAAATAATACTCAACATATTTCCTATAATTCAGTTAAGTTAAAGATATTAAGATTTCTCTGTGCCTGTTTGATAGTAATAAATATAAAAAGAATGAGACACGAGTATACTAGTAAAACTCGTATCTCTATGGGGAGGACGTAATCTTATATACTATAGTGGGTATGTACTTACAGCTATCCACGACAAGTTTGCAGGACTGGTGGTCGAAGGGAAAGTTGCCTTCTTTCTTCAGGCACCGGATTGTTGTTTTAATCCTGAAACAGACATAACAAAATACTTTTAAAACATTTGTAAGCATTTCTACATTATAATTAAAAAACATGTAATATAAACAAATAATTTTAAAAGCATATTCCTACTTACATTAAAAAATGTTAATTTAGTTACTTTTTACTAGACAATTACAAACAATAAAATAAAGTAACATGACTTTATTTGACTGCGTTAAAACAGCTACCACATAACCTACAATATAAAAACAGCTGTTTTATGAAATCATATGTTATCACTTATTTTAAGGAAATGGGACGCAATAACTATATTGCATACTTTGCTCCTTTGTGAAAGGTTTTTGTTTAATATAAAACTAAAATTAATTCATTGCATTTGATTATTAAATTAATATTTGAAAAAACTGTATTAATCAAGTCTCATCCTACAAGTTTAAAAAAAATGCATTTAATTAAAGTGGATGAATAAAAAGTATTTTATTAACAACTGAAAATTTGAACAAGATTTATATCAGGAAAAAAGGAACTTAACAAAACATGGTTCTATATAGGAACTAAAAAAAAAAAATAATAATGCACAGAGGATACATCTAACCTAACCTTTATTATACTAGACTACCTAGCCTCTCCTTGTCTAGTTACATCGAACCTAACCTTTACCATACTAAACTACCTAACCTTACCTTGTCAAGGTATACCTAACCTAACATTTACCATACTAGATTACCTAATCTTACCTTGTCTAGGTACATCTAATGTTACCTTTACCATACTAAACTACCTAACCTCACTTTGCCTGGGTTTACCTAGCCAACCTCTACCATACTAAACTAACTAACCTTACCTTGTCTAAGTATGCCTATCCAACCTTTAACCTACTAGACTAGCTAACCTCACCTTGTAGTAAATAGCACATCCCCGTTGGGCAGTATAGACACTAGCTCGTCTCTGCGTAGCGTGTAATGCTCATTGGGCAGAAATATGCGCGGTTTCCAGATCATATTGACTAGATACTTCTGGCCGACAATCTCTCTGTGACGTGTCAGGTTGTAATAGGCCAGTCGAGTGTCTTGCCATCGGATTTGTATCAAGAAATGCACTACGAATTGCTGAAAAGTAATGAAAACGATTAATTCTGGTCGCAACAAAACCCACCTCGATAAACAACATGAAACTACGTCAGACGTGTGTAACGGCCGACTGAAATGTAATCTCAAATGATATTTCCTATCGGCAATAATACGTTAACGTAATTAATAGTTCATAATAAAGCAAATGAAAAATAAAATAGGTCCAAATTTTGTTGTTTTTATTTGGACAATAAAAAAAACAATATTTGTTTTGCAGAAAATAATTTAATATTAGTTCGGATGCAGTGATGTTTAGTTTGTAGAAATGACTTTAATTCGTAGAAATACTATCAGTTCGTAGAAAAAGATTAGGTTCCGTGAACAAAGCTATTAGGTCATATTAAATGCGATTATTTCGTAAAAAATGTTAAAACTTTTTTTTCAAAAAATTTAAAGGATAATGAATTTGAAATAATTATAACCTAGTTTAGAATCATAAAAACTATTCTTTAAGCTTAGCTTGTGAGGTTATGTTTATAACAAATAAAAGCTGTACACAGCATTCATAAATTAATCATTTATTTTCTCAGATACGTTTCAATGACAAATTCATCATGCTCAATGTTTGTTGCTACTACAAACTCTAACATACTAGAGTCGTAAGTTGAAGTTTGTAGCAACAACACTCACTGATGATGATGATGACTTTGTCAATGAAACGCATCTGAGTAAATAAATGATTAATTTGTGAATTTTGTGTTCTTTTATTTGTTATAGTTTATAATTATTACATCTCTCTTAATAACTTTTATAGCTTTGTTTACAATTATTTTAGGCTTGGTTTTAGGACCTTCCGCCAACACAGCCCTTTAACATCACTGAGACGTTGAAACTGAACGAGTTTAGCAACAGTTCAGATGAAATGCGCATTTATAATTTGAACCTCATTAATTTTTTTTTTTTTTTTTTTTTTGAAGCAAGATATGAAATAAATATTTTACGTGAAGATATCCATTTTTAAGTTACATTTTCTCGAAATAATCGAATCACCTGTAATTATAATACTGCGCAGAGAGTGAGTGTGATCTTACCAAGTCCGGCGTCTGCGTAGAGAGCAGCGAGAATATATGTATGCGTGAAGACACGTTGAGCGGGCCTCCGAGCTGGTTGGATGGTCGGGCGCTGCGATCGTACAGGCACGGCCTGGTCAGCTGGGTGGCGAGGTCGAAGTGGGTTGTGTTGTCGTCTACAGCTATACTGGGACAGGCGTCGCTGAAACAAATTCAAGGTGACTGTACGCTTATTGAAGACAGTTTACGATGAGGGCTTGGGGATGTCCATACCCGGAGGCAAGGGGGTAGTGACCCCAAACTTGCCCCCAGATTTAAGAAAAAAAAAATTCAAGAGCTGTATATAGACCAGTGGATTTTTTCGAGAATGTTATTTTGAAAATTGGTGGATTGTAGGACATGACTTAGGACTAAAATATTTATATAATAAAAACATGTGTTTCCTTGAATATTTACATAATATTGTTTTAATATTACATATTATAATACAAATCATAGACGTTCTTCCTTCTAGTTTCTATACACACTTGGTTTCAAGAAAAAGTACGAGTAATTAGATGAATGTGTTTATTTTCTTTATACATTAAGTACCGTGGCTTAGTACTTTATAAGTAGTAATAGGTTAAACAGGGTTAAAACTTGAATATTTTAGCTGCTTAATGTGTTAGTAAGCAATCACTTCACGCCGTCACCTTATAAACTTTCATACGGGTGCCAGGGCTTGCGGGTTTAACCCATACGGCTGTCCTATATTTTATAGACGAGAGTAGACTATAAAATATTAATGACTAGAGTAGAGAATAGAGTAGTCTATAAAAAAAATTTGAATGCATATACTGTTGTCGGTCTGTATAGTAAGTAATGCAACAGAATGGTAAAAGGGCTAGGTTGCAATTTATATCTAGAAACCAGTCATATAACATAAATGTAAGTAAACTCTTACTGAAGTTGACAAAAAAACATGTATTAGTTACCCTAGAGCATTATTTATGATATTGTGTGGTAACCATGGCAACAGATTGAGATTAATCTATGAAAGTTTCGACGACAACCCAATGGAGAGAACAATTCCTATAGGTCTAAATCTTTGCGAAATAAATTTCTAGCTATTGGAAAGTTGGCGCAATGCCAAGACGCGCCAGACTTCAAACATGAAGATTCTCAGTTCGAATCCGGCAGGACCTCGCAAATTTTATAATTTAATTATTAGATAAACTTTTGAAAAAACTGTATTAACATGAATTGTCATACACTATAGGATAAAAAAATGTATTTGAACTTAATTGGATGAATAAAAACGTATTTTATTAACGATTGAAAATTTGTAAAATTTATATCACTTATATGAAGGAATTTAATAAATTCAGGTACAAAATTGAATAATGTTCATATTAATTCTTTAACTAAATGCTTCTTGTTCATTAAATTGTATCCTTTAAGTGAGTTTTGTACTCTCCATACAAATTCAAACTGAAAGAGATTTATAATGGTACGTGTCAAGTCCGTGACGTCAGTCGTATTATCTTGAAGGTTTCATCAATAGAAAGTTACAGTCACAATGTTTGCGAAGTTTACTCTTTTACTCATAATAAAACCTCGTCACCTTGAGGGACGTCAAACTAAGCCGAGACGATTTATGGCGAAGCACGCTTTGTAAAGTGACTCACGTGCGTTGGATTGCTCAGTTTCTGTATGTGTTTACCGTTACGCTTTTAAAATGTCAGCCACGTATTTCCGGATTTTAAGTAATATCTCAGAAAATAATGGAGTAAATGTTTGTAGTTATTTTCTTTTTTCGACACAGTGGAATTTCGTTTTTTGGCTCAGTAACGCAGCCGAAAATTGCTCCTATGGAGGTTGATACCGCGGGAGATGGTTCAGGAAGAATATATGAACACTCTGGGTAGCTAATTGTTCCCGAAGGAATAAATTTTTAAATTAAATATTTTGTTACACAAAAGGTTAAAATTAGACACAAGACAAGGGAAGGGAATTTGTTCCTAATTTAAAGACATTATAAAGTTTAAAATTATTCAATGATAATTAAATCAGAGAAATGTTTCTTTAGAAAAGCAGATTTTAAAGTTCCATAAAAGTTTTACCCGCTATTGAACAAACAATAAATACATACAAGTGATCTTAGTTGCAAAGAGGAAAAATACAGAACCAGGAAAGGGGACTTTAATAACGTTAGGCAATTAACCCCTTTCTACTTAAGCAGTATAAATACTTTTACGGCTATTAGGTTTTGTTACGGAACATTTTTTTATTATCAAACGCTAATGGCCTTCTTCATAGCTTAAACTACCAACACCGGGAGAATGGCCTTAGTTATATTTATTAGTGTCAGTAGTAAGGGTGTAAGTTCCCTAATAAATTTGTTCATTAGGGTTCCAATAGGGAGCATTTAAAGTATAGTTTTTTTCAAACCCTACTATTAGTTTACACTCTCTCTATATATATATATTTAAATTTCTTCTTCAAATTTTCAATATTTTATAAAATACTTTTTATTCAACAATTCAAGTTCAAATACATTTTTTTTTAACTCGTAGAGAAATATATTTAATTTTAATGGAGTTTTTTTTATATTAACCCAGTAAATACATTTAATAAATTAATTTTAGTTTTTATGAGAGAAAACGTTTTACAAAAGGGGCAAGTAATGCAATATAGTTATTTCGTTCCATAAAATAAGTGATAACATGAAACAGATTTCATCAAACAGCTGATTCTATGTTATAGGTTATGTGGTAGAAAAGCTGTTTTAACGCATAGGTTATGTTACTTTATTTATATTAATTGTAATTATTTAATAAAAGTAACTAAAATAATTTTTATTTTTTTACTTAAATAGAAATTTACTTTAAAAGAGTTTTGTTTATATTACTTATTTTAAATCATATCTAATTTTACTCATTTTTTTAACTTTTCTAATATTTTCTTTTATGTTTCCCCCCCCCCCAAAAAACAATCGTCCAGTTCTCGTTTAATTTATTATTTTTCTATAATATAGATTTAAAATGACGTTAGGATTTTACTCAGTCGATTTTCAACAGAACGTTTCGCAAAATATTTTACTTGGCCATTGTAGACAAATTTCATTCTAGCCAGACACTTGTTCTTTTTGTAAATAATTCATCAGTTTGTAGTCTTAGTGTAGAGAGTAAAGTTAGAGTATTAACCTCGACCTTGGAACTGGCACATGCTCACACAAACAGATAACACTTTTTACAGTCAGGTAAACAATCTTGGCCTACTCTAAGAGCTACAGATATCTACATAATAGAGTAGATAGTGCTTGCTCTACAGCAGAAGCAAAAGTGTGTGTGTGTGTGTGTGTGTGTGTGTGTGTGTGTGTGTGTGTGTGTGTGTGTGTGTCTGTGTGTGTTGTGTGTGTGTGTGTTTGTGTGTGTGTGTGTGTGTGTGTGTGTGTGTGTTGTGTGTGTGTGTGTGTGTGTGTGTGTGTGTGTGTGTGTGTGTGTGTGTGTGTGTGTGTGTGTGTGTGTGTGTGTGTGTGTGTGTGTGTGTGTGTGTGTGTGTGTGTGTGTGTGTGTGTGTGTGTGTGTGTGTGTGTGTGTGTGTGTGTGTGTGTGTGTGTGTGTGTGTGTGTGTGTGTGTGTGTGTGTGTGTGTGTGTGTGTGTGTGTGTGTGTGTGTGTGTGTGTGTGTGTGTGTGTGTGTGTGTGTGTGTGTGTGTGTGTGTGTGTGTGTGTGTGTGTGTCTATGTATGTGTGTTTTTTTATTTCCCACTTAAGTTCATTACATTTTTTTAAACTTTTAGTTAATGACACTTTGTGTTAATATAGTTATTTAAAAATACTATTTCATTAATTGAATTGAAATAATTTGTTTTTAATAATTAATTTCGCTTTGTATTATGCCACCAAATATTGCAATTCTGCCATATTTTTTAGAGATACCCGTCACTTGTTGCTGAGATTTCAGAAGAAAGAAATGCCAAGAAATCTAGCTATAAAGACTTAAATTTAAATTTTTACATTTTTATGAAAATAGATTATTTACATTGGGGCAACTGTTCAAATGCGGTTATTATTCTATTGATTGATTGGGGCACTTTTCCCCAATACGATTCTTGTCCGCTTTTCAATTTAACGAAGAACTGTATTTATGAGTTCTAACTTGTACTTAGGGTTAATAAAAACGACTACAGCCCACGTCCCATTGTATACGAAATCATGTGGCGTCATAGGTGACTAAATTTCAATAAGTGTTTCTATAACGTAACTGTATAAAATACTAATTCTTATTTTCCCAGAAAACATTATTCAATTAGCGAAAATAAAGATCTACGATAAAAGTGTTCTCTGCAGTAACTAGCTCCATGTTATCAGAAACTAACCTCAAATGATATGCAACACGAATATGCGGCAACAATTAGAAGTCGGCATAGCTGACCGAGAAGGCAACTACAGCTGATTCAGTTTCAGTACTGTTTATTTTGGTGCATACGGTGGGCCTATAATGAAAAATTATTAATTTCTTTCCTAACCCCTTATTTATGCTTAATTATTTGCATTGTGGCACGGATAAAGTCGGAGAAAGTGGCGCATTAAATGTCAATCACTCGTTTTACATTTGATAAGGCTTTCCTAACCATAAACGTAACCAAGCACCATTTGAATGTACTGTTAACGATGTTTGTTGAGATACAGTTTGTTTGTACGTCCTAATTGTAGCCTTGAGCCACTGTGGACTATACATAACTAGACACAAAGATGTAATAATTTAAAAAAATTCAATTTTAACCTAGATTAACAGAGAAATATTTTATTTGATACTTTTTATTAAATAATTACAATTATTATATGTATATATATATATATATATATATATATATATATATATATATATATATATATATATATATATCCTCCTCATATAATGGTTCACTATTGCAAAAAAACCTTTTTCTTATAATTTCACATAGTAGGGTACATCTTTAAGCAAATTTTATCTCTGGGATAGTTAGCTCAGTGGTAAAAGTGCTGGTCTTCAAACTTATAGAACCACAGTTCGTTCGAATCCGACCTGGACATCAAATTTTTCAATTTAAATTAATGAACAAATATTTGAATATACTGTATTAACTTTAATTGTCATCCTTAGGTTTAAACAAATATTTAAACTTGATTGGATGAATATAAACGTATTTTATTAGCGATTGAATATTTGTACAAGATATATGTAAGGAGAGTGTGAGCTAATAGAAGGAATTTGAAAAACAGTGTATGTTTGTCCGAAAAAAACGTAAAAACTACTTGAATGATTATTTTGATATTTTAAATGGAGATTCTTTATTACAAGATTAATGTCATAGGATATGTATAAAGTACAATTTTTTGTTAATGGATTGCGAAAATAACATAGGACTACATTAAAATAGTGTAGTGGGGTCTACTTTGCGCAGGAATAGCGTTCTAAATTGTTTCTGTTAACGTATTATTTGAATGTAATTTATTACAGGTCCAGGTGAATGTAATTGGACGTGCGGTTGGACGAAGTATGTCACACACTGTATTACGTTTTCAGGATTTAGTGGTGCCCGAAACCTGCCTTTTCGTTTACATTGGTTACATTAAGGCACAGTGTCTTATACAACATTGTTTTCCTTCGAGAAAGTTTTGGCAACCGCCTCATCTCCCTTGGAACCAATTTTCCTTACATTCCACTCCTCTGATCCTACACCACCTGACGCCTACGTCTGGGGAATGATGAAGAAGAAGATTTTACATGATTACCCACTCCATCGTCCAACTACAAGGAAAAATAACCAAGTGTACAACGAGCGTGAAACAACCTTCTTCACAAAATGATGCAAAACCTTCAAGAACGGTACGAGTGCCTCAGTTTGAACAAAGGGCATATAGAAGATGTTTATATGCGAGTCTAACCGATTTAGCTTCTTTTTACTTGTATGTGTTTTAAAACTATGTATAAATATAATAAAATCTTACAACTCTTTCTTGAAGTAGGCATACTATTTATCTTGGCGCATACAGTAAAATTGACTGTTGCTGATGCATGAATCCTTTGAGTATTACGGCGTCGATAGACAAGTACACACACTATTCCAGAGCAACGCTACATCGTTGTAATATTTCTGTCTTTCCCAGACCACGATCATATCGTTGGGATTAATCTGTGATGATCATGTCTTACACGGCGCTCTTATTACATGTCCCATGGGTGACTACAAAGTTCGAGGAATACGCAAACATTTATGGTTGTATTAGCAGTTTGGAAACAATTTACTCGTCATAAATCAGGGACAAAGAGATTCCAACACATGTGATTTACCCACTTACAGCTTCGAAGTCGGTTACCTATTTTACAATTCCCACTATAAGTTCGAACTCTCCCTACATATATATATTTATACATCTTGGTGAAATTTTCAATCGTCAGTAAAATACCTTTTATTAATCCACTCAAGTTCAAAAACACTTTTTTAAAACATGTAGTGGATGACGCTTCATGTTAATATAGTTTTATTTCAAATATTAATTCAATAATAAAATTTATTGAATTAGACTAATATTAGTTTTATATAGAAATAAAACCTTTTCACAAAAGGGGCAAGGTATGCAATATAGTTAGTTCTCCCTATTTGGCTTTAAATAAATAATGATAACATGATTTATAAAACAGCTGATCTTTTGTTATAGGCTATGTAGCAGAACAGCTGTTTTAATGCACAGGTCATGTTCATTTATTTATATTAATGGTGATAATTTAATAAGTTGTAACTAAAATAAAACATTTTCTTTATTAATTACAGTAAACTCCCGATGATCCGTGGGTGGATTAACCGGTTTGCGGATTATCCGGGGTCTGCAATTGTTTTACAAATATCCAATTTTTATTCCAATCAGATTCATGTGTTTAAATATCCAAACGGTGAATTACGACGTAAATACATATAAGGCTTAATAGAAGTTAACATGAAGGGAATAGATATTTAAATATATACGTACTAATTTTTACATTGAAAGGGAAGCATCCCGACGCGGGCCAGCGAAATAAATAGGGCGAGCAGACTGCTGTATATAAGAGACAATGACAAAATGTTTGGACGCCCGAAAACCTAATGTGTATCATAAGATTGTAAACAATTGTCAGCTAATATCGGCTGTAAATAGTCTAGGACGTGAGATATGCATTATCCATGTCTGTCATATACATTATCGATCTTTATGGCTTTGTAACACACGTGACACAAGTAGACACTGTGCTACAAAATGGTTCCCAAGAAACGTAGATCGCACATTAAAGCTAAATCAATGCTCACAAAAAAACACAGACGAAAGTGACAGATTTTTTTGTTAAAAAGTGAAAGTATTATATGTAAAGGAAATTACATATTATGTAAATACATAATTACTTTTGACATATACTTATGTACATATTGTAAATAGTTAGGCGTATAAATTTACATGTTATAATACGTCAAATACATCGACATTTTAAATTATTCTCTGTATTTATTTTGTCCTCTGAAGATTATTTGTGTAACTTATGGCATAATAATCGATTATCGATTTTGCGTATTCTTTGTTCATAGCGGATTATCCGGGGAATTCGTTATCCGGCGTTGCCGGGCCACCCTATTCCACGGATAATCGGAAGTTTACTGTATATATATATATATATATATATATATATATATATATATATATATATATATATATATATATATGTAATATATATATTGTATCGCAATATGTATTCTTGTGTATTAATAAAGAACATAACTCAAAATACAAATACAAGAATTATAATTGTTTTTCTAACAATTGGAATTGTTTAATATTCCTGATGATGTTGGTAATGTTAGCCAACGAAAAGCTTTGAATTGTATATTCAATTATAATTCTTGTATTTGTATTTTGACTTATGTTCTTTATATATATATTACTTGTTAAGTAGTTATTTAAATTTATATTATTTGATTCTCCGGAGTGAGCTGCTAGTTCGCACCAAAGTTTAGACACAGACAATGTGTGACACTTGCCTTTAGTAGCATTTCCTACTTTCTTTAATTAGTGAGGAACGATACATCTAACTGAGCAAGCGTAATACCTATTCGGCCCCTTATACCCTTTATAACAGGCCTACAATGACATATATGTGTTACTAGCTGACCCGGCGAACTTCGTACCGCCTAAAATTCAATGGATGGCGTGTTTACATTAGCTAAACTTAGTTTAGTATTTTATTAACATAATAATAGCTGAACTTATAATAGTAGATCGAGACAACTGTGACAACTCTTGGTAAAATGTTACTTATTGAAGTGTACTCGGATATAGGGCCTACGATATTTCTTGTATATCGTTTGAAATGTGTTGGGAAATAATTTTAATGTGTTGAGTGTTGCTTGGCAACCAAAATTTGGAATGAATTCAAATGTCATAAGATAAGATAAAATAGAAAATCCTACTTTGTATGCTATTTTGGTCCTTAAACATTACATGTTAGGTAAAAATTGTTATGTCATTAGGAAGCTGTTTTTCTACAAACCTAGGGCCGTTTTATAGATTAATATTTTTCTGCTGAAATTAATTGTTTTGGGGAGGCGCAAGGGGCACTTGACCCCTGTGTCCCCCCTGGCTACGCCCCTGAGACTTACTAAGCCCGAAACCTTCCCAGGAGTGTTTCAAAATTTCCCAAATTTTCATGACGATCGGATCAGTGGTTTAAAATACATAAGGCTTATACATACATAAAAACATTCCTATATATATATATATATATATATATATATATATATATATATATATATATATATATATATATGTATATATATGTATATATATGTATATATATGTATATATATATATATATATATATATATATATATATGTATATATATGTATATATATGTATATATATATATATATATATATATATATATATATATATATGTATATATATTTATATGTATATATATACATATATATATATATATATATATATATATATATACATATATATATATATATATATATATATATATATATATATATATATATATGTATATATAAATATATATATATGTATATATATATAAATATAAATATATATATATATATATATATATATATATATATATACATATATATACACATATATATATATATATATATATATATATATATATATATATATATACATATATATAAATTGGCTAGTTATACATTAAGTAAATAGAACTGTAATAACATGACACACATGAAACTGTTATAATTACAACGATATTATTTTGTAAGTTAGTTAGTACATAAATTAAAAAATTGTACAAAACATATTTCAATTGAATTAATAAATTACAAAGCTTAAATAAATTCTTTGACATTTATTGATTTTAGGTTTTTGATAAAAATTTTACTTTTTATATTGTTACAATGTCTTGTTATAAAATTAAAATTTTTGAGTCTTGAAAAGGTACTTAAGGATAATTCAGAATGTGGCCGAAACGTCGACAAATAAATGAATAACTCAAAAGTTGAATTTCTCTCGTTCTGTTTAGTACAAGCTTACTGTTTACTTCTCTTCTAATTATGTTTAAAATATTTATTGTGATTAATAAATTTCATAACTTCATTTTAGTTTACAATTTGTGTAGTTATTTTCAATAATGGTGATGCTGCTGCTGCAGATGATGAAGATAATGAAGATGATGACTTTATCATTAAACAACGTTTTAGAAAACATATTATTAATTGGTGAACGGTGGTTATTTAGTTCTAATACTTTTTCACATATTAGGCTTATACTTTTTCACATATTATATTTTGCACATAAATATTATTCTATAAGTAGCTCATTATTTTAGGAATATTTGTTCTTTGGACAAAAGAAATGAGTCATAAGTTAAGCATACTTACTCAGCTTTGCAACTCCGTAGAGCCACGACGAAGCCGAACCAGAAGAATACATGCATTCTGTTGTCTTTACACTATTGTTTGTCGTGCGATACTGAACAAGTCTTATCAGCTGATAGTGGAAACATTGTTACGCTGAATCACGTGGCGTAGCCTTACACCTGTGCTCGGGTAGGTCGGGAGCAGATTTACCGGAGAATTTATTTTCCGTGATGGTTCCCGAAAGTTTTACGTTTAGACTTGACAAATTAACGAATTGTAGGAACTAAAGTTTAGTGAATTTATGAACAACGTTCTAGAACACTCTGAATATAACACTGAATTGTCAAATTCCTAATTTATGACGCGTTTCGGATAACGTCAATCTATCAGAACGAAATAAATTCAGCGTAAGTGTGAATTTTGTCCTGAAGACGGTAACCATCCGAAACAAGTTACCCATTATGAATTTTACAATGCTAGTTAAAGCAGGAGAATTCCATACCTAAGGTATTCTCAAAGGTTTTTATAAATTAACTTAAATTTTAGGTCCTACATTCTGTACTATCCTAAATATACATTTTAAAATTGTTTCGTCAAAAAAAAAATAATGTACATAACCTACGAGTAACAAAACAGCTGTTGTAAGTAATCGTACGTTGTTACATCTTTAAATCTTACGTGACTACACCTTAATCACAGATACGATATTTAAAAATGTAGTGGTTATTGCCCTTGAAATCATTTAAATCTAAGACTTCCAGCTGTTAGCCTCTAGTTAAGCTTTAAGCGTTAATTTACTGCTTTCTTTTGGTTCAGGAAATCTTGTCGAAAATTCGTACATCTTAGGAAACCTGACGGGAAAATCATGTAAAATGTGATGTCTACAGTGTATTCTCGTCGAAAAAAATGTGATTCGTGTCTAAGCCAGTTTACAACCTCAAACTCTTTTAATGGTGTGATAACCGTGGTTGTTTTAAACCAGTTAAATGCAGTCATTTGGTTGGAAGAGAAACATTTCTCTCAATATAATTAGAGAATAGTTAAAAAAAACTTTGCATGAAGTACTATGATTTATTTTAAATAAGTAAAACAATAAAATACAATACTATTAGTATGTTTGTAAAGAAGAGTGTGCGTCTCTCTCCTAACATTTCCACGCTACGTTTCCCCCACTGAAGGGGTTAATACTACTTAGGCATAATGTGTTTCGAGTATAGGTCAAATTTTATAAGCTGGCACTTGACTTTTAAGTAGAAGTTGTGTATTAGTCGTTTATAAAACGTCAAGTATTGTCGTCATCCCTCATCGGGGCCTAAATATCGCGGCCTACCGGTCGCGACCCTTAGGCAATCGTATTAGCTCGTTTCCTTGAACCCCCTATTTAGATTTGTCGTTATTTTTACTATGAATTAAAACGTATTTATAAGTAACAAAATAATAAGTCAATGCAATGCTATAATACTCATATGGCGGGAATACGCCGTAACTGTTGGTGACGAGAGGAATTGTCACAGTTCTCTATTTCAACCTTTAGTTTTTCTCTTTCCTTGTTTGGAGCTGGACACTGTAGAACAGGAGTGCACAACCCGCGGCCCGAGTGCCCCCGACATGGTTTTATGCGGCCGGCGGGCCACTCTAAAATGTGGCTTTTGAATGTAGTAAAATGTAATGCTATTCCATACGGAAAGGCATAAGCGAGTACATTCTATACATTTGTACATTGTATAAGCAATGCTGTCGTGGTTATGGAAATCTTTAATCTTAATGTACTCTATGTGTACGTGAAGAAATTGATATTTTTCTTTCTGATCGTGGTATTACGGTATTCGAGTTTATAGAGACTGGTTATGTGACTTAGCATTTTATGTCGATGTTATGCATCATATGAATTGAATACCAAACTTCAAGGCAGAGACAATTTAATTCATTTGTCAGTGAGTCTTATAAGAGCGTTTGAAAAGAAGTTGTAAGTGTGGGACGCCGAAATGACAAAATGGAGTTCTGGTTAACTTCCCTTCGCTTATTGAGATGAACAATTATCAAAAAAAACTTTCTATTTAAATTTTCCCTCTAAAATAAACACTTTTCAGAATTCATTTCATGTTTTTTATTTTCAAGTTAAAAGTTGTTTTATGTTTTGAATCCTGGTGTATAATTAATAAGTGTAGTAAACTTTAAATACTTGCTGCAAGTATCAACATTGTAACATTAACAAGATAGAGAGTTTGATATCTGGATACGTTGTTACAAGTGTGTAGGCTATCATAAATTATAAAGTGACGTGTATGTATGGGATGTACGCTTACATTATAATTTAAAACGTAAGCTATATTATTTGAAAGTTAACCACAACTAGACAAGACGTATTCCAATTGTTTAACTCGAGAAATTTTAATCCTACGGCCCGGCTCGAGAAAAATGAACACTTAATCGGCCCACCGTTCCAAAAATGTTGAGCACCCCTGCTGTAGAAGGATGTCCTCGAATGTTCCATCTTGTAAGCCACATGCTCCACGCATTGGTAAGTCACCGACGTTGCCCTGTGTAAGTACTCCATTGAGATAATATGTCCTACCCGCGCTCTGGCGGCTAATGTTGCAACGTCTCTTGGCACTCGTTATTTCGCAGGGTCAAATAACGTTCTCCCAGCTGAGGCAGACTTCCATCTGTCTATGAAGCAATAGATCGAGCTTACTCTAGCAGCCACTGAGCGAGAAGATAGTTTGTTGCACTGGTCCCATTTCTGCCTCATCTCTGGCTATCTTGTCAGAGTTCGTTTTCACTTACCCCAAAGTGAGCATGTAGGCCTACCCGTTGCATTGTTACAGTATTTCCACAACCCTTAGAGATCTATACTGAAACGAGATTTTCTTAACCGTCTTAAGAAGACGGTTATGCATTACATTTCTTATGGTTTTTGTTTTTATTGACTTATTGTGACGTGTGCTTTTATAATACAATTTAGCCAACCTAAAACCACCTCGTCTTCAATTAAAAATCATATATAAATAAAAGAAGACCATGTATGTTCTATATATTTTACTACAAACATAAACCATTACAACATTGATATAAGGATGCTGCATCAGCTTGGCCTTGTCTACAACGTAACTCCAATTCCCAGCACAAGGGACAACACAGCGGCGACCAAACGTCGGGCAGGAAACGTGACACCGCTCGAGTGGCTACCATCGATGGCTGACATCAGACTGTCCAGCTGGTCGCTGCTGAGCGCCGACTTCTGTCCTTCGGACAGGCTTTTGGCTACGAATGGCGACAACATGGACAGTTGGGCTGGCGTCATTTCCTGCAACATTTCAGAAGCTGTATTACTAAGATGTTTCGTAGATATTTGGCACATTAATTCGATGGGAAAGTTGTTTCAATTTACTCTCTAACATCAGCAAATAGTATTAGCTTTAACCATGTATCCGATACACCCGACTTATGGCACTTATGGTTGAGCCCAGATTCGGGCACTCAGGCTGGCTAACAAAACCCTGGACACTCCAATGGAGCTCATAAGAGCCATTCTTTCGTTGTGTAACTTTTTCCTACAGAATTAACGAAGGGAAGCGAGATTATTAAGTGGACTATGACGAGGGCAGGTCTTGAACTTCAGAAACCTGAAGGAGGGGCGAAAAAGAGGTTTCAAAAGTTAATAAACCACATCGTGAAGGACAGTGCAGGCTCTGGACTTCCGTCAGTATAACTAAAGCTAAGTGTCTTACAAGATTTAACGGCAACGTTGTAGAGAGACTTAAGAAGATGGTATCTCTCTGACATATTCGCGACATCCAGTGGAGTGAAGGGCAACTATAGCCCCAGTCTTCTACAAGGACAGCGGATTAAGGAGAAGAGGTAGAACTTTCATCCAACGTCGGGTTTCATCTACTCCGATTACATTAACTTACTACCCCACATGATTTATATAGAAAGTGAACAATATCCCTTAATACAATTAACAATAAATCCAAATTCACAAAGAAGATAGTGAATAGATAATAACTAAATCAAAACGTTATGTAGGCCCACATTTCGACAGGTATGTTGTCATCATCAGGTGTTGTGACGGCAATTAAACTACAAAATAAGCTCTTTATTAGAAAAACGTTCGTATACAGTTGATTTAATACCAACATAAATAATAAGGAAAGGTTTGTGATAACAAATATAATTCTGTTAAACCATAAAACTCTAAGGCAAAGATATGAGACAGGATTGTGGTTCACTTTTTATATTGACACACTTCAAGTAGGCCTATTTTCTATCAAGGTCAGAGAGATCTTTAAAGGTCATAAAGAGGTTCAGGAGGAAGTGGTGAATTGTTGGTGGAATTAAAGTGGGCGATTTTAAAAAAGGAATTAGATCTCTTGAAGTAGACGAAGGTGTTTCAAGTCGTTAGGGAGAATCAAAAAGGGTAATGCCAAAGATAAACGTTTCAATGTCTCCACACTACTGTGATGAGAAAATATTTAAAAGAAAACAGATATTTACTGTATACTCTCATTGAAAGAAGTTATTGCTATATCTATGAAGTTTGAAACATTTTATTTAATAAATTCTAACCTACAAATAGTTTACCTGTAACACTTTGTGACATAGACATGATACACTATCCAAAGTTAGCCCTTCCATGGCCTGGGGCGGAATCACAGATACGGAAGGCAGTCCTGTCATTATACAACCAACTGCAGACACCTGCCGGAAACACAGATTATTGGACACATGACAAGCAAATTACTCGCGAATATAAGTATTCCATGATAGACAGCTTGGACTTTACAAACATCACTAGATGAAGAAATATTAAAGTTAGTGTAATTGATATGTAGGTGATTTATGGAGGAAGGTAGAAATCTGACTATGAACTTCTAAAAGGAAGCTTTGTTATATTACATGTTTGAAGTACATAACTAGAAAACTTTAAAAAGGGAATCTTCAAAATTAAGGATACAACTGTTAATGTGGACCTCATATTCTGAACACCTGCACAATATATATATATATATATATATATTTGTAGCTTTGCAAACTGTTTTCTTGTATTCACTTATCACTTTCACTATAAGTAATTAAACAAGAATCTTACTTGGTATTTATGCGAGTTAACTTTCAAAGATTGGTCGTATCTCCATCATCGGGCATCACTGACCAGGTGTTGTAGTACACTGACTGTCTACTACAACCCCCGGTCAGTAATGCCCGATGATGGAGATATGACCAATCTTTGAAAGTTAACTCGCATAAATACCAAGTAAGATTCTTCTTTAAGTACATATAGGGAAAGTGATATATATATATATTACAGTGATATATATATATATATATATATATATATATATATATATATATATATATATATATATATATATATATATATATACAGTAAATTTAATAATAAACTAATTTTAGGTTTATGTGGGAGAAGATTTTCACAAAACCGGCAAAGTATGCAATATATTTATTTCTACCCATTTGGCTTAAAATAAGATATAACATATGATTTAATAAAACAGCTGATTTTATGTTATAGGTTTTGTGGTAGATTAGCTGTTTTAACGCATAGGTTATGTTACCTTTTTATATTAATTGTAATTATTTAATAAAAAGTAACTGAAATGAAATTTTTCTTTGTTGGCCTAAGTAGGAATTTACTTTAATTTTTTGTTGTTTATATTAGAATAATTGTTAAATATTGAGATAATTACTTATCTTTTGCTTTATTTAAAGATTGATACAATTTATAATAAACTCAAATTACGAAAATAACAATCAAATAATAGCTTCTTTCGCAAAGTTTTGTAGAAATTTTAATTATTTAATAAAAAGTAACTGAAATGAAATTTTTCTTTGTTGGCCTAAGTAGGAATTTACTTTAATTTTTGTTGTTTATATTAGAATAATTGTTAAATATTGAGATAATTACTTATCTTTTGCTTTATTTAAAGATTGATACAATTTATAATAAACTCAAATTACGAAAATAACAATCAAATAATAGCTTCTTTCGCAAACTTTTGTAGAAATTTCTAGGGGAAACTCACAAAGATACCCCTACCTAATTTTACTGAGATTTTTAAACAAATATGGCATGGTTTAGGTAGAATAGATTTCCTAAAGTAGAACTAAGTACAATTAGGATGAAGGGATGTCTACCCATCACTGGGAACTTTCTCTGTAGTTGAAACAAGAAATATAAACAAAAATATTTTAAGGTCAATTCCTACTTAGGTCACACAAAAATATATTTTTCTTACTATTTATAAAATAATTAAATTATGTATTAAAACAGCTGTTCTACCACATAACCTATATCATAAAATAAGCTGATTTATGAAATCATGTTATCACTTACTTTAAGGCAAATGGGAAGAAATAAATGCATTGCATATCTTGTCCTATTAGTAACACGTTTTTCTCCCATATAAAACTAAAGTTAATTCATTTTTAAATTTAATTAACAAATTAATATTTGAAACAACTGTATTAACATTAGGTGTAACCAACTACAAGTTTTAAAAAATTTATTTGAACTTGAGTGGATCAATTAAAAGTATTTTATTAATGATTGAAAATTTGAACAACTAATAGAAGCTAATAGAAGGTGTTAAAAAAAACAGAAAAAGGTATGTTTCACTATTGTTGTATCACGTAAAATGTATCGTTGACTTGTTACTGTGCTTTAAATTGTTATTCAGTACCTGATTGTATGACCAAAAACTCGGGTCCCCAAAGGCTTGAGAATTAACTGCTAAATTGGCCAGTTCTGACAACACCTCCAGAGGACAACCTTGTAGGGACCTTAATTCACCAGCTGCGTCTCTAAAAATACAGGAATTGATAAAAGGGAAAAATAAAATGTCAATCTTATTTATTTAGAGAAAACCCCAGTTTTTTCCTAAACAGACTTAGAACAAAAGGCATATTAGATAGGCCTGCAACCAAATGGCAGTGCATATTATGTAAAACAGTGATAACATGTTTGGCCAGTGACAAATGAAAATATGGGCAGTGATAAAAATAAATTATGTATCCAAACGAAAAGTACTTAATATAATCTTAACATTGAACATTTATTATCATTATTACCGTAATATTTTTTCAAAACTTGTAAATTATTTATTTAGTTTTTACAAATTTACAAAATTAAAGTTCGGATAGTCATATACTAATGTAAAAGTGATTAAATAAATTATTTATATTACAATTCATATTTTTCTCTCTATAAAAGATCTCTCCAAAATATGGAAAAGTGAAATATTTGTAAACTCTAAAATAACACTATAAATGTAAAATAAAATGACATTTCTGATGTTTGTGTCAGGCCGTTCATCCCTGATTTAAATCTACTTATTAATTACTAGAATATGTTTACAAACCTATACTAATCACTACAATACCGCACTATAATCATTTATAAATACGCCCACTTATAGTAATAAATAGGAGTTTTGTATTGTAAATGTATGGTAAGTGAGGCTTATTAATGATGTAATGTCACAGAGTAGATCTGTTTCGAGAGCTGTTATATGATTGTGATTGAATCTTTCTGCTCGTTTTGAGTGGAAAGAGTGAGTGGTTGGGGTTGTGATCCTTCAGTAAGATGGTAAGTCTGTGGATAATGGGGAGTATCAAAGTTACCAAGGCGTGAGTATTAATCGAGTACTACTTTGGGAATAATGCCAGACATAATTTGTTACATCAAAAGCCTGACCTTCAGTGAGTTTAGAATTTTGTCTCCGGCCTGTAGCTCTGATAGTGGCATAGACCAAAATATGACTAGATGCTATGAACTGGATCTAGATTACGTAACACAAGTCAAATCATTATTGATTTTTTTTCATCTAGCCTTGGATTTGTTTATTCAACTGTGTATCCCAATTTTCCAACAAGAACATGCCAATAAAGATGAAAAATCTGAATGTAGAAAATGAGAAAGAGAAAATATTACAGAGGTGTTTAAATAATTTTTGGGAAACAGGAAATGGCAACATCACAGACACAGCACATCAATGAATTAATACTCATATCACTCCATCTATCACTGGATCAAAATGTTTTTGTAACTTCAATTCATGCTGCTTCTACTCCCATTACAATATACAAATAATTGTTAGATTTGTTGCTAATTACTTCAAAATAGTAATTGTTTTTATCAAATTTATAGATAATCTTAAATTAAGCACACTTAATATGTGCTTAGTTATCTAAATATCTAGCTGTAGTAATAATTTATTTTCTGTTTTGCAGTTTTTGTGTTATACGTCTTGAGGCTTTTTAATATATATTTATTGAGATCATTTGACATAAAAAAAAAAAAAAAAAAAAAAACTGTAGGCTTTTGCCTGACTCACAGCACTGATCTAGTACAAAATGCGTCTGCTGAAAAATATCAGTAAGAAGTGGTTTGTTGCCAAATGGTATCAATAAGAATATAGTAACTTGAATATTACAACACTACACCTAGCTTTGCACTGAACACTCAACACTCCTAACATACCTACCTGTAAGAGTCGGGGTGTATGAGGGTAATTTCGGATGTATTGAAAGAGCACAATATATGTCCAAATGCAGCTAAGTCGTAGCTGGTCATGTCCTGTAGTGTCTTGCTATCCCATTGCTGGAATATTGCCTCCTTCAAAGCTTTCAACTACAACAGGTAATATATTCAAATTATTTCCAATTATAGTTCAAATTTTAGGTTATCAAACAAAATACATGTAACAACTTAAAGAAACTTTAGTGTAACTTTTTACTTGAAGTTTTTGTGCTGTACATCTTGAGATTGTTTAAATTACTTCTATCGTTATCACTTGGTATACTTACTGATGTTTTTCAACAGACAAGTTTTGGACAACACAACTAAAATACACCTACACAGTACAATAGCACTCCATGACAAATACAACAGGGTAAGAGTATACAATATCACATGTAACGACTGCCCAGCTTCTACATAGGTCAAACAGGGAGAAACTTTACCACACTATACAAGGAACACATAAAAGACATAAGAAACACACAACCAGAATCAAACTTTGCCATTCACATATAGAACACACTACACACATACACCAATATAGACACTAGCCTAAAAGTCATTCGTTACATTAATAAAACCAACAAACTAAACACATCAGAACACTACATGAGATATACAAACACCACAAAAACCATCCACTATACATTTTAAGCAACAAAACACACTCTCAATAAAACACCATATTTAACACATACTTAACAACTACTCTATGAACAATAACACACCCCAGAACACCAATACACCACATACTCACATTAATACAACACACCTGAGCAATAATCTTGTCCGTGATTCACAGCATTGATCTAGTGAGAAAGGCATCAGCTGACAAACATCAGTAAGAAGTGGTTTTGTTGCCCAGTGATACTAATAGAAGTATTATTATTTTTTTTTTAATAAATAAAACCTAAAAACTTTTAAATGTTTATAAACTTGCCTATAGTAGCACTTACTTATATTTGTCAAGGACCTACGTTTCGGGAGATGTCTCCCATTGTCAACTCAGACCGTAACTCTGAGTTACGGTCTGAGTTGACAATGGGACAACATCTCCCAAAATGACCGTCCTCAACAAATATAAGTAAGTGCTACTATAGGCAAGTTTACAAACATTTAAAAGTTTTTAGTAATAACTAGTAGCTCATGTGAAGATGGAATCAAAAAATATTATAAATAAAACCTCTTAAATACAAATCAAATTTAATATTTAATTCCTTGTATTCCTTCAATTGCAAGTCTATCATCTTCAGAGGAAATTATTATAAAAATAACTCCTTGTAATAATTTATTTGTTATTCTTGTAATAGTTTTCTCCAAAAATGATAACTTTTCAATTGAAATGTAAATATGGGTTTAAATAAAAAGTTTTGTTTTGGTTAAGAGGCTTTAAATATTTCAATTTAAGAAACTAAATAACAGTTTTATATAACGAATAGACCCTAACAATTTGCAAAAATCATTTCAATGTATTTCAAATTTCTCTGTGACATGTTAGAGCTATTTTTTTTTACTCTTTTTTAAAATATTAGATCTTGAAAATGTTATTGTATAAAACTTTTCTACTTCTCCTTTCTACACTAGTTTATCCAAACTTCACTATTTCTTCTTCCTCCTCTATGTCTGCTTAAGGAAACTCAATGTCTCCTTACAATTTAGAGTTTACTTAGTCTTTTGTCAATGGCTGACTTAAACAGAACATAACCGATTGAAGGAGCTTTTCTTGTAAAGGATCCTGTCTGTTGATTCCTGAGTAGGTATTTTATACAGTTCCTATTCCAAATTCTCCTTGGCTGTCATTCACAGAACTTTGTTTAGTATGAATTAAAAGGAGAGTAAATTTGGTAAAAATGAGCTTTATCTCCTTATACTTCTTACTGAGATAGTTGGTGTCTGCTCTCATACAATCCCAATATGCTCTTGGGAAATGCCTATACAATCATGATTCCTTTAATAGCAGTGAAGATCTCATTGAGAGGGTATACTCCTAATTAGGTAAAAATATCCACCACTTTTGGTGTATATTTCATATATTCACATATTTTCAATTATTACTGACACTAACAAACCAACATAACATATTAATATAGTATAATACAGTTAAAATGGAAACTGTAAGTAATTACTTACAACTTTTTAAAAAAAATGTTTTAACTTGCCTATAGTAGCACTTACTTTTTTTGTTGTTGAGGACGGCCGTTTCGGGAGATGTGTCCCTTTGTCAACTCAGACCGTAACTCAGTCTGAGGAGTTACGGTCTGAGTTGACAAAGGGACACATCTCCCGAAACGGCCGTCCTCAACAACAACAAAAGTAAGTGCTACTATAGGCAAGTTAAAACATTTTTTTTTAAAAGTTGTAAGTGATTACTAGTAGCTCACGCGAAGATGGAATCAACAAATGTAAGTAATTATTACATAACTAAGTACATACTTTAAAGCTTACTTGCTGACACGTTTTCAAACAATTGTTTAATTCACTTAGTTACATGATAATTAATAATAAAATAATATTATACAAAGGCAATAAATGGCCAATCAAAAACTACACAATTACATTAATAACATACACAAACCCTTACATTTACCCTCGAATTAGAAGAAAACAATAAAATAAACTTTCTAGATCTTACTATCACCAAACACAACACCAAACATAATTTCAAAATATACAGAAAACCATCAACTACCGATAATGTCATACATAATACATTTAATCACCCCACACAACACAAACACGCTGTATTTAATCAACTGTTACGCCGCCTAATCAATATACCAATGCTACAGAAAGACTACGACGAAGAACTTAATACCATAAAATACATCGCTCAACGAAAGGACTACCAACACACACTCATAGACAACATACTCAGGAAAATTAAACATAAACACCATCAAACGGCAACGCTGACAAACCACACAAAAAACAACAAATACATACATATACCTCACCTACCACATCAAAAACACACAAAATAGCCTCCACATTTAAAAAACTATATTTCCAAATATCCTACAAAACTACAAACACTTTTAGACAGCACATACAACCTTTTCAAAAAGAAACTGACAAATACAAACTCTCAGGCATTTACAAATTATCTTGTAATGACTGTCCCAACTATTACATCGGCCAAACCGGCAGGTCATTCTATACACGCTTCGAAGAACACATTACCCAAAAAAAACAAAAAAACCCTAAATCCAGCTACGCCACCTAAAAAACACCCAACACACACACACCGACATACATACTAATTAAAATGTTCTACACACATTAAAACAAAGTAAAAAAACTACCAACCTTAGAAAAATATGAAATATACAAACACTGCGCAACAGATAAAGAAAACGTATTAAACGATCACACACACTTTGAAGCCAACATCCTTTTCTATTATAAGACAGCCGAAACAACGTACCCCAATCCACAGTCATAAATCCATTTCCGTTAGAGGCCTTTATACCTCACTGATGCCGCCAGTAGAGGGTTAGCTTCGTAAAAGGAATGAATGTTTTGAAACGCTTCAGCAAGTAGGCAATTACGTATTCACTTAGTTAAGTATTTTTAAAATTAGTTGAATTAACAATAGTTTAATCAGTGAATTCAAGATGATTATAAACAACTTTAAAGTGAAAAAATTAGCAAGGGAGTTGAAGTGTTAAATATTTATGATAACTTTTCATAAGCTTATGTATTACTCTTTTGTATTATTAAACTATACTAAAAGTAGTACATTTTAATGCTTATTGTGCCTTGCATGCAAGAGAACATTTCATGAAATATGTTCCATTTGTAACTCAGAACTTATCTTTGTTCAAAGTTGTAATCAACTTATTCTTAATTACTTATTCTCATACATTCATAAGTGTGAGTATAATTTTGGGGAAATTGCTTTCTTTCTTGTTTTAAAAATCTAGTATTAGCTCAAGTTCAAATTTAAAATAATTAACTTAATGATTATGGACTCTGTCTTATAATTAACCTGATTTAATGACAGGCCTCTGTACTTCCCAAAGGCAGCAACTGTGTCAGGTTCCGAGAGTGACATGTTATAGAAATCAGGTGGCGACACGCCTAGCGAGATCCACCCTAGATCCTGGAGAACAGTCTCAGGGATTTCCTCTATGTACTCATACACCTAAACAAAATCTTGGATTGTTGGTAGAGTGGTAATAAAAACATTAAACTAATGACAGTAAACAAAGAAAGTAATTAATCAAGAGATTAACTACAATGAAAATATTGGAAAGAACCCCAATACCACAAAAATAATAAAAAATAACAAATAAATCAAGTTACTTAAGATTAAACCCTTATGTACATTTCGATGACCATGTCATCATCATCAGAGGGTCTTGTTACAAAATACAATCTAGCACACAAGAAGTTACAAACTAGAATGATTTCGAAATGTCAACGTTTTAAAGTTTTTCCTAAATTTATAAATGGTTTCCACATTAACCTTAATGATGCACGTACCAAGAGAGTTATCGAATTTGAGAAACTCAAATGGTTAAAATTAGAAATTAAATATCTTTATAGTAAATTAGCTAATATAGAATTGAAAAAGTACAATTTACACCTCAAACTATCAAAGGATATTGACGCTATTGTTTGGAATAATTTTTGTAGAAAAATGTATGTAATAAATGATCATTCTAGTTTGTAACTTCTTGTGTGCTAGTTTGTATTTTCTAATAAGACCCTATGATGATGATGACATGGTCATCGAAATGTACATAAGGGTTTAATCTTAAGTAACTTGTTTTATTTGTTATTTTTGTTTATTTTTGTGGTATTGGGCTTCTTTCCAATACTTTCATTGTAGTATATTGTACCACTGTGCTCTTGATATTGTGTATGAGATTAACTCTTTCCATTAAAAATAAAAAGATTCTTTATTCTTTATTTGTGGTGGAAAAACTCTATTAAAAGTTTGGAAATTCTACCTTCAAGATACCTCTTGCAAACAGTAAGGTTAAGATTAAACCCTAAGGAAAAATACCAATCAGCAAGCAGTAAAGTAACATATGAAATTGTGACGTTACTTTATATTTTATCATGAATATCTATATCAAGAACAAGGTGAAAACTGTTGTTTAATTGATTAGCAAGCTAGACTTCGTCAATGAAACGATGATTCGAAACATGTCAGGATAGTAGGTTAATAGTTTCACCTCTTTAAATAATTACTTGTGGTGTAATCAATGAAATCAAGGTGATTACAACAAACTTTAGCACTTTAATAGTGGCAGGTTACCACAGTGGTGGACTATTTTTGGTACCTTATACTTAACAGAGCCAGTTCTTTCTATTCACTGAGACAAAGATTATTAGCAATAATCTAAACTTATATGGATCATTTTTAACCTGAATCTGTTATAAATTATTTACCTGGTGTATTTTAAATAAGTCTTTCGACATTCAAAACATAGATGTAGTGATATTTGGGGTACTCATTCAACATATAGGTCTATCTTTAAACTTCTATTTTTTCATAGTACTAGATTGTCTCTAGTACCTAATCACACCAAGGTACCTAATTAGGGAGACCATTACATTGTCGTTATTCACCTTAATAAACTTACCTGAACACTGACTTTCTTTATACCTCTATAAGGTCTATCAATTATTCTTTTAGTATAACTGCAGTATGCATACACACTCTGCCCTGGTAAAAATTACAAATACATTTCTATATACTGTAATTGGTTTACTTTGTATTTTAGTTGCTTCCACTTAAGGAACCTCTTTGAAACATTTATCTTTTTTCAATAAATTAAATTATTTCAAATTGTATTCAGATCACATTTCTATAAGCCTAATTTATTTTGTAGCTTAATATTATCGTATGAAAAGAATACAAAATATTAACATTTGTTGATTCCATCTTCACGTGAGCTACTATTAATCCCTAAACACTTTTTAAATGTTTTAAACTTGCCAATAGTAGCACTTACTTTGCTTGTTGAGGACGGCCGTTTCGGGAGATGTGTCCCTTTGTCAACTCAGACCGTAACTGATCTCAAGGTTTACGTAGGTTAGGGTGGGGGTGGGATATTTTGGTGGTGTGGGTGTATTTTGTGTGTATTAGGAGTTATGATGTCAAAAAGTGCGTGTGAGTTGTAATGTAATTGTGTATTGAGTATGTGTGTAGGGTGTAGTTTGAAGTGCCTATATATTTCGTATTGTTCGGTTGTGTAGCGTTGGTTATTTCTGTGTTGTTTATGAAGAATTTGTAGGTTAGATGTTATGTCTATGTAGTCATGTTTTGTGGAGTTGAGATGATCGGCGAAGTGTGATGTGTGGAGTAAGCTATTTTGTAGTTGTATTTTCGTAATGTGTTGGTTACATTGTGGGTTTTGGATGATCTGTATGGTATTGATAAGTATTTTATGGGATTGTCATCTTGTGTGTTTGTATTTGGGTTATTATGTTTATTTTTTAGGCGGTTGTATAATTTGTCAATCATTGTTGGGTTGTATCCGTTCGTTCATGCCCCAGTTTTTACATAGGCCAGACACGGAGGTCATTCTACACACATTACCAAGTACATATAAAAGCACTAAAAAACAATAACTACCAATCAAACTTCGCCGATCATCTCAACTCCACAAAACATGACTACATAGACATAACATCTAACCTACAAATTCTTCATAAACAACACAGAAATAACCAACGCTACACAACCGAACAATACGAAATGTATAGGTACCTCAAACTACACCCTACACACATACTCAATACACAATTACATTACAACTCACACACACTTCTTGATATCATAGCTCCTAATACACACAAAATAGACCCACACCACCAAAATATCCCACCCCCACCCTAACCTACGTAAACCTTGAGATCAGTTACGGTCTGAGTTGACAAAGGGACACATCTTCCGAAACGGCAGTCCTCAACAAGCAAAGTAAGTGCTACTATAGGCAAGTTTAAAACATTTAAAAAGTGTTTAGTGACAAAATATTATTTGAGTCTATCTTCACTTGAGCAACTAGTTTTCACTAAAAATACTTGAACATATGTTGTTATGTTACACTTGCCTGTAGTAGCAATTACTTTTTTGATTATTGAGAACTGCCGTTTCAGGAGATGTGTTCCCATTGTCAACTCAGACCGTAATTGACCTTTTGGTTTTTTTAGGTTAGGGTGGAGTGAGGTAAGATAGAGATATTAAAAATACATCTAGTATTCGTATCCTACCCTACCCTAACCCAAACCTAAAATGATCAAGAGGTCAATTAAGGGATGAGATAACAATATCTCACCTCCCTAAACAACCATCCTCAATATCAAAAATGTTAGTGCTACTATAGGCAAGTGTAACATAACAACATATGTTCAAGTGTTTTCGGTAATGCTAGATAGTTTCTGATTCATGTATTTACACAAGTTGTATTTTGAATTTAAATAATACTCAGCTTTGAATGGTAACAACCCCTCCCAATTCACCATCCAACATTTATAAAACTGTAATATTTTTTCACTTAATTTCTGATAAAAGAAAAATATGTTGTAATAAATAAGGCAAAATAGATCAATTTATAAAATAAGTAGCAGTTTTTACACACCAATTATACATAAGTTAAAAAGTAACTATAAAAAAATAAGTTTATTTTTTATATCTTTAAAAATTTTGTTTTATATTTTGTTTTTTGAATCTACCAATTTTAAGGTATAACAAGGAAGATATTTGAGAAATATCTTTACATTTGTCTAGACCAGTGGTTCCCAACCTTATTTATTTCATGTACCTCTAAAAATGTTTTTCTCATAGGCACCCCCTGCTCCTCGATGTGGTCAAGACAAAGAGTGGTTGCCTAACTGCCTTGTAAGTAGTGGAACAATCAGCTGCTTATACGATATTTTTGGTAAGGAGGACACAACAGACTGTTCCCTGAAAGTTTCCTATCATCAAACCATAGACTCTGCATTTGTATTGTTCACTTAAATCTGGAATAGATGTTTCCCATCGCTGTTCTATTCTGTGTATTGGGTCACACAAAAGCATTTAAGCTCCACACAATTTCCGATCAACAACACATCAACTATCTTGACAACTACTAGTGAAACCTCGTATTTGTTTCAAATCTAATCTATGAAATATTGATGTCCGCAATTACTGGTATTATTTTCGCATATCACCCCACAGGCTTCTAGGTACTCCTGGGGGTACACATGTCACAGGTTAGTAATAGCTGGTCTAGACGGTTGAAATTTAGTCAATAGGTACTTGTATTTCCCAAATAAATAGTATTAAACATTTTACATAAAGATTATTAGTTAAATCTTGTGTGCCATATTTTTATTCTCAATCTGTAGTAAAATAGATACTTACATTTACTAAAGCAGACCAAATTGCTTGTGCTTGCTTTTCTTGCAACTTATCTTTACCCAAATGTGCAATACATCCTTGGATTTCATCCTTAGTGATATTTCTCAAGGCTGTCAGGTCCTGTGTTTCAAATGAAGCTCCTGAACCAGCTGCCAATACATCATTACAGGATAGAGCAAAGCCACCTATAGAAAGCATTAGATCAATTGTTAGTAGCCCTGATGGTTTCTAAATAGAAGTCCATGAGATAGCTGTAATATAATATCTGAAAAACTAATTTTGTGACACTTATAACTACTGTATAAGTAAATATTGAGTAACTAAGTGAATATAGGCAAGTGTAACATAACAACATATGTTCAAGTGTTTTCGGTAATGCTAGATAGTTTCTGATTCATGTATTTACACAAGTTGTATTTTGAATTTAAATAATACTCAGCTTTGAATGGTAACAACCCCTCCCAATTCACCGAAGCTAACAATATTCTTGCGGTGATCACACAAGGCATAGGTTGTGGGCATATGATTCATATGCCTTAGCATGATATATATATATATATATATATATATATATATATATATATATATATATACACTAGTAGAGGGGGCATTTTAAGCTGGTTGTTTATTATAAATTAGAAAATAGTGTTGGATTCAAACTATGTGTGGTAGTTTAAGATATTTTATTTTTCTGTTATGTTATGTTTGTATATTTTATATTTTTCTGTAGTTGTTAGTTTATTACTGTGGTTCAATATGTGGAGAATATTCAAATTTTGTAACTACTTGTTTTCAGATTTGAGTAGAAGATTAATTGTGGTTTACCTGTGCATGGTCAATTAAACAAATGTATTTTTTGTCAAAACCTACTTCAGAATATAAAGATATTTTGTGGTTAGAAAAGAGTGATGGATGTTTCAAAATTATTTATGAATGTTGATTCATATTAATCACCTAAACAATAGTTTATGACTATATGAACTTTAAATTTTGTAAATTTGTTAAAACGTACTGAGACAGAACGTTTTCTATCACTACAAGGCGATCTTCATCAGCGTCTTCAATCAGAAATTGATTGTTTAAGTGATCAATTAAGATTTACGGAACGTAATGGACTACAAAATTCAAGAATTAATTTATATACTATAGAAAACAAATTGTAAATTATATTTGAAGTAGTTTTTTTGATATAATTTTTAAATCAGTTGCATTTATTAGCATGTTTTAGTATTAAAATAGAACATATTGGTCATTATTCTCAAATAACTGATTTGTAATAGCTTAAGGCAGACTCTACCTCTGTGAATTAAAAATATCAGAGATTCACATTAAGATTTATAGTTTTTTTTTTATCTTGCTACAAACACTAGTTTTAAAAATGCTACAAACACTTTTTATATAACTCAACATATTTATTAAAATTTTATAATCAAATTTATATTACTAATCTTAAAACTTGGTATAATGTTGAACTATTTACTGATTAATTGAATAAAGGTAATGCATATATTACATAATTAAATAGTAACTTGGTAATATAAAGGTCTACCTACCCAAAACTTGGAACAATACAAAAGAAACAACAGACAGTTTTAAGTAACCCTTCATTCTTTCTCGAAGACTTTTGTGGAAATAGTAAGATTGCCATTTGCATGTAACCTTTACAAAAGTGGAGCGTTCTTTATTATTAATGTCCAATGCATAAAAGAGTGCTTTAAGACTCCTTGAAATGATGTTTAAAACCAATCCTTATACATTTATTGCATTTATAAAATATTACTTGCATTTTTATATAAATTTATTTAGTTGGATGTTGCATAATTATCAATTACTAATATTGAGTCAGTTTATACTGTTTAAAACGATAATATATTTCTTGGACCAACATTTTTCTCTGTCTTAAGTTATAAATTACATTCAAAATCTCGTGTTATCATTTTTAAATGAAGGATTAAATTGTTTATTTATGAAAAGACAGAAATTTAATTATTTAAAAGAATAAATAATATTCTATCAAAATAGATGAACTTTTTTTCAATACATTGGTTTCAAATAAATGTTTATCTAACATTAAAATATGATATTTTTTACTATTCAATAAATTAGTCATTATTAGTCAAGGCTTGTTTCATAGTAGGTTATAAATATTTCCAGAGAAGTACTGTGATTTTTAAAATCCAGTTGACAATACATGATATAGCTCATATCATTTGAGTTACTGAAGTGAGGCCACCTGAGAACTTATCATGACACTGATCTCTAAAAATCCAAAATTGAAATAACCAACCATTTCCTACTCATCTAATTCATACATAACTGTAAATGGCATTTTTCTAACGTATAGAAAAAGAATATTTTTTTTTAAAATTATGATTAAACTGCTCCATTCCAAACACATCAATAACCTTATTGTAAACAAGTAATAAAAAAAAAAATTAAGTGAATTCCTACTGAGTTTAACAAAGAAAAATTTTATTTTGGTTACCCTAGAGCACTATGTATGATATTGTGTGTTAGCCATGGCAACAGTTTAAGGTTCTACAATGGAGGTTTCAATGACAACCAGATGGGGTAGAAAGATTCATATACATCTTTGAGAAATATATTTCTAGGTATTGGAAAGTTGGTGCAGTGCCAACTTCGAACATGAAGATTCTCAGTTCAAATCCGGCTGGACCCCACAAATTTTAAAATTTAATTATTCAATAAATATTTCAAAAAACCTATTAACATCAATTCTCATCGGCTATAGGTTTAAAAAATTGTATTTGGATGAATAAAAACGTGTTTTATTAACGATTGAAAATTTGTACAAATATATATCAGGAAAGTGTGACCTAATAGAAGGAATTTAAAAAGATTGGCCTGTTCATGATTTTTTTTTGTCTCATATTATAATTGAAACTTTTGCCAAGATCAGATTTCTGGTGCAAAAATAACTCCTAATGTAGGAAGAGTTGTCGAATTTTTCCCAGCCAAAACCCTATAAAAGCTTTTGTGTTACATTTGCAGTCCATGAGCAACATGGATTAAAACATGTACAAGTACATTTTTCTTCTTAGAATTTTCCTCATATTGAGGAAACAATTTTACATTTCTAATCTAGCATTCAGCAAGATTTTTATAAGCTTATCCATTTCAAGCTGCACCGAGAGTACAAGCAATAACACAAAAATGACATACATTCCTTTATAAGTCAAGGTGCAAGGGCAAAAATGTGATTGTAACACTGCAATGGCTGAAGAAACAGAACTTTCATTGTGGATAAGTGCATGTATTTACACTCAATTACTTTCACAAAGACCCACTAGCTAGGAAAGGCACTGGATATTGAGCAAAACTTTGTTATCAGTCAGGCACAGGTTCCAATGACATATAGCCAAGTTTAGGTGACCAAGATATATTTTTCTTAAGAAGGCAGTCATAGTGAGTAGAAAATGGTATACTTCAATGTTGCAAACATTTTCACTCTAAACTTTAGAAATATCCTGCTGAACTGTGTTTTAACGAGCTGTCTCTTTACATTTAAATTCCATTATCTTGTTACCCAAATCTTTCATAAAGCGACTTTTCTTTAAAGTTTTTTCAATCCAAGAATACACAAATAAAATAGGAAGGCAGTAGTCCACCCAGCGTTGCTACCATTTGAGCATACAAGATATAAAATGTACTCAGAAATAATGAAACATGTGAACTAAATTAGACATTAAAATGATATTTCTTTCCACGCTTAACATAAAATTGATTTCAATTAAATGAAAAACACTTGTTAAAAAAATAGCTTTATATCTAAAATATTTTCTTGTATAGTAATTAAAACAACTGAGGATATTAAAGTGTTCTGCAGTTGATGTGTTTATGTATTATAGGTTAAATGTGTAATTTGATTATATTAATAACAAAAAAATTCGATTACATTTTTAACATTCAATATTAAATATTCAGAATTTTAGTGTGATATTACATTTAACGAATATTAAAAAACAATATTAATAGTTCTTGTATTTGAATATCTTCAGTTGTTATGATATATATATCGGGACTCGAAATTTCGAGGCTCTACTGTATATATATACATACATATTCGTTGATTCCATCTTCACGTGAGCTACTAGTTTTCACTAAACACTTGTAAATATTTACAAACTTGCCTATAGTAGCACTTTCTTATATTTGTTGAGGACGGCCCTTTCGGGAGATGTGTCCCATTGTCAACTCAGACCCTAACTCTCGATGGATAGATGATGCTCGGCTTGCAATATTAATATTTGTTGATTCCATCGTTACGTTAGCTACTAGTTTTCACTAAACACTTGTAAATATTTACAAACTTGCCTTTATTCATTTCATCCATCTTCAGATAAAACCTGTTTACTGTAGAGAGCGGAATGCTATGAGTGACTGTTATCTATCGCCAAGGTAGTATTTAATCAACAAATAACATGATCAACAGAATTAAGCTTTCTGCCTCCTCTGCAAGAAAAAACTATTAGCTTTTTGCCATTTTTACAATTAGTGCTACCGCAGTATAACAGGGGCGACTTTCGAATTTTTTTTTTGGGTAAGCACAGTTTAGGGCAGTTGTGACAACTGGAAGGGGCTCTACTACTCTCCCGCAGAAATTGTTTAAAATTTAAATTGCGTTTGGGGGTATTTTTACTTTTAAGGCAAATCTAAACAAAGGAGCGGTTATTTGCTATTTTATTGTTGCTTGATGCATTCTGAATTTTGCTATAATATTATTAGCATCTTTTAAATCTCATATATATATATATATATATATTTATTTATATTTATAGGTTAGTTCTAGTAGAGCTTAAAGCTTATTTAGGAATTTTTTGGACTTGATAGGAGACTGACAGACTTACCTAAAGGCAATAGTCCAAAACTGCAATCTCTTGGAAATAAGCACATATAAAACACTTTTATTTGAAATATTTCGATCAACATGATCTTCTTCAGTCAAGAAAGAGAAAAAAAGTCTTTTTTTCTCTTTCTTGACTGAAGAAGATCATGTTGATCGAAATATTTCAAATAAAAGTGTATTAAGTGTTTTATATGTGCTTATTTCCAAGAGATTGCAGTTTTGGACTATTGCCTTTAGGTAAGTCTGTCAGTCTCCTATCAAGTCCAAAAAATTCCTATATATATATATATATATATATATATCATTTATCGTTTTAAATTATTGACAATTAAGAAGGATTTAAAAAAATAAATATTAAAAACTTGGGTAAGCTCGGACCTACCCGCTGGAGCCACCACTGCTGTACAATCCACAAGATGGTAAAATTTAATCCATACTTATAGCTGGCCACACATAAGCTGGCACGTGCCTCGAAGAGTGAGCACAGAGGGAGGGAAGGGTTGAGGAAGCTAAAGACCATTTCACAGAGATTATAATATAAGGTATAACATTTATATTAAAGTAATGTAGATTTGGCAAGGCCGAATACCTGCTATAAATATTATTTTATTTGATTTGACATATGAACCAGATCATTTACATAAAGTTTTGAACAAATTCACTTATATCAGTTTTCTAAATGATCTTGCAATTTCTTAGCGATGGGTTTTGATGATACGCACTACAAAAACCAATGTTTTTGAATAGGGCTAGCTTTCTGTTTTCTATCGATCGATCGTTCACCAGCTTATGAGTGAACAGCTAGACCAGGTTTATAAATTTATTTCAGAGCCAAATCATCTTAGTAGGGTTCCGAATATGGATTTTCAACTACAGTAATAAAAACAGCTCTTTAAAGCGAATTCATTTAAGAACTTCAATAAATTTATTACTTGTAAGATAGATGTTGGATATATTAGTGAACTTTCATCTTAATATAAAAGGTAAAATATTTACAAAACACAATAAAAACACAAGAGTCTTTTTACTCTTTCTTCAGACATTCTGCATATAGACAAAAACTTCAAAACTTAGGATACATATTTACAGAATCTAAACCTTGACATAATAACTTCTTTAATTACTAAATAAACATGACTATAATTTTGATACCTAACCAATTGCATCAAACAATGTGGCATATTACAAGATCTAATTATAATACAATTAACTATTAAAGATTCTTATTAGATAACAAATATATATTACTCAGATTCAAAAAATAAAATACACAAAACGTTCTTATACGTATTGCCATTGTTTTATAAGTCACCCTTTCCAAATCCATCATTTTTAAATGAAAATCTTTTACAAAACAGAAAACAATCATTTTTTCAGATGATAAAAAATATCTTTTACTTGAAGCAACTTATATTTCTGTACAAATCTGATATATGGAGTTGTAAATTTTACAAAACTGGTTATGAGCACAACTGGAGTTTTGAAAAACTTTTATCACAAAAGGAAATTGAATTTTTTTAAAACAATTTATAAGAGTTTATTGTAAACTTGTACAAGAATCTATCGTGAACTAAATTAGATGATACAACAATAACTACATGATAGACAGTACTTTTAGAATTTTATGTCATCAATAAAAACGTACATTTAAATATATTATCTAGAGAAACAAATATAAAATAATGTATTGGGAAGATAATGTAATCCAACACAATTAGCACACTTTCAATTTGAGTTATGTTTTTATCTGGGTAGAAAGTTGTTACAAAAAGTCATTGAATCAGTTTTAAAAAATAAACATTCAAAATATTTTGATTCTTTTAATTTTATTATTAATGTTTTAATTAAATTTTACCTGTACATTAATTTTATCATTATGTACATAACAAATAAATATGCAATAAATACTATGATAAAGACAGTGAACATCTAGATTGTATGAATAACTCAGGTTATTACTATTAATAAATCATGTAAATATAATACAATTATACAGTGCTACGTATATTTTGTATTTTATTAAACATAATTTTAAAAAATTTGTAAATCCAAAATTTGGAATTATAATTTAAAGTTGAATCACTGCAAATTTATATTGGTTTTAATTTTAAACAATTGTCTTAACCTTTAATGTCAAAAATAAATGAGAAAACAGGTGTTATTTGTAATTAAAAAAACATCCCTTTTATACAATCAGCTGTAGAGATTATTAATGTTTCAGTTCTGTTCAGCAAAGGAAAGTTAAGATACAGATATCAATATTTAACCACTCAGGACTAAAAACCATTTAAATAATTTTACTATTCAGATGAAATTGTCATTAACCAATTGAAAACATTGATTTAAAAAAATATTTTCTCCCTCAAAATAAAATATATATATTAGATATTATAATCTTATAATCCACATACTATATTTATTATTACAATCTTGAACACATTGATTTATACTCTTTGGAAGTATGCAAAAATAAACTTCTTGTTATAATGTGATTTGTCATATAAATCTTTTCCAAACAACACACAAACCTCCCAACCATTGACCCATTGGACATATATTCTAAAACAGAAGTCTTTACTAAACAAAAACATATAAGTGCTAATTTAGGCAATTGTTACATTATTAACACTGGATTGCTCGTGTGGAATTTTTGGAACATGAGTACTCGCGTGGACTACTATTGTTGTCCATTTTGTGGGTTTTTTTTCTATGGATGTTGACTAGCTAATAACTTTATATTATAGGTAATGGTTCTTCAAGTATAAAAAACGTTTATATAGAAAATAACATTTTATTTTATAAAGATATTTACTCCAAAATATGAACACTTTTTTGTAGTTATATGCATGTTTTTAAATAAAACTAAAAATATCTGTTATGAGATATAAATCTTTCATTTTATATTATAAAAGTCATAAAAACAGATGAGAAAAAACATTACAATGATATTGAAATTTATATAAACAACCAAAAACATAGGAACATTAGCTCTTACGAGAGTACTCGCACAATAGTAGGTCACGCTAATATAAAAATTCGTAAATAATCAATACGATCATGTAGACTAATAACACTCCACTGAGTGTGATCTAGTGATGGGGGGAAAAGGTAAAGAAAGCCTTTGTGCAAGGTTGTCAACCCACTGAAACATAAAAACCCAACACCCCTGGACTACAATAGTAGACCATATGAGCACTCCAGTGTTAATATATGTCCATGTGTTTAAATAAAGTTATACATCCCAGTATAATTTTTCCCCTTAAGTTATAGGAACTTGTTATGAGATACTCCTGTGGAGTTGCTAGTTCCTCATTACCCATATCCTTATCATTGTAAAGCCTTAATACCTAACCTTGTCCCACTCGTACAAATGCTTTAAAAAAATGTTTTGAACTTTTTCAATTTGTAAGAAATAAGTAACCATTAAAAAGAAATTTGCTATATGTTTTTCATTGTTACGTGCATGGAAAAATTTTAATAAAGCTTTAAAAACATATTAAAATTTATTTTATAAAATAATTCCATGTTGGTGGAAAATAATCTATTTCATATGATGCACGGTAAGAGTTAAAACTTTAGGTAAGAATGAAAACGCTGTATACTTTTTTTCAAGATCCATTGATATCTGTGAGGAACACTGAATTGAGGAAGTGCTTGATGATTTGGAAAGAGGATACAATTGGTGGGGGAAAATATCATTAAAGACACCATAGGTGCACAGATGACAATACACTCATGGCGACATCAGAGCAAGAAATATTAGACAATGAAGAAATAAAAAGCAGTAAACTAAGACTCACAGTTAACACACAAAATAAACACTATAAAGCACTAAACATCACAACAGTAAACTGGACACCAGACAATTTTCAAACCACTGATGTGTTTATATCACCAATATTGGTAACTTCAAAGCAAAAACCCAAAGAACAGCTCCATGGGTAAAACAGTTTGACCAGAACTACAAGAAATTTACAATTTTTTTATATTTGTACCATATAATTTCTAAAATATAATACTTAGCAGTTATTTGTTTTTAGAATGTGTTAATGCATGCCTTTTTAACACTGAAGGATAACTAGCTCTAAAATCACAGACATCGCACTTGAGCAATCCTTCTGGTGAATGTGTTGATATGTGTTTCTTTAAATTCGTCAACAATGAGCACCTGAAACTGCACTTCGTACACTGATAAGGCTTTTCGCCAGTGTGCATCCTTATGTGCTCCTTTAAATGAGTTCGAGTAGAACAGTGAAAACTACACTCGTTACAGTGAAACCGTTTCTCGCCAGTATGCGTTGACAAGTGGTACTTCAATTGCCACAATGTACGACTTTTATACGTACAGTGGTTACAATTATAAGGCATCTCACCAGTATGGCTTAGCATGTGATATTTTAAAGCTGAACTCATCGTACATTTATAATCACACAATTTACAACTATAAGGTTTTTCGCCAGTGTGAGTTCTCATATGATATTTTAAAGTACTATGCTGTGCACATCTAAAATCACAAACACTGCATTTTAACGGTTTCTCTCCTGTGTGAGTCATAATGTGCTTCTTCAAAGTACCTGCGTTAATAGATTTATAGTTACAAAAAGTACAGTGGAAGTTTTTTTCACCCACATGAACCTTCATATGCCGTTTGAGGTGATGAGATCGGGTAAATTTCCAGTCACAGGAATCACACTGAAATGGCTTCTCACCTGTATGTATTAAAGTATGTCTACTTAGGTCGCGTGACCTTTTGCACGAGAATTCACAAAACTTACAATTAAATGGTTTTTCAGTAGAATGTGATTTCATATGAAATGTTACATAACTATATTTCATACTTTCATAATTACATTGTGTACATTTAAAAGCTTTATTGTCAGAATGTACTTTTATGTGTAAAGTTAAATCATATTGTTTAAATGTTTTAAATTCACATAAACTACAATTATATAACCTTTTGCTATTTTCTGTTTTAGGACTAATATTTTTACAGTTTTGATTATAGTTATTTTCATCGATATATGTGTTTTCACATTTCATAAAATGCTCCTTCAATTTTTGTTTTGATGGTGTAAAATATTTGCACTTGTCGCAATAAAAACCTGTTTCAGCATTTTCTGTTTCTCTTTGCTCTTTAGAAATTTCATCTGTGATTAGATCTTCTTGATAGTCTTCTGAACAGCACTCTGTTTTTATCCATTCCGTAGAAAAATGTGTTATATCTATGAAACAATAAAAAAAAATTATTAAAATAGACACACATTTTAAACAATCTTTAAAAATTTGATTAAAAACTGAAAATGTAGTTATAGTTGAGTCCAGCTAACCGTGCACTATCTCACTCCTGCTTTCTCGTGTACTACCACTTCTGAAAACAAGTTACATTTTCAGAATGTTCTATTCATCAACATCTTCTGCATCCGTTATCTCTACAGATATTTCCAGATTTTATTATTTCATACCGAAGTTAATTTATTATCGAATTAATCAAGCATCGACCGTCTCATGCAAGTAAGTGTTTTGACAGTCCTTATCATGTTTGTAGGAAAGTATTTGTTCTGACTCAATGCAACTCTCCACCTCCTGTCTTGCTTATTGCGATCTCTCAAGGCCAAGTGCACGTTTAAATGGTCCCAACTATACCTTTCTACTAATATTTTTAACAAACTACCACAATTTCACCTGTTTAATTAAGAAAATTACAAAATCTAGTAAATTTTGGCTTTATGAATTCTCTAGGCTTTTATAACATACAAACCATAAATGTACAAATTATCTATGATATAAATCCAAGAAAATATTTAAAGGTTGTTCAAGGCAGTGTTTATGTTCTACGCCAAAAACAATAAAATATCAACTGCTATTAGAGGATTGCTTGAATGCTGAGTATTCTACTTAATTTGAAAAATTTAATCAAATCAATCTTTGCCCATGAAGCAAATTTCACACACAACTGGATCCTGATATAGTAAAATAAAAATAATTTTCATTAAATTTGAATTTCAACAAAAAGTATTAGGGCAAAACCACTTGAAAAAATTACTTAGCCAAAGAATTAATTTTTCACCCCATATTTTTCCTTAGGTATGATTTGATAAAAATTCAAATGTTTTTACTGAACCGTACAGAAAACCAGTAGCTGTCAAGGACAAAATCCTTCTTCATTATTCGGTATTAAAATCCTGATTAACTCACCACAAATATAACTTATGCTCAAGATCTACGTAAATAATGCACACGTTAAACCAAAATTTAAATGTTTTTACTGAACCGTACAGAAAACCAGTAGCTGTCAAGGACAAAATCCTTGTTCATTATTCGGTATTAAAATCCTGATTAACTCACCACAAATATAACTTATGCTCAAGATCTACGTAAATAATGCACACGTTAAACCAAAATTTAAATGAAAAGGCAGTAATTCAATAACTACAAAGTCTGTTGTTATTATATCTATTGTTACTGCTAAAAAAACAAGAACTATATTTATATATAGTCTTTGTCTATACATCTTTTTTAATTCTTTTAATTATGATTAGTATAATGGATTACAAAACTGAATATAACTCCATTGACATAAGCAACATAAAAAGCTTTAGTTGCAATCAATTAATATTAAATACAAAATTGAATAATGGAACATAACATTCCTCAGGTATTTATTAAACGTAATAGAATCTTGTTTCTATTTCTCACATAAAGAAAGGATTTAAAGCTACATTTACCAATAGTTTAAATTTATTTCTTATTTAACTAAGAATTAGTTTTTTACTTACTTCCACAACTTTTTTGGCCTAAAACATCCTGCAACATGAAAAAAATTAATATTAATAACGCACATTATAATATTATAGCACTTAATCCCTATATTATAGTTTTGTTATCAGACCAAACAGAAAAAAACTCTTCTTTATAAATTAAATCATAGCCTAAATGGAGTAGTGGTTCCCATTTTCCTGTCATCTAATAACATAACGTAGGTGGGTTAGCTTATACTATGAAATTTCTTTTCTACCTAACCCATCATGTCTTGACCCAAATACTTTCCACGTATATAGTAATACAAATCTACAGTAATGCATTATAATAAAGTGTTTTCTTCTTATTAGGTCACATCAAGTTTCTACGGTTTGTGTATTAACATAAATTAAGGATACGGAAGTACATTTTTTCAAATTTTAAATACTAATTATGGTTTTAGAAATTTACAATAACTAAAACACTTGAATGTATATATTGAATATGCTACATTTGGCTATAATAGCACTTAATTTTTTGATTATTTAGGGTAATCGTTTTGGGAGAAGTATCAAAAATGAAGAAATTTTGTGTTGCACTTAGTGAGGGCTGACCGAAGTGACTACTTCTTATCACACATTATGAATATATATGCATTAATGAAATTTTATGTTATTTTGTAATTATTATTAATAGCTTATATTTTATAATAAAATCACAAATTTAAGTTCTGTAAAAGTAAAAATACTTTTTTATTGTTACAACTTTTTTTACAATTTTAATATTCTCAAAATTTGATGAATATAATAATAGTAAGCATTTATATAATATAAGTATTTATTGATCGTTTACATTTTTGTTATTATCTTGTATTTCTGATATATAAAGTTCATTTTGATTATTATTGTATTCTAAAAATGAAACTATTGGTTTATGATAACTAAGGTAAGAAAAAAAATCGTGAATAATAATTTGCTAAATACAGTCGGCGCCGCTTATTGTGATATATTTGTCAGAAGCATATTTGATAACAATAACCGAACGCTTAATCACGATGTAGTCTACAGCCGTACTGCATTGAACTCACTGTATTATTGCCACAACTGTTTGTTCTGAACGATATGTAACCCTATCACTACATTAAGTAATTCTAATTCTGTAACACTATAATTAAACTGTACTTACCAAATTTTGATGCTATTCCGGACAGTTTTATTTACAGTAGTAGAATTTCTGTAATTTAGTTTTCTACTTGTTAAAATTAGTGGGCATATTTCATGTCAGTTCATTTTATTCCACTGTAGATTTTTTTTAAAACACTGAATCAAGCATAATTGAAAAAAAATATATAGAACTACGTAAACTTGATCAAAACATTTTAACACATAAAACTTGATTATAAAACACTTCAATCTTATTTACACTTCAAATTTATATTTACTTTCTCTCGAAGAATTCCTCTATATGTGGCTGTCTGTAGTCTTCTCGTAAAATATTGTTTATAAATTGTTATATTCATAATGTTTGTTGAAATTTTCTGCTTTTTGTTGAACAAACTGCCTTAGAATCTCAAAAGCTTGGTGAAATTCCTGCTTAGATCTCTGCGGTACACATTTATCATTTTCGTCATCATCGGTGCCTTTTTCTTCTTCAGTAACTTTTGATGTTGAAGCAACTACCTCACAAATATCGTCTTCAGTCATTTCCGCTGCTGTTTCAATACTATCGTCAACTTCCATCCACTCAGTATAATCTTTTAAGGACAAATCGAAAGGCTTCAAGTTCTCTTCAGAGTCTTCCTCAGATGTAGCTTGCTCTTGATTTTCTTCAACAAAAAACCCACCTTTTCTAAAGCAATTTTTCACAGTTTTTTTCAGAAACTTCATTCCAAGATTTTGCTATCAGATGAATAGCATCGAGTAAAGAAGTTTTTTTAGCCAATTCATTTGAGGTAAGGGTTTGAAATTCATCCATATTTTCTATAATTCTAGCACGCATCTCTCGTAGATAAAAACTTTTGAGATTTTTAATTATCCCTTGGTCACATGACTGAATAATTGATGTAGTATTGGCCGGAAGGTAAATCACTTTGATGTGTTTTAGCGTAGTGTTTATGTCATTATTGCAGTGCAGTTGTCTAGTAGAAGGACAATGTTGCGTTTGAGGCTGGTATCCCATTTAGTCAGCAATTCATTAAAAATGTTTGATGTCATCCAAGCATTGGAGTTTGAATGATATTCAACCGGTAGCTTTTTGATACCTTGAAAACAACGTGGGTTTTTAGATTTACCGATAATTAAGAGTTTTTCTTTATGACCAACCATGTTAACACAACACAAAACAGTTATTCTTTGTTTACATATTTTACAGCCGTTAGCAATTTCATTTTTAAATAAGTAAGTATGTTCGGGTTAAGCACGATAATAAAGTCCTGTTTCATCTGCATTGTATATGCAGCTAGGAGAATACTCGGCCAAAATCTTTGGCCATTCGTATTGTAACCAGTCCTCAGCTCCAACAAAATCAGCATTTTTTTTTTCACCACACGTTTTCTTGTAAACAATGTTTTCCTTTTTCTTCCATCGATTGAACCATCCATCTGTGGCTTTAAAATCCTGTTTTCCTATTTTTTTGGCAAGATCCTCAGCTTTTAGACGCGTTAGTGGGCCGTCAACTCGAGCATTTTTTTCGCGAACATTTTTAAACCACAATTTCAAAGCTGATTCCAATTGCGGATCCTTCCCAGAACGATGTCTTTTGTTGTCAACATTTGCATTACACTTTGATAATGACAAGATTTTTTCTTTGTTGTTCAATATTTTACATAAGACAGGTTGAGAAGCTCCAAGTTGAGAAGCAGCGTTTATTTGACTCATTTTTGGTAATTTACTGTACCTATCTAGAATATCAAGTTTTTGTTTAAGACTTAAATCGCGTCGTTTCTTTTGAGATTCGGACATCTTGCTATACTGCCCTTTGAAACTTCAAGTGACACTAAACTCTACAAAACAAACGAAAAATGTCTTTAAAAATTAAGTTATGTAAAATCACACTGAAATACTGTAATAAACGTTCATAAAAATTCACTGTTAAAAAATACAGTAGGACTGTACTGTAAATAGTTCAGTAGTAACATCAACTAATGTTAACAAACAACTAAAGTCGACTCAGCGAGGCTAGGGTGTTTGCGTAAACAAAGAGTAAGGGAGACACTCTGAGAACTGTGCTAAGTGCTGAAACCGTTATAAAGTATGAATTGGGCGTCATTGTGTGTTGCATGTGCTGTTTACACTACTTTGTAGACATTTTTACTTGGTCAATGCTAGTATACGTTGATGCATATGATTTTGAATGGCAAATTAAATGATAATAATAAGCGAACAGATGATTACAATAAGCGGCCTAATTACAATGTATTAATATACGTCCGTGTTTGTTTTTCAATGAAACGATAACAATAACCGAATGATAACATTAACCGTGATTACAATAAGCGGCGCCGACTGTATCTTGTAAACACGGCATTTATTGTTGTTCTATATCTTGTTGGTACTTATGTTTTTATCATTTGACATATTTGTATCTAATTTATATTTTAAAACGTCTAATAATGGTTTTGACGCATCATCAGCAGTTGGTGTTAATATTATTGGCGCTGCCAATTTTCATCAAGTATTGTAGAACCTTCTTCAGTATATATCAACAAGTTTCTGTTTAACAATTTGATAATTTATTGTACTCTATATCTAGGTGAAATATAAACGGCGACATTAATATTGTTTGTCCATTTTCATCACTACAATGAGATACACATTTTTCACTTATTTCAGAAGTATGCACACTCAAAGCTGGAGTATATCTTGAATGAATGTACATATATATATATATACTGACAATATGCACTGTATTGTGGTAAATAGCCATTCCACCAGCTGGAGCTTGTGATCTTTTGAAATTCACATGCAATTGAAATTTGGAATGTCTATAGGTTCTTCATTGCTTATATGAGTTTCTGACAATAAGAAAATAGTTGAATTTTTTGCAATATTATTATAAAGATCAAGTGTGTGTGCTCACAAGCTTTGACAGTATAATAAAAATTTTGATAGTCCCGATCTTTGTGTAGTGGAATCAATTAATGTTTTACTAATACAGTAAACTCCCGATTATCCGTGGGCGGATTAACCGGTTTGCGGATTATCCGGGGTCTGCCATTGTTTTACAAATATCCAATTTTTATTTCAATCAGATTCATTAATGTTTTTTTTAACCACTCAACGCGGCACAATATCCGGTAAAAACAACGATCATAAAAATAAACTAAGCTATCTCAAATAACGCAAGGATAAACGATAACTGTCCTGTTAGACTGAATGAACCAACTCGAGTTGGGAACAGACTACTGTATATAAGAGACAATGACAAAATGCTTGGACGCCTGAAAACCTAATGTGTATCATAAGATTGTAAACAAATGTCAGCTAATCTCGGCTATAAATAGTCTAGGACGTGACATACGCATTATCCATGTCTGTCATATACATTATCGATCTTTATGGCTTTGTGACACAAGTAGAAACAAACATTCAGAGTTGAACGTTGAGTGGTTATTATACTAAAATAAGTAGTAGGTAGTTTGAATTTTTATGAGTTAATTTTATTTCTCTGTCTTTTTTATTGAATTTTATTTTTTGTCATGCAGTATTTTATCATTTGTACTAGTTGATATTTTATGTAAATTTCCTTTTTTTTTGTTGTAAACCGAAAAATAAAACAACATTTTAATGTCTAATACACTGTTTTAATGTCCCAAATAAACCTGTATATGGTAGAAATAAAATTTTTGAGATGAAAACAACGGACACAATAATTAGAGCAAGACGACTCTTCACTGTGCGACAAAATGGTTCTCAAGAAACTTAGATCGCACATTAAAGCTAAATCAATGCTCACAAAAAACAGACAAAAAGTGACAGATTTTTTTGTTAAAAAGTGAAAGTATTATGTGTAAAGGAAATTACATATGTACATACATACTTACTTTTGACATATACTTATGTACGTATTGTAAATAGTTAGACATATAAATGTACATGTTATAATCCGTCAAATACATCAACATTTTAAATTATTTTCTGTATTTATTTTGTCCTTTGAAGATTATTTGTGAATTGTATTAACCGGGGTCAATATTTGTTTAACTTATTGTATAATAATCGATTATCGATCGTTTTGCGTATTCTTTGTTCATAGCGGATTATCCGGGGAATTCGTTATCCGGCGTTGCCGGGCCACCCTATTCCACGGATAATCGGGAGTTTACTGTAGTTACTAGAGGATTTAATGAAAGTCTTTTGAATTCTTCTTGCAATGATTTTACAGATGTTGAATTTCTCCTGGCATGAAAAAATATATTGCTATTATCTTTTGTAACTATGTATAACCCTTCTACTTTTGTGTTCTATCTTTTCTATTCTTTGAAAATGCTAATAATTCTAAGGAATGACTTTTGTCGTACTTCATTGAAGGTACGTCTTTGTGATTTATGGATTGTCATTGTACAAGCACAAACTAATAGAAAAATGTTTTCCTTTTACTGTTTTATTATAATTGAGAGGTATTGTCGAAGTTCTTGTAATTGCTACTGTATTTGGATTAATACCATGATCTCTCATATATCCTTTCCATTTATTTCTCAGTTTTCTTCCAACTTCTTTTGGAAATAGCAGCCAAATAATCGTAATATCTCTATCATCATTTTGATCGTCTTGACATAATTTACCATTAGTACCAATAGCTAATCCATCTGAAACATCAATGTTTATAGTTATACTAAAATGTTTGTCTACAACAAAGATTGTTTCGTTAATAACATCAATCCTCCAGTTTCCGTAGTAAACAATTTATATAATTTTTGTCTGACAAAAGCTTGTTGTTCTACAATTTTACAGCGAATTTATCTTTTACTACTGAATTTGTTTTATTTCCTGAGTTACTCAATACACGATTGTTATATTCTTGATCTACCTTGTTAGTTAGAAAAAGGTATTACTGCATTTGAACATTTTTTCCCAGCTTTTTTTTTAGTCACAAATCTAGATTATATTAAATTACTTACTAGCCAACCCCACTTGGCTGTTGAGCCATTTGGTGATGAGCTAACCAGTAAAGACAAACTTCCTTAAGTGGGTCATCATCATTTCCGGAATGGTTGAGTGCCTTGCAGATGATTCACATCCATCATATCGTGTCTACAGGAAAGGCATTCCTGTGTTGGGAGCACACCGATGCGATGTACATGGGCGGCCAGGTAGTCGTGGTCGGTCTGCATTCTGATCTTAGCAACGCCTACAGCTCGTGGGAGTATGTGGTCAATGGGTCCTGTGGTGACATGGTTTTCCCATTTTCTTCCTGCTGATTGCTGCGTGAGGTGCAGTTTGCTGGCCCAGTCGATAGTTGCGTTGATGAGGGCCTTGTGCTTTTCAATGAGGGCATACAAAGATTCTATATATTCAATTCTTCATGAGTTTTAAATTTTTGGTCATTCCCTATCTTTGTAAAAGTATTAGAAAACAAAACATTATTTTGTGTCATTATATCTGTCAATTCGACAAATTTTAAACCATGCCATGGAATAGGTCCAGTCATTCTTGTATTAATTTGTTTATATATAGGTGTACACATTACAGGAGGACTGTCGTAAATCTCCTATCAATATAATGTCTAAACCTCCAAAACTTGTTTTAAAATTTCCAGTTATTTGTTTTAAGCATTGATCAATCTGCTCTAACTTTCTTGCTCATATAATACTTACTTCGTCAATAATAAGTACTTTTACAAATTTGAATAATACTCTATACTGATGCGCTACTTCAGTATTCAAAAGAAGCAGCTTTCATTGAAATTTTTAATACAGTATGTACTGTTGTACCATCTATAGCAACAGCAGCTTTACCAGTAGATGCTTAAGCAATGTAAGCATTACAGTATCCATCAGTATTTGTAAATATATTATATATTTTCATTAAAAGTCGGGTAACAAATGTTTTTCCACAGCCCTGTGAAAAAAAATTGTAATGGACAGTCATTAGATAATAAATGGTGAACAGTAGGCAAGAGGAGTTTCTATTGTTTTTCTTTGGAACAATGGCAGTTTTCTCAAGTTATGGAAGATTAACAAGACTTCATTTTCCAACAGGATGGAGCTCCGCCCAATTGGCACGTCAAAGACCAAGACTGGATATGATGCAGGGGAAATCAAGTGCTGGCTCTACACTTCTGGCCACTGAGATCTCCTGATCTCTCTCCAAATGACTATTTCTTATAGGGTTACATCAAGGAAACTGTTTACGTCCCATCTCCAACAACAACTTACGCTAATCTGTGTAACTGTATCACTGCTGCGGTGCACTTAGTAGCAGAAGATGCACTTTCTCTTGTGTGAAATGAGTTTCAGTATCATTTGGATTTTTGCCGTGAGGCACAAGGGGAACATATTGAACATTTAGAAATGTCCAAATAAAACTTTCAAAATTCCTCTTTCCATTAATGTAGCAATTATTCATTTTGAACTCATACTTAAAGAAATATGTATTTATTAAATTGGATCCATCATTTAGAATAACTCTGTAGAAAAAGATCCAGGCAACACTTTTTATAGGATTTTGTTGATGTTTTTCATAATATTTATTCAAATACACTAGCAAAAAATTTGGAAAAATAAATTGTTACCGAAACAAAGAAATTACTTACCTCGCTGAGATTTTCTTCTTCAGTTTTAATTATGGTATTATCTGAAAGTGGCATTGCTAACAACGATTCGCCTTCCTCGTCATCTCTCTCTGCTTCTATAACCACTTCATGTCTTAATGATATATTCTCATTTTCTTCAAGTACCTAAACACCTTTGCCAAATTAATTTCTATTATATTTATTTTTATAAAGAAATGTTACGCCCTTTCTGTAGCTTTACTAAAATACTATGGCATTAATGTTATATTTATTCAGTTTTTAAAGATATTATATGCCCGTTTGGATATGATATATTGAATATTCAATAAAGACAAAAAAACCTATGAGATCTAATTTTTACAAAATAGATTTTTACAAAATATTTTATAAAATATTTACAAAATAGTAGTACTGTCTTGAAAATCGGAGACCTGATATTTCAAGGTTTCTTTAAATTCAAAGCTATTTCTATTTCAGACTATATTATCTATTTGTAAGGAAATTCAACCTATTTATTGTTAGACAATGCACCTTTGCATCCTGATGAAGCCCAGCTGTGCTCTGATGACATCCGAGTTTTATTTCTACCTGTAAATGCTACAAGCCTAATCCAGCCAATGGATCAAGGTGTTCTAGAATATATGACAATAAAACAGTCGTTACTTTTTTCAATAAATTCTAATCAAGAAATTTCCACATTGTGAAAATGTCAGTGATACGGACATACATCAATGGTTGAGTAAGTATGAACATAAGTAAGTAACATAACACATGCCATCACCATTGAAATGGTACAAGAAACTATTGAAGACAGTGACAATGAGAATAAGATGAGGTTTGACCGAGACAGTACAAGAATGGAAAATAAGTCACAATGGAGGAATGATTGTCTTGGAAAATACAATCCGCTATATTGAATAAGACCGACAGATATGCTTCAACAAATAGACATCTATGCGACACTGCAGTTCGAAAATGATCGGGTAAGCAAACGCAGAAGATTCATAACTTTTTCCAAAAACTGTAGTAACTGTGATGAACAATGTATTCTAAAGCAACATTAATTTATGTAAGTACTGTAATTAACACAGTTCTATAAACGTATTTTGTGCATTCTTAATAGTAGTATTAGTGTTCATTAGATCCCCTATTATTTTTTAATGTACAGGAACGTATTTGTAGTTTTCGGTAGTCCGAGGGGGTTTTGGTCTAATCTACCTCGAATTATCAAGACTCTACTGTATTTGGTTATTTCCCCATAAAGATAACATAAACCTAAACTTTGACCTTATTGTTTCATGTTAATTTATTTTAAGAATCAAAATGAACTATGGCCAACAGTGTGTTTATTAAGCTTTAAAAAATAAGAACAAAAACCTCCTCACTAATTAAAATGTAATTACAGCAAACCATTGTAAGATTAACAATCTGGCATAGTCCTATCTCTTACATAGAGAACGTATTAGGCAATATATTTTATTAACTTTCGTAGCAAATTTTAAAAAATTATTATTTGGAGAAGAAAGATAAAACACTATTTCAAGTGGCCCAATGACTGAAAAGTTACCCAAAAAGCACACTTTTTATAAAAGAGCAAAAATTCAACAAATCAGACTTTTTAAATTTAAAAAATTCTACTTAAAAAATTGTACTTCATTCAGCACACCTTATCAGTATAACACTATTTGTGAAGCTAAACAACCTATTAAAATAACCAGTTAGAAATTAATTGAGAAAATTAGTTGTTTACTATGTAATGGAAAAGGGGAGCCAGCTTAACTCATCCCTCTACACTCATAAATCATATGCACACAACCTTTGCCTTGTGCAACCACCGCCAGTGAAGTGTCAGCTTTATAAATGAAACGATTGTTTCGAAACACGTCAGCAATTAAGTTTAAAGTATTCACTTATATATGCAATAATTACTCAAGGCATTATTTATTGTTTGGACGTATACAGTTTTTTTCTTCATATGAATTTATTTTTAAGTGAGATATGTAAAAACAAATAAAATTAAAGTTAATCTAATCTGTATGTAGCAATACAGTTTTCAACTGATATATTTTATAAAGTTTAACTTCCAAAATAATCAAGTAATTGATAAATTTGATATTACCTCTTGTTTAACACTGGATAACTGAAGTGGATCTACTTCTGAGTGGTTTATCCTCCTGAAACTGAAGTTCATTTACAACAAATGAATAAACCAAATTAACACAATTAAATTAATCTTTCATCTCTTCTATCTAATTGTTCATAATATTTTTAGCTAGTGCATTTTACAAAACCATTATTTTCTCAAACTTCACCTCTACTACAAATGCATCTGCTAAAATATTCTAAATGTTGAGATATGAAAGACAGTAAACGCACTCTATACAGCAATAAAACAATTATAATTTTTAGAAATATATACATTTTCCTAAGGTATACATTACATTATGACACAACCTTCAATATTTTTAAATGCATACATTCTGATGATATTCTAATATACCTCTCTAATGATATGATATGGTGCGGCGATTCTTCAACATTTAATTAATATAGAATGTGTTTGTGAATTTAGGTAAACACAATTTTACAATTTGGTCCATCAGTATTAAGTATTATTTATATGTTCTTAAATTTATTTTAAGCACAACTTCCTTCATAGAATTATATGTCTTTAAACATTTAGGTTATGTTTGAGCTTTTTTTAATTAGGACTATTTTATGATTACTAAAATTTTAAAAATATTTACTCTGTTTAGAACACATTTTTAAATAACATACTGTGTGAAAACGAAAACAATCAAATGTGGTGAAGTAATGATAAACTATTACCAACATTTTAAACACAAAACCATATAAATTTTGCCAACAAAATATAGTGTTATAATTGAAAAACAGCAATCGTAAACTTACATTAAAACCTTTAAACATATATTGATATTTTACACCGATCTATAGTAACACTTATTTATTTAATTATTGAAGATAGGCGAATTGTGAGGTACATCACATTGTCAACTCAGGTTAAAACTGACCACTTAGTTGATTTTGGATTGGGTGAGGTTAAGGTAGGGCATAATAGAGGTGAATGTTTTTACCGATTTTCGGGGCTACGAAATCAAAAAGTGTAATTAAGTTATAATGTAATTGGATGTGAAGTATGTATGTTGGGTGTAGCTTGAAATGTTTACATATTTCATACTGTTCAGTTGCGTTTGTGGTGTTGGTTATTTTTGTTGTATTTATATAGAATTTGTAGGCTTGATGTTATGTTTGAGTAGTAGAGGATATGAGGTATTGGACACTGTTTGATTGATTGTTTATGACGGCTTTTATGTATTCTTGGTAGCCCATATAAATGACCTTCCTCTTTAGCTGATGTAGGAACTGGGTCACAAACTGCAAGTTAGTTTGTATATACCAGCGGAGTTGTATATGTCTATGTTTATGATGCTGGGTTTAAATTGTTTGGTGAGGGTATTTTGTATGAAGTAGGTTATTTATTTTTTAATTATGTTTAGGAAATATGTTAGTTAGTTTATATGTTTTGGATGATCTGAATGGTAGTCTTAAGTATTTTATGAGTTTGTAGATTTGGGTTATTGAGTTTATTTTCAGGCAGTTATATCGTTGATCAATCATTGTTATGTTGTATCCATTAATTTGTGCTGTATGGTTTATTGTGTTTAATTATTGTTTTCTAACGTTGTTTTTAATAAGCAATAGATCATGGTGTTGTAAGTGGTTAGTTTCTCTTAGTAAGGGTGGTTTAAAGAGTTGAGATTAGTTTTGGTGGGTTTCAGGAAAGGATGTGTTTGTTCGTCTGTACGTGTAATTGTTATTTTCTTTGTATAGTGTGATAATGTCATTAACGTATCCATAACATTATACGACTTTGTCTGAATATTTTTGTTCATTGTGGTGCATGGCTATTTCCACCAAGATGTTAGTTCCCAGGGATCCCATAGCTCGACAACCTTTTTGGGTATAGAAAGTATCTAATTAGAACAGCAATTTTGTGAATAATTTTGGTAATCTAATGGTTTTGTTAATGTGTGTGTTTGGGGGTATTCAAGTTTAAGACCATGTTTTGGAGGTTTTTGATGGTTTCTGTAATGGGAATGTTGATGTAGATAGCAAAGAAAACTAGGCCGGAGTTGTGTATAATATTTGTTTTTCATTTTGCTAATTGGATTTATGGTATTTTTTATGGAGCAATAGTTACTGAATTTTATGCGGTTTTAGATAGTTCAGCCGATAAATTTAGGTAGGAGAAATGATGGGACGCTTCAGTGGTTGATTACATCTCAAAAACACTGGTTACTTTTCATTTATTTTTAATATAGCTATATAGAAAACAATTCTCTTTGCTATAGATGATTTAAGTATGATTTATTATTTGGAAACTTATGTTGTTTTTTTAACACGTTTATTTTAACAACTACTGTTGGTTTGCCACACTTATAATAACTTAATTCTTGTTTATAGTATACTTTCAAGTAATATGTATAAATTTAGAAAATATAGGAAGTGGCAACCTATAATGTATACAGGTATATTAAAATTTTAATTAAATCATTACTTTTTTAAAATTATTTGCCAATACCGTAAACATACCAATCAGGTAGGTCTGAGATTATAATTTCTTCTTCTTCTTCTTCTATTACTTCCTCTTTTATGTCCGGAATTGGCAAAGGATTCTCCATTCTACAAAAATTAAAAGCAATTAACAACTTCTTTTGTAGATAAATCTATGAATTTAGACAAAATATAATAACGTAAATAAAATTATTAAGTTTACACAAAAATAACTAGTGTATAGTTACCTTTAAACAATTTATGAGGGTTCACCTCATATTAAATTAAATAGAAGGTTGATACTAACAACTCAACATACTTTAGGGCAAACATAAAGGGCTTTATAAATTATCCTATGGTTATACCAAAATTCGGAATTTATTTCCAGTTCCCACATAATCAGTTTTAGCAAATAAAATTATGTCGGGTGATGCAGAAAATTAACAGTACAAAAAACATTATAAAAACTTTTGCTCACCTTCCAAAAATTAAAAATATGGAAAATTTTTGTGGAAAATATAAATCTCCCCTGGTTCTGCGCTATTTTTATTGCCTTCGGCAAAGGATCATTTTTTAACCATGATAATAGAAGGAAAAATACTTGACATCCATCACACTACATGTGAACCATGAATATTTTCTTAAAACATAACAAATTTTAAAATATCCTCATAATATTTTAACCTTTTAATATCATATAAGATGGTAATTTCTCCTACGCTACACAACTACAAAATAAAATTACTTACACGTCAATGCCTTATCATTACGAGGTTTCTGTTAAAAAGATAAAGTTAACAAATAAATTCTCAGAAACTATAAAGTAATTAATAATTCTGATATTCTGTAAAAGTGGGGTATGAGTAAATAATTAAGGTAAAAGGTATTATCATGATAAAAAGTCTCACTTAATAATAATACCTATTTTGAAAAGACATTTAATATATTTTTATTTACCATTCAAATCATTAAAACCTAACATAACCTTACTGGAGAAACTAACCTTCAATAGTATAATTTCAACTAATTTATTTTTCCAATAATATGACTACTACTACTAAGGGTTAGTTCGAATATATCATTTTTACACATATTTTTAAGGTATTGCTCTTGCACTATTAAATGTGCACATAATTTTCTCAGTGTTTTGATAATAACATTAACAACATGAATCACAGAGTCTAACTGAATGTTGATGTCCAACAGATGCAAACACGGGAACGTCAGAAACAACTTCTGCAAGATACTTTAAACATTTTGACAAATTTTTTATTGCCTCTATGATTTATAACTTATATGCATATTAAAAGTCTAAACACAGCAAACGTTATTTAAATTATTATCTTGGTAAACTATAAGCAGATTTTTACTGGTAATACAAATACCCCGTCATTTTTCGCAATATTAAATATACATACTATTAGCCTTTTCAAAATATGTAAATAGTCATTTTAAATACTATATAAAAATATAACATTCTATTGGCGTTATAGTTGAGTCCAAATTATTTACTTGTCGCTTTTCCTTCAATAAAATTTGTTTAATTAAATAAGAATAACTTTCGTAAAAAACCAAAACTAAAACTTTTTGTCCACTGCCTTTAGAATTCATTATTTTACAAGACCGACAATACCGACACACAAAATTGTAGCCTAACACTAATTAGACGGCTTTTGAAAATTAGTCACCGCCATAACATCAATCAATTTCTGAACAACGAATCCAATATTATCTGTTTTGTTAGTAATTATTTGATTATGTAACTAGTAAGAATAATTACAGATGGAAATGGTTATTGCGCGTGTACGTCACACTATGGCTTAATATTATTGTAGGCTATGAATTTTCTATTACATAAATATATTTTTGCTAATTTAAACATGTAGTGAGAGAATAAAAAAAAGTAATCTAATCCTGTGAAACATTTCCCTCCTATGCACTAACTATTCCAAAAACATTAATTAACGTCATTTAAATCTAGACAGGATTCTAATTGACATTTTCAGATTAAAGTTTGTAATTTGTATGTACTAACCATTCTAAAAAGATTTTTTTATTGTAAATAAATTCATACGGTTAAAGGTAAATTTATTGTATCAAATTAATGCAATAAAGAATCAATTTGGGGAATCGATATGCCACTGAAGAACTAAACAAATATTAAGTATTATCATGCCCATCTTATGTAACATATTCTGGACAACTAAATAATAATACGTCATTTAAAAGGAATTTAGTAGATCTATTTATTAATGAACAAATGTAAAGGCACTATATACATATAACATATAAACCGAGTTACGCTTTAAGTTGACATTCGAATACATCTCCCAAAACAGCCGTCCTCAATAATTAATAAAGTAAGTGATGCTATAAGCAAGTAAAACATACTAGCAAATGTTCAAGAGTTTTTATTTTCAAATGTTTTCCTTTTTTTATTTTTGAAAGAGTTTTTTCTTTTTCCAAATTAAATTACTGTAGCTATACAGCTAAACAGAAAGAGTCCCATCTCAGTCCTTAGTTGAGTTGGAATTAGTATGCCTGTAGGATATTTGTATTTCTTCATATAAAATGAAAATTCTGTTATAAAGACTTACAATATAAATGCAATAGATTTGTGTATTTTATTTTATTTATATTATGATTAGGTATGTGCGCATATTCAAATACTAAGGAAGGGGTTGCTTTTGTAAAAAAACGTGACAAGAACCTAATAATTAGTAATGGTACTCTTTTTAATATATATATAAGAGTGAATAATAGATGTAACTGAAATAATTGTCTTAGTTTGACAGATTTTCTTACCTATTACTTACACAGATATATTCTAGACTCAAGGCAGGCATAATATCTTTCTGTGACAAGGTGTGATTGGTTATAGAGGGATAGCCAATAAAATAAAAGAAGTCTTTACGGATGTTGTGAAGTAAAATAAATATCGAAATCTTGTAGCTGTTCATGACGAGCTGCTTGTTAATTACTTATTACACTTTTATATTACTTGCGACCAGACGTTTTGTTAACTAAACGTTGTTAAATTATTAACTTACACTTGGAGGAAACGTTTTCGTCTTACGACTTCTTCAGCCTCGTATTTTTGCCGCTAGGATTGCCAAACACTCATGCGATAGTATGGAAAATAATATGAGCATCCTCCATACATGCAACAAAGGCTAAAAATTAAACACACTAGAACAATATGAAATATACAGGCATAGCAACACACATAAAAATGACATCCTAAATGAACAAACACGACATAGATCAAACATAATCTTCGATCACATCACTTCTAACTTTCAAAAATTGGTACCAAAGAAGCACGACGGCAGTAATCCTAGCGGCAAAAATACGATGCTGAAGAAGTCGTAGGACGAAAACGTTTCCTCTAAGTGTAAGTTAACAATTTAATAACTTTTAGTTAACAAAAAGTCTGGTCACAAGTAATATCAAAGCGTAATAAGCAAAATAAATATTACTTAATAACAATAAATTCTAGTCATGACCTTTGTTTCATAACAGAAATGGAACTAACAATCGTGGGCATTGGCCAGAAATGCAATGTTCTGTCATGTTTGGTATAAACCCAAACGCTGTAATTATCACTCTTTGCACAATCATATCATAAATGTTACCAATACATAATTAACTTACAAAACAAGTTATGTGGCTTAAAAACAAGTAATATAAACAAACAAATTTTAAAGTCAATTCCTACCTAGGTTAAAAAAATTATATTTTCTTACTTTTTATTAAATAACTACAATTAATGTAAATAAAGCAACATAACCTATGCGTTAAAACAGCTGTTCTACCACACAACCTATAACATAAATGTTATATCTATAACCTCTTGAAAGGATGAATACCAGGCAATATGTTACTATTAGAATTATTCTGTTAGACATCTTTTTTGGGACACATTCAATTTTGTATATATCCCTATACGGAATATAAGTATTACAGAAATACTACTATTTGCAACTGTACTAATTGTCTATACATAGAATGTGACATAACTGTAAATGAATCTTTAAAAAGTTTTGAGAGTCTTAAATAGTACAACCCTTAATATGTTTAAAATGAATAACATATTTATCTATTCACATAAATAATATGTGCTCATAAAAATGCTGAATGTACCTCAGTTTCTACATAGGCTAAACAGGATGGTAGTGTTACACATGCTACCAAGATTACATATAAGCAATCACAAACAAAAACATTCTAACTTTATTGAACATTGAACATTGAACATTTTTGCATGTTTTATAGTTAATTAAATCTCAAGGAAATTAACCAACATTTAGACAAACTGGAATCTTGTATTGCAGAGTTGGGGACATTTTGTCTTATTGTTAGACCTTGAGTTCTGTATGGTTTATAAAGCCAGTGTTCAACCAACAGTCGGTTTGGCCTGATTGCAAATAAGACAAAAAAAAAAATTAATAAAAATTTTAAACTTAATACTCGTACCTACTTAGGACAACAGAGACAAATTTTATTTTAGTTTCGCTCTATTAAATAAATACAATTAATAAAATAAAGTAACAAAAGCTGTATAATAAAGCAGCTGTTCTAATATATAACCTATAACATAAAATCAGCTGTTTTATGTAATCATATGTTATCACTTATTTTAAGCCAAATAGGACGAAATAACTATATTGCATACCTTGCCCTTTTTGTGAAAAGTTTTTCTCACATATAAAACTAAAATTAATTTATTACTAAATTATATTACTGAATAAATATTTTAAAAAACTGTATTAACATCAAGTGCCATCTACTACAAGTTTAAAACATGTATTTGAACTTGAGTTGATGAATAGAAAGTATTTTATTAACGATTGCAAATGTAGACGGTGTATATATATATATATATATATATATATATATATATATATATATATATATATATAATTATTAAATTTAAAATATTTCAAAAACAAGAATAATTTTAATGAATATATTTATTCAGAATAAATATATTCATTAAAAGTATTCTTGTTTTTGAAATATTTTAAATTTATTAACTATATTACAAGAAAACATATCACCATATTTTATATATATATATATATAAGGAGAGGGTGAACTAATATCAGGAATTGAAAATCAATCATTGTCAGATTTATCATTAGCGGGTTAACCTGTTGAGTAGGGCACAATAATGAGTAGTGTGTGTGTGTGTGTGTGTGGGTGGGTGTGTGAGACGTTTGAGTATTTAGGAGCAATGCCCATACATCAGGACCGCAGAAAGACAGACCGCTGCACTGAAATATTCTAATGCGTTAGAGTTAGTGCTCGTATGGACCTCGTATGACGTTTGTGTTACAATTGTGTCAATAAACAAGCAAGAATATTTTAGTTTTCAAGTTCAATTTTCCAAGCGGTAATAAATTTACAGCATAGCCTTTTGTTCGAAAATTAAGTTTCTGCCAAGTAAATACAATGCAACGTATTAATTTAAAGGATGTAAATAAATATAAACATAAGAAATTCAATAAAACGTAGTACACCAGATTTTGACAACCCGAAAATAGTACTGGCACGGAGCCAGCTGATATTTGTGTTTAGCTCGAGATGCAACCTTAACCTCAAAAACGTTTCAAAACTGTCGGGTTGCACAGGTTGGCTGTTATCTTGGTTTTGCTGGTGCGTGTGTAGGTTATCGTCTGCCCTACAGGAAGTGACTGCCTGCAAACGTCATAATATTTGGAAGCAAATCGGTTTAGTGTAGCCATGTAGGTAAGTGTTGTTTTAAACAAGATAAATTTATATTTAGAAACATTAAACTATTTCTAAGCTCTAAAGAGTAAACATAAATTTAAAAGTAATTATATGTTGTAAATCAATGGTCTGTGGTGAATTTATAATTTAAAAATAATAAGAAAACCTCTAGCCACATAATTTGTTTCATTATGTAATGATCAACTCTACTAGAATGCATATCTCTAGATGTATTAACCTTAATGATGTCATTGGTAATGAAAGTAAAAGCTTATTTACTTTCTTGTAATGTGTTCTCTTTGTTTTTTTTAATCGAGTTTATTTTTCGATCAAATATGGACCTTTAATTAAATTTTGTTTTTTTGCTGTTTCCTCTCTCCAAATATCTTTTAACTTTTTTCTTGTAATAATATTTCAATAGATTCAAAGAAGAAAATGTTTTACTAAACAAGAGGCTTATTATACTCTATTGCGTTTTTAAGTAATTTTGTTTTTAGTTAGCTTATTTTCAACTTGTTTATATCAAACATTGTTTAGGTTTATTAGAGAATTAAATATCAAATTATTATACATAAAACCCAGACTTGGAATTATTTATCGTCCGAAGTATAATTGTACATACTTGACATGATTTAATTGACTCAGACAAAAACAATTTCATCTAGTTTGTATCATTATTTGTGCTGTTTAAACTCTCGAATAAATAAAAAACTTAGATACATTACATCAAGCTTTTACTGTCATTTATTGTGTATTCCTCGAATATAATTATAGTTTATAACAAGTAGTTAATATGATACTTGCAGAAACCGTGTTGTTAACAATTACAATATTTTCCAGATCGGCGCCATGTTTGGAAATCCGCAAAGGTACAATGTTGCACTGCAACGTTTCGAGTCAAGGCATGCGAATGCAGGTAAGACACACTTTGCAAGTAATAGAATTACGTGAAAAAATTAAGTAAATAATATTGTATCAACTAATAAGAATTTTAAAATAAATATTTTTATTTATTTTCTTAGTCATCTATATTCCTGAAGTAAACATGAATCATGTGGTCGAGAAAATCCTACAAAAGTCAAGCTTCCTGGGACTTAAAGTTATACATTATATAAGTTTAACCTTATAAAAAAATGTTTAAAGTACAGTCAGTGCAAAGTAAATTTAAAAGAACGGCTTTCCAAAGATAAGAACCTGCAATAACGACATCTGATTTCAATTATTGTTTCAGTATTATACTGTTTGTCATTGTACTATATTTGGACATTATTGTACATAATCGGAATATTTGTTTGAGGAACAGATATGAGTCCCTGGATATTCAATGTATTAAGGAGACATAAAGACGCTTAAAAAACAGAATGTCTTCAAGTTCTAAGAAAAAGGTAGAAGAAAAACTTGCCAATATAGAAATAAATGCAGTTACTTTTCAAAATGATCTAATCTATTTATTAAGGGTCTATGGCGGGTAATACTAAAGTGGCCGAAAATTTCTACCGAGAGGGCTTTGTATCTAGCGGGTGGGTTATAGCTGGGGTAAGAGTTTGGACAAAAGAGGTAGCTAATGTAAACATAAAGGTAGAGTTTGTAAATAAATGTCATTCATTCCACTCAAAAACTAAAAATTGCATAGAAGTCGACAAATTAAATTTTTAAGAACTAAGTGAAAACTATAAACTTACTTGCCGACGCGTTTCAATACGTCGTTTCATTGACGAGGCCCAACGCCTACTGGCGGCGATCGCTCAAGGTTATAAGCGATTGATTTGTAGGTGTGGAGAGGTGCGCGATGGGCGGGTTGTGTTCTATGTAATGGAAAAGGTGTTAGATTCGATTTGTTGACCTTAATATAAAAACATTCCAAACCTAAAGAGGACTTAATTAATATTAAATTTAAATTCATGAACAAGTAGTATTTATTTAGGAAATATAGTTGAACTTGCAAGAAATAACAGTTTTAAAACCCAGCTAAATATTTATTTCTACAAACTAGAATTCTATAAATAAATATTGAGTCTACGATACGTTTATAAACATTAGTTAAAATCTTCGTCCCTTGTTACAGCGAGCTTCTCATAGATCCCATGGTTACTTGGTTAGTCCACTCAGGCAGTCTTCTGAAGTTTTATTTCCCAAATATGCGCCCATTGTTAAATAAAGTTTCTTAAATTGAAGAATTTTACTGCATGTTTATTATCAGCTATCAGTTTGCTGTTAACTCACTTCATGTTTAAACTATTTTGAAAGTATTTTTATTGAATAAAAATATGATTGATTTATGAATCGAGAATACTTAATGTATTCAAAATTCGGCAACGTTTCGACAATTATATTGTCCTTATTCAGGCCTGATCTACTACTCCTAACTGTCTACTAGAACTAAATTGGTTTTAGTTGGACAAACGTTCTAATATTGAACTGGTTAAAAATGTAGAAGGGAAGTTGTCTTCTGGATCTAATATCTTTGACAATATAGTCTATCCATTTTGGGAAGGCGGGTAAAAGATTAAGTCACCGCCCGAGCTCCCAACAATAGCTTGGGTCAGGCGCTCGGCGGCCGGCCGCCCGCGCTAATGAGGCGTAAAAAGCACTCCACTCCAAAATATTATCACATAAAAGTAAGCGTATTTTTTAATTTTTTATTACAGTTTTGATGTCTACGTGTGATTTCATGAAAAACTAGTCCAAACACGACGGAGTTATGTCAATTAGTAAAATTGTACTCACTACAATTTTTTGTAACCACTAATTTTACTAATTGACATAACTCCGTCGTGTTTGGACTAGTTTTTCATGAAATCACACGTAGACATCAAAACTGTAATAAAAAATTAAAAAATACGCTTACTTTTATGTGATAATATTTTGGAGTGGAGTGCTTTTTACGCCTCATTAGCGCGGGCGGCCGGCCGCCGAGCGCCTGACCCAAGCTATTGTTGGGAGCTCGGGCGGTGACTTAATCTTTTACCCGCCTTCCCAAAATGGATAGACTATAGTACAAAGGAAGAGATCAGGCCGGAATGAAGACAACCGTATAGTTGTCGAAACTTAGCCGAATTTTGAATACATTAAGTATTCTTGACTAATCAACCGTATTTTAATTCAACAACAAAATTTTGTGATTGTGCACATCATTATCTTGAAGTTATTTTAATTTCCTTATTTCGGTTTGAAATTTGTAAAAAATATTTTCCAAAACTTAAAACTAATTTTTTTAACCAATGAAAAATTAAAAAGGTAGAAAAATCCTCTCTAGCTGCGTCACCGCTGTGTAAGGAAATCAAAGAACTGATTTATTTTTCATGGCTTTAAATACCTGTAAGTGGTTACGATGTTTTTGTATTTACATTTCAGGTTGTCTGCTGGCTTTACTATTCCTGGTACCGTTCCTGGCACGAACGCTCCACATGGCAGTGGTCGTCACTGGTACCCTGATCTACGTCTTGCTGGTGGTACCGATAGCCACAGGATACATTGACGCCTCTACGGTCACGTCCTTCGTCAAGAGGTCGGTCAATATTCGACGCCGTCTCAACTTGTAGCTTTAACAATGGTACAATGCTTATTTTGAGTTTTACCTCGTAAACTACCAAACAGGTTGCTATAAAACTTTATGTGTAGGTAAATAGAACTCACTAACCACGATACGAAAATCTTTATTTTACTCAAATTACTTTATGTACATTTCGATTAGATACGTCTGAAGATCATTACCAATGTAATCGATATGTACATACAGTAGTTTTAGTTACATAAAGATTTTTGTATTAAGGTTAGTTGGTTTTATTTATTTAGTTAAAATTAGTCCACAGTGCTGAACAAATTTATTAATTTATGTGTATGGTTGGTTTTATGGGGATGTTTACCTCCAAAGTTCTAATTGAGCACTCAGCGGTGGAAATAAATAGTAACAACAAACTCAATTCCAGAATTACAGGAAATTCTTATTTAAGCAATAATAAGTCTACAAAACCAAAATAGTTAATTATTTACTTCATACACGTAATCGGTACTGGAAAAATTAATTATTTCTGGCAATGTAGAAATGTTGAACAACACAGAGAAAAAATAAAACTTGGTAGCGTTACCACAAAATTTTAAAATTTTGAAAAAATACCTTTACCTTAAAATCACACACAACTTTTAACAAAGATTTTCTTTTTACAACATATCTATGTTGTACTGCATTATAATACAGGTAGAAACTATCTTTTAAAATATATTTGGCTACTAAAAAATAATTTTCGAATGCTCTATATAATGCGCTATGTATGTATGTATAATGGGCTATTATATATATAAATAAATAAATAAATATATATATATATATATATATATATATATATATATATATATATATATAATAAATAATTAATATTAATATATATATATTTATATAATCATAATAATAACAATTTTGTAAAAATATTTTATTAGATAATTATTTTCCTGAAGATGCTGATACTATTTTATCGGCGAAAAGCTTTGAATAAATATATTTATTAAAAGTATTCTTGTTTTTGAAATATTTTAAATTTATTAACTATATTACAAGAAAACATATCACCATATTTAATATATATATATATATATATATATATATATATATATATATATATATATATATATTACTGCGTATTCTTTGAAAGTCGACTTTCGAGTGCTGTAGTCCTCTCATTTCTACCCTTGGAGAGGCTGGGCCTCCCTCACGAAGTACGAGGCTAATGCTCTATTTGTGTTTTCGCTGCACTGGTCAATACACTGGTTGTCTACATTAGGTTGAATGATTTGCAATTTTAAAATTTTATTTTTACATCTCTGTTTATTATATTATTTTTGTGTTTATAATTTTTGCACTGTTTCCCAATTGTTATTTTTAGACCGTTTTTTCTTTTATTTTTCAAGATGAATGTTTTTTCCGTCAACCTACTCTTATATTCGCTAATACTTATTTAAAATATATTTAGCACAATTTTACTTCCGGTTTCGGAGGTGTAAGCAGTTTGATTTTAAAACCTAAAAATAGAATGAATCCTTTTTCTTTCGAAAGTAGGGTCGTCGTAAAATGCTTGCTATTTAGACTTTAAATAAGTATAAATGAGTTTCATGATTAGTTTCACTAGTAGCGATAAAAATACCCTACGGAATTATAACAGAATTACCAAAACAAATACTCAATAGTACATAGTTTCGACAGGGACAACATGTCACAATCTAGCACACGTGATACCGTCACAGCGTTTACAGGAATATTGTTATATCCGTAACCTTGAAATCTTACCTTATTCTTTGTTTCATGTATTTGAAATTAAAATTGAATTAAGTAAAATTGTACCAATATTGTAATTTAACACGTAAATAACATCAAACAAGCGATAAAAAGTAATTATGTTTAATTTGCACGTAGGTTGATAGTTCGAAGTGTAATGACCGAGGAAAGCCTGGTCCGAAGTTGCGGGCGACATCTGGCGGCATTTGTTCAGTGCTTGCACCAAATATACCTCCATCTGGATAACGTACACACTACTACCAACCAGGTAAATATTATGCTAAATATAAGGATGTAGAAAATTCATACTGTATTTTCATTTAAGACGGAAAGTTTTTAATTATCAACTAACCCGCTCGCAAAAGTTAAAATGGTTAAATTTCATTTAAGATGATCGAGCTAAAATATTTTTTATAAACTGCTGTATTTTTCGACTCCTTTTTTTAACAAAAAAAAAGCTTTATAAGAAGGTCATTTACTAAGTACAATGATAATATCTATTCATTCTCGAAAATGTTCCTTGTAAGAATAATTTATAAGAAATGAGGATCTTTAAAAAAACAATATATGAAGAACAAAGTTGGAATTTTTTCAAACAATACAGAAGGAACATGCATTCGACACATGTTTGGCAGAAACAAAGTTTCATAAAACATGCTTCTTTAAAGTAAAACAATTAAATAGTATTTCAGTGACATTACTTTGTTGAGACTAATAATGTCCGCGTGTTTCAGATCCTCTTCAACCTCACAGCGGAGAAGGTGATGTGTCCGGAAGAGAGGTTTTCGTGTATGTACGTCCTCCTGTTCTATTCAGTACTTGCCTACTTGCAGAAGTCTCTTCAGGTACGCACCATTGAGGAAGGGAAATAATTTAACACTTTTAAGAACTATTCTAGGGGGGAGGTGTAAATTAAAAATTTTTAATTTAGTTTTAGCTTTCTGCATTGAATTATGATTCTAAACATGTGGTAGAAGTTATCAGTTTATCTCATTTCCCTATTGGGATTTCTTCTTCCTACCAGGGTCTCTTCTCCCTACCAGGGTCTTTTCTCCCTATCGGGATCTCTTCTCCCTATCGATATCTCTTCTCCCTCTTGGGATCTCTTCTCCCTATAAATATCTCTTCTCCCTATCGATAACTCTTCTCCCTCTTGGGATCTCTTCTCCCTATCAATATCTCTTCTCCCTATTGATATCTCTTCCTCCTATTGGGATCTTTCTCCCTATCAATATATCTTCTCTCTATCAATATCTCTTCTCACTACTGGGATCTCTTTTCCCTATCAATATCCCTTCTCCCTATTGATATCTCTTCTCCCTATTGGGATCTTTCTCCCTATTGGGATCTTTCTCCCTATCTAGATCTCTTCTCCCTATCGATATCTCTTCCTCCTTTTGAAATCTTTCTCCCTATCAATATCTCTTCGTCCTTTCGATATCTCTTCTCCCTATCGGGATTTCTTCTCCCTATCGATATGTCTTCTTCCTATCGGAATTTCTTCTCCCTATCGATATATCTTCTCCCTATTGGGATCTCTTCTCCCTATCAATAGCTCTTCTCCCTATTGATATCTCTTCCTCCTATTGGGATCTTTCTCCCTATCAATATCTCTTCGTCCTATCGATATCTCTTCTCCCTATCGGGATTTCTTCTCCCTATCGATATGTCTTCTTCCTATCGGAATTTCTTCCCCCTATCGATATATCTTCTCCCTATTGGGATCTCTTCTCCCTATTGGGATCTCTTCTCCCTATCAATAGCTCTTCTCTTTATCGGGATCTCTTCTCCCTATCAATATCTCTTCTCCCTATCGATATCTCTTCATCCTATTGGGATCTTTCTTCCTATCTGAATATTTTCTTCCTATCGAGATCGTAGCTAAGATTTCATGCAACAAGATTTCGTTCTAATGAACAAGAGGGACAGGGATTGTATTTCTGAAGAGGGATGACAAATTTGTGAATGAAAAAAAGGTAGGAGTAAGAAAGATCAACGTGATCTTGTGACATGGAAAATGGGAGGGAGCCCTTACCTGGAGTAGTAGCTTTAACCTCTACTCCTTAAGTACACGTTGCTATTACATTATGATTACCACTTACCCGATGACTCCAACCCCTCTGGCCTCAGCCACGTAAGCGAATGTGGCTTACGTTAATTTTGATACTTCACGAAATGTATTCCCCACTGTACAAAACCTTTTCTTTTTCAGAAACGCCACTGGACGCAGATCCTTCAGGAACCTTCGGCTGCTGATTTCGTACGCATTACGTCATCTCTAATAGTCGTCAAACTGGGCAAGGCCGTGGTCATGAGTTTGGTGTTGCTCACTGTTACGATACAGTTCGAAGAGATAGAGCCTCCTGTGGGTTACATCGCGCTCACTGCCCTGTACTTCCTGTTGACGCAGTATCCAGGTAGAATCGTATGTAATAGTTGTTTTAAAACTAATCCCCCATTGGTCAGAATTTCTTTATCTCTAAAAGATTTTAAGAAACAAAAAATAATTAAGTCGTAATTTTATAAATATTTTTTTGCAAGATTTTTTAGTTTCTAATTTTTATTATCAATAAAATCAGTACAGAACTATTGCACAAATTTGTAGGTTAAACTTCGTATGTCGCAAAATTTGTGTATAAGCATCGTTCTCTACCAATTAAAATGTTTCAATATTTACGTAAGAAAATATATTTGAACACATTCTTTTATCTTCCCAAACATTAAAATGTTTTCCCTTGTTGATGAGTTTCGGAATGATTCCATTTTCAAAACCTAAATAGTACTTTTAAGTTTAAGGTAGTACTTTTAACTTTAAGGTAGTACTTTTAAGTTTAAGGTAGTACTTTTAAGTTTAAGGGAGTACTTTTAAGTTTAAGATAGTACTTTTAAGTTTAAGGTAGTACTTTTAAGTTTAAGGTAGTACTTTTAAGTTTAAGGGAGTACTTTTAAGTTTAAGGTAGTACTTTTAAGTTTAAGGTAGTACTTTTAACTTTAAGGTAGTACTTTTAAGTTTAAGGTAGTACTTTTAATTTTAAGGTAGTACTTTTAAGTTTAAGGTAGTACTTTTAAGTTTAAGGTAGTACTTTTAAGTTTAAGGTAGTACTTTTAAATTTAAGGTAGTACTTTTAAGTTTAAGGTAGTATCTTTAAGTTTAAGGTAGTACTTTTAAGTTTAAGGTAGTACTTTTAAGTTTAAGGTAGTACTTTTAAGTTTAAGGGAGTACTTTTAAGTTTAAGGTAGTACTTTTAAGTTTAAGGTAATACTTTCAAGTTTAAGGGAGTACTTTTAAGTTTAAGGTAGTACTTTTAAGTTTAAGGTAGTACTTTTAAGTTTAAGGTAGTACTTTTAGGTTTAAGGTAGAACTTTTAAGTTTAAGGTAGTACTTTTAAGTTTAAGGGAGTACTTTTAAGTTTAAGGTAGTACTTTTAAGTTTAAGGTAGTACTTTTAAGTTTAAGGTAGTACTTTTAAGTTTAAGGTAGTACTTTTAAGTTTAAGGTAGTACTTTTAAGTTTAAGGTAGTACTTTTAAGTTTAAGGTAGTACTTTTTAAGTTTTGAAAATGAAGTCATTCCGAAACCCGTCAAAAAAGGAAAATGCTGTAATGTTAGGAAGAGGAGAAAAATGTGCTGGAATATACAAAAAATATTCCTAACTGAAGTGAAGAAATACAAAAGAGTATTTTAATATTGGAATTATAAATTATTATATTTCACTAGATTTGTTGTAATTCACGAATTTTTCCATTTTTATAATATAGAAGACTCTTGATTACCCGATCTACCTTGTAATCCGACGACGTCCGAAAGTTCAAGAGAAAGTGCAAGTTTTTTGTTATAAGGTTTAATTGGTTTATCGTTGACTGTACCGCAACGCTATAGTTAGCCTACATCGTCATCCCCTTTTCAGAATATTCTCTTTATATACCCATATTTAAATGTTTCCATATTATCCAACATATATCCGATGCTAAATCCACCCGCTCGGATGTTTGAGACTCTGCTGAGCTGTGAATTTAACTAAATATTTCTTATATATGTCGCTGTATGAAATTTATGTTTACAACTTTAAATACATCATAGTAAAAAAAATATTACTCTAAGGTAAATATTGCTAATTTATATCCACAATATTGGAGGATTTTTTTCAGTTCCTTCTATCAGCTCACACTCTCCTTATATATATCTTCTACAAATTTTCGATTGTTAATAAAATACATTTTTATTCATCCAATAAAGTTAAAATACATTTTTTTAACCTATATTGGATGACAATTGAGGTCAATACGATTTTTTACACAATTTTATTCATTAATTAAATTAAAACGGTTGATGTCTCGGACAGTTTTGAACCGAATTAATACACGTTTGAAATCCAGCACTTTAGCACTGAGCCAACTTTCCCATGGCTAGAGATCTGGATTTTTAAAATGTATATAAAATTATAAGAGAAAAATTCTTTGCAATAATGAAACATTACAAGTGGTGGATAACATGAGAAATTATATAGCACCATCAGCGTAATAAATTAGAAACAAAAAAAGTGAATAAATAGTAACAAACAAAAATAATAGTTAATACTGTAGAGACAGAATAATGGGAAATTGCAAGGGAATTCGCTTTCTATTTTGCCACTTAATATTGTGGTTCTGACATATAAATATACATATTTATAGTTATTGTAACTATTTAATTAAAAGTAACTAAAATAACATTTTTCCTAGTCGAGCTAATTAGGAATTGATTTTTTTTTAAATTTATGTTTCTAAACACAAGCATGTTTATAAAAATAGTTTTATACAATTTTTAAATACTGTTAGTTTATCATGAACTTATAAGATTTTACCTCATAGTTCAATTTCATCAGTAAGTGATCATATATAATGGCCAAAAAACTCGCTAATATATTCCCTGCTGTTACAGACAGAATGTTATATGTATAATATGGTTATCTACTAAGGTAGTTTTACATTACAAGTTATTACGAATTACCAAAATATGAGTGTCAAAGGGTGACAGGGTAAAGGTAGCTAATAGGTAAAATATTCCACCGAATGTTATGGGCACTTAGATTAAGTACAAGTACAAATGATCTTAGAGTATAAACTTGTGGTATTTAAAGAATGTATTCTTGAATTAATGGCAAATGTGATACCTTCTCCAAATACCATCATCCACTCATGGCTTCCCTAAATACCACCCACATTTATATACAAAGGTAACAATGATTTTGTTTTTGTAATAAAGGAGTGGCAGGAGAAGAAACTAAAGTTGTAAGTTACTTGAGAACTCTGGATCTGTACGAACTGGAAGGCCTGGAAGAGTGGTGGGTGCCTGCATTGTCAAGGCTACTGACGATAATTTCTTCCGCTGCGGTGGGACTAGTGGCTGTGTTTAACTCCAACTATTTGCTGGCAGCCTTACTGAGGTAAAAAAAAGGTCATTTAGTTTACTATAGAATTTGTAATTGCTCATAAAATAATACTTCTTCGATTCTGATCTTTTTTAATCCTAACTAGAGAAGCTTAAAAGGTTTTAAATTAAATAGACAAAACTTCTTAACAGCAAATAAAACTTTTTATTCAATTGTTTATAGGATACATTTCGATGGAAAGCAAATCATCTTCAGATTAAATGATTACAAGAAAAACTAACAACTTATTATCGCCGAAGAATTATAATTTCTTCTAAAGATGGTTGCTTTGCAATCAAAATGTACATAAACAATTAAATTAAAAGTGTTTGTAGTTAGGAGGTTTTAATTATTTCAAATAAAAAATTACACTACAGTTGCTTCAAGTTTTTAAAAGGTTTTAAGTCAACTAATATTTTACATCTCATATAAAAAGAACTATATAACTATACTCGAAACGTGTTATGTTCAATATAGAATTACATTTTTTTGGAGAAAAACCAATGAGGTTTGCGTCTCCTTATCAAAATGTTGTAAGCTAAATTAAAAACACTATTACTAATCTAGAATACTACCACATATCTGTAAACATAGTAGTAAACACTCAATCTAAACACCTAACCTAAACACAAGTATTAATATTAAACAGTTAAATTTAAACTAATTTAAATTAACCTAAAGTAAAAGTCAATACTAATTATATGTTACATATTTATCACATTTTAAAGTTCTGAGCTTCACTGGAGAGCAAAGGTAACAGTAAATAATAAGTAACAACTGCTCAGACACAATAAATGATTCATTAAATGGCGATGAATAAATTATACTCACTAATGGTGATGAAAACTTTGCCATTGAGTCGCAGTGTTCATTACTTAATCATTTCATTGGTAATGACAACAAGGTTATCTAAATATAGACTACATAAAACATTTTAATTGATTTAATGTAATTTTTGTGTTTTTCTTTTGCCAATTATGGTACGAAAATTTAGAATTTTGGAATTATAGAACACATACAAAACACACATACACACACACACACACACACACCACACACGCGCGCACACACACACACCACACACGCGCGCGCGCACACACACACACACACACTCACAAACACACACACACACACTCCCACAAGCAAACACACACACACACACACACACACAAACACACTCACACACACACACACACACACACACACACACACACACACACACATATACACACGTACACTCTCACACACACACAAACACACACACACACACACACACACACACACACACACACACACACATTGATATTAAATCTGAGCAAATGACTAAACATATTTAGCAAGTTAGAATTTGAAAAACCCACCTATAGATTTTACCGATTCTTTTTTAATTAACAGATTATTTCAACCAACCTTTTAACTTTTGAATCGTTTTCAGTTACACAAACCTATACGTAGCGTCGTCACGTTTCCTGGAAGATTGTTGGGAGCCGCTAAAGCTTCACAGATTGGACCCCGCGTTATTCCCAGTTCCCTCTTCACGACAGCTGTGTAGCAGGGACGACCAGGTCTGTCCGGTGTGTCTGGACTTTATGCGACGACTGACTGCCAGAGTCACCCCCTGCAAGCATATATTCCACGCTTACTGTCTGAGGAGGTGTGTGCAGCAGTTTGGCCAGTGTCCACTTTGTAAACAGAAGTTGTGATACTGCATCAAGCTAGTTTCATCTTCCTTAATAATATGCCAAAGGAAGGTAATGCCCAAGACACCGATGTGAGGAACTAAGGCGGATACTGTGTTACGTTGTGTTTGGACATAGAAGGCACTTTGGAAAGTTAACCAGTGCGCGCGTGTGTTTGAGTATGCGATTACGTATTCAGTTAGTTAAGTATCATTTAATTATAAAAATATAACTTTAGTTCTGACGGATATGTGGGAATTTGCTTGGATATTTCAACAATAAGGAAGCAGATACATGCAGAATAAGAGATGTTTATTAAACAAGTTAAGTTCCATGAATTTAAAGTTTCCAGGACACAATGGACTTAATAAAGATGCCCACAGCTGCCGTGGCTACGCCGGTTAGGTGGAGGCTACATCCTTCCAAATATTCACCTTTTCTGAAAAATTAATTAAACGTTTCTTGTAACAAAACTTTATTTTTTACTTTAATCCTAATTCTTAATAAAATGTATAAAGATCTAAATGATTGGGCTAAACTAATAATAGTGAAGAACTATTAAACTAGCCAAAATTTAGTAACCTAAGTTTGTTAATATAATAAGTACACTATTATGATTCTAGTATACGACTTATAAACAAAATTAAGTTTGTTTAAGTGATACTGAAATTTTAATACGATAAAAACCTATTCCGCCATTAAACTTACTTTCCAAAATCCACTTCCCCGAAGCATCCGGGAGCTTTTTGTAGAGACAGAATTGTCCTCAGGTTGAATGGCGTTAGGAAGTCCTTGATTCCTTCCAGGCCACATACGACCACTGGAATGCGTATATATTGTGAATAATTTTTTTTTAAATTTAGCCTAAGAACTAAATAATTTAAAGGGTTCCTGAAAAATATTGTATTGTTATTAAAATACAAACGTGAACATTAAGATAATTCTGTAGTCTGTGACGAATTTTATTTTAGAGTTTAGTAATTATTTGTTTTTTTTTAAATAAAATTTGTCATGACCATTTATTTGGATATAAAATTATGTTTTTTACAAATTTATAGTTAAATACAGAAAAATAATCTACAATAATTAACTTCCTGACTTTATAATTATATTTTTTAATAAATCCTCTAAACGTTTTTTACATAAATTAACAACGGTAATAATCAACGGTATTAAAAGCGAGTAGTATCTCATATATTATAATTATTTTATAAAACTGTTCATAAAGAAGTGACTACATACAGTGACGTTACAGAGGTCACAAGTACCCTCCCCAAACAATTAGTCTTAGCAAAAAATATTAACCTATAAAACATTGGTAGGTTTTTAGCAAAACAGCTTCCCGACAATCAAACAATTGTGTAATATCAAGTGCCAAAATAGCATACCTATATATCATACATTATTTCTAAAAATAAAAATTTTCTAAATTTTCCCAGGAGAATCCATTCCTACAACCCAAACCATCGACTTCCCTACGCCCCTGACTACTCATTACATCTCCTTGCAAGAAGAAAGACAAGGAATATTAGGTTAGTTTATTACGTCACCGCGAGGACAAGGTCACCTACCTTAAGTAGACTGAAGGAATGACGTGTCTAATCGCTACGTCGTAACGTACATTCCGCTAATTTGGTTAGTATCAACACAACGTAACCCTAATAATGGTAACGCCCAGAGAACTAAAGTAATGGCTGATCAACGTAAAAAAAACCTAAATAAAAACAACGTACACTCAAGATCAAATCAAAGTGCTACAATCAAATGTTTTTGTATGTTAATTATAATATTATGAGTTAAGATGTGTCATTCACACACTCTCAACAAATTACACTATTAAACAATTCTCAAACCTTGTTCCGCATAAAGGTCTTGATAATATGATGGTAAACCGAGAGACAACATTTTGCTATTTTCCAAGGAAACTCGTTCACATTTTTGTTTGATTTTCTTTGAGTAATTCATATTTTTCTGATTGCAACCCATCTAGAAAAGAAATAGAGTTCAATTTTAATAAATTACCTAGGGATGGATACAAAAGACAAGGGAAAAATCAAAAGAATTAAATAAACACCTTTCTTCTTCCTCTCTCTCTCTCTCTCTCTCTCTCTCTCTCTCTCTCTCTATCTATCTATCTATCTCACTCTCTCTCTCTCTCTCTCTCTCTCTCTCTCTCTCTATATATATATATATATATATATATATATATATATATATATATATTAAAAACAACTAAGGTTATTCAAATACAAGAATATTTATTAATTTATATTCAAAGCTTTTCGTTGGAAAACAGTACCAACATCATCAGGAATGAATAATACAATAATGCAAGATATAAATCCTTGATATATAAATCTTTGGATTTATATCTTGCATAATTATATGATTCATTCCTGATGATGTTAGTACTGTTTACCAACGAAAAGCTTTGAATATAAATTAATAATCTTGTATTTGAATAACCTTAGTTGTTTTTAATTATTATACAAAAAACCGTATTATATATATATACATATATATATATATATATATATATATATATATATATATATATATTTACTTCAAAAACATGTTGTTCAAGCCTTAAGCCTTATTCTCAACTCGCATTGTCAGCATTGTCAAGTTATCAAAAACAAGCATTCACGCCTAACTACAGAAGCAGAATAAACGTTCTTCAGCAACTTATTTGTTTATAAAAGATTGTTTCTCATCTAAGATTGTGTATATGTGTTTAATATGAAATGAGCTTTAAGAAAATAATTGCTGGGTAGACTTCAATTACTTTTTATGAGTAACACTTTGAAAGTGAAAAAAAACACGTTTATAATAAATTTAGCTTGCTAGCAACTTTTTATGTCACTTTGATACAATTTCTTTATAATTGTGATAAATCGTAAATTGTATGAAGTGAGTGGCTCAAAGAGTTTACAGTCATTGTTAAATTATAGAAAAATTAGTTAAAATTTTTACATTAAAAGTGTTGATGAATTTAATTAGTTTAAAATTAACTAGAATATACTAAAAAGCTAGTAAATTTTCATATGAGAAAAAATTCCATTTATGTTCTGGCAGTACTTACTCCTCTTGCGATCTGAAAGTAAATTATCTGGTGTGTCAACGCGTAACCAGAACTATTCTCCGTGGTTTCCACGTCCATACAATCTTTCGGCGTTGTACAGTTGGCAACAACATGCGCGATGCAGTGGTTGGATTCTTGTGGGGTTGGATGGCCATGTATCAATGCTTTCAAATCGCCAGATTCTGTAGCATTAGGGATTTCCAAGTTGGCGGTTGTGGCATGCCTGTCTAGGTAGTGAATAGGAAAGTCTACCGACCACAGCTCAGCGCTGGCTGACCGCGCAACTGTAACAGTAAGGTTAAGAAACTTTTACTGGAGGCAGTGGTGGATGGAAAGGTGTTTTTTCTGTGAAGTGTGCAAGCTTCTGTAAAGAACAAATCAGGCCAGGGGTAATTTGAAACATATTTTTTTGTATTTCGAGTTTATTGTTCAATTTACACTATTGCTTATGCATCTCCCCTTATACCAAGGGTTAGGTAAGCCTTATATACTTTTAGCGAACATATTTCAAAGGTTAAATTTTCAAACGTCTATAGTTTCAAGCAGAATTATGTTCACCATAGACTTTAACAATCAAAAATAACACTTATTAATTTTAAATTTCTATTTGGTAATCAAATGTGTTAAAGTACATAAGAATTATTAGATTCAATAGAACTAAAGACTAATGATTCTAAAGTTAAAATAGTACTACAAATGTTTTTCGCTAATCAAGGAAGCTGCTGAAGCTCGCCGCTAAACAAGATCAAGGAGGCTCGTATCACTTTTCCCTTGGAATGGCTGTTATCGTGACAGGGTTGCCAGTTTTTACATCTCACAATTCATTGCGTTACACTGTATTACCGATACAGCTACCTTGATCTGACACATGTAAACGACGCTACAGCTCATATATTGATACAGTGTAACACATTTTAGATGGTGTTACATATTAAAAAAGGAAATTTCTGAAAACGAACGAGAATGTGTTAAAAAATGTAACAATAATAGAACTAGATCAAAAAATTGTGATTTGTTAAAAATAAATCAAATCTCTGGTTGGTAGTGGCATCTGTAGGAAGAGTTTGAAACTAAGATTAAGGTAATATGCGCACATCGATGCGCGGTAACTAGGACGCATGCTTGCGACCGATAATTTAACTCTCTGGTAACCAAGATGTAAGGCAAGAAACATGTCTTGTAGTGCGAGGAGTGAAGACATGTTTTGTTTTAAACTTTTAATGTAATAAACATTTTTTTAAATTTCTTGTAATCAGAATATAGAGGACAGCACACATTGCCAATAACGAAGATGGAACGCTGAGTTACTGAAGCCTTTTTCAAAATCATGACCGAGGTAATATTGTGAGGTTTTTCCAATAGAAGGATGCGAGGCTACACGATGTTAAAACAGCTAAGTGAAGTAATTCAAACTTTGGTGAACTATCACAAAATTTAAATGCTTAAACAGTTTAGTACAAAATTAATAAACTTCAAATTTTTCAATACGTACATAAATGTAATTTATGCATTATTTGGTGCATTTGTTTTCAGTTTAAATTGTAAGAATTAATTATGAATAGAGCAAGCAAGCAAACTCGAAAACAGAGTCATTTCAGCCATTGATTTGTTATATATGTAAATTCCTCATAAGCAAATTGTTTAATGTTCACAAATCAATAACTAACGCAATGTTTCAGAAATATGCATTTTGGTTTGTAACTTTATAATTTTTTTTTGCTAAATAAAATATGTTTGATTTGTTTTAATTGAAGATTTAAGAGAGCAATTATTTATCGAGCACACAAACACGTTCATCTTAATTCAATAAGCCTTTAAATAAGAATTTAATAAGACTCTGTTAGTTTAAATGGTTTAACTTTGTATTTTAAAACTTTCAAGGCTTATTTCACAAGTAACCTAGCTTCAAGATATGAAGCCGTTACAGATAGACAGTAATCTGCCTGACCTGTGGCGTAGAACTAGAACCCTGGTAAGGAAAATTAATTATGTTGGTAATAAGCAATTAATGACACATTTCAAATAAAAGTAATACTTACCCGAGGTAAAAAGGGCTAAAAACAATACAACAGTTCACGCTTCTCCACTTGTGACTTTTATAAAACGCTGGGATTAAACGTATGCCTTTATCCTTTATGTCATACTAGTGGTATCCTACCACACTTTGCTGTCGCATGATGTGGTTGCATGGACAATAAAAGGGGGAAAAGCACACGTTTCATAGAAGTTAATTTTGCAATACTTCAGATACTAGGGCATTCGTGCACAAATCTACATAACCTTTTCATATATAAAGATTAAGTGTTTCCCTCGATCACTCAATCACTGCGGAACGTTTTGAGTTTTTGAAGTGTACACCAACCAACATAACAATTTTTTTATAAAGACTATAGGGTTTTATTTATGATTCATCCTGACTACACGAGGAATTTAGTTGATGGAAGTGAACTAAAGCAAATTTCAGAATTTTGTGGTAAAGATACTATGGCTTCGTGGTCAGTCTTTTAAAGAGGTAGGAGTTAGTAGGGCTACGGAATTTCAGAGGAAACCTTTCAACATTCGATAGTTTTGATCTAACAAACATTATTTGTTATCAAGGAAAATTGTTCTGACGAAACTTGTTTTGATACAATCGTTGTTTTGTTTAAATATTTTTGACAAATGTGAGATATTTTGTGAATCAATTCATTCTTTTACTGAACCAATATTTCAATGTAAAAGTAATGTTTCATTATTTAAAAGATTATCATTCAGCTCGATGGGGTTGTGTTCTGGCAAAACATTAAGAGAGCTGCTGGTAGAAAGTGTTGTACATTAGTACACTAATAATACCTTTATAAACACACTAATCTTTGTACTATAGAAAACGTTTCTAGTAACATAGCCTACTTGCCTTGTCGATTAGGTAAACCTTCTAACAACCTTCCAGCAAGGATCTCCAACCTATCCACAATAACTCGTTTCTTGGAAAATCTTCGCAAATACCTCCTGGATACTATTAGCTGTCCTGAAATAATACACATTTTTATCAAACATGTGTTAATATTATTTGCAATAAATTATATGTGACATAATCGCATCAATTAAAATACATTCATTATTATTATCAAAAGACACGTGTTTTACATTATTTCAGATGAGCGTAAAGGACGAAGGTTTTCATGCATCTGTGAGAACACAAAGAAATGAAATCTAAGTGACGAATGTTATGAGAAAATATTTCACTTCAATTTTATTTTTTTGAAAGTATTTGTGAGTGAACTGTGATTAAAATTTAAAATAATTTTTTTAAACATTTCAGTAATGAATTTTTTAAATTTATAAACGGAATTTAAATTAAACTTATTTGGCAATGTAAGGAACAATGTACGAAGACGACCGTATCTAGAAATGTGGTCAAATTTAAACTTAGGAATAAACGTTTGGGAAATTATTACAATTTATTTTTATATACAATATCAAGAGCACAGTAGTACAATATGTTACAAAGAAAATATTGTAAAAAACCACAATATCACAAAAATAACAAAAAAATTACAAATAATACAGGCTACATAAGCTTAAACCCTTATGTACATTTCGATGACCATGTCACCATCAGCAGAGACTTTTATTACAAAATTACAGTCTAGCAAACAAGAAGTTACAAACTATTTACTTTACTCTATTCAACGCTCACTCTTGGCATTTCAGCCATTCGGTGCCGCGCAGTCCAGTAGAGGGAGGCGAGATGCTCTAAGTCGGAGCCATATGCTTCATCGCGGACGTCCTGCAGTCCTTGGCATTCGGGGGCTGTGCAGAGCGGGCAGTCTGCGGAGGAGAGTACTCCTATTCTAGTCAGATGGGCAGGGAGGTAATCGTGTCCTGTCAGAGTTCGAAAGGCGGCCACACCAACTGGACGTGACAGCAGAAGTTACAAACTAGAGTGGCCTACTTCTTTAGAGTCACTCTAGTTTGTAACTTCTTGTTTGCTAGATTGTAATTTTGTAAAAATAGTCTCTGTTGATGATGACATGGTCTTCGAAATGTTCATAAGGGTATAACATTAAGTAACTTTTATTATTTTTTATTATTTTTCTGCTATTGGGGTTCTTTCTAATATTTTCTTTGTAGCTTATTTCTATGTTCACACGTTATTCATCCGCTATCAAAGTTAATTGTTACCCTTTGAATGTCAGAGCATGTACATAGTCGACAGTATAAAAAGGCGTTGAGGATACAAAGATTGACCCAGTAGACGATTAACGTCCATGTTTTAATAGATTGTTTGGTTCACAGCCTTCTCGATCGTTTAAACTACTGTTGCTTACAGAATTTATATTTTTCCAACACTACGTCAAATATGATGAGCTGTAAATCGTTTGACAGGTTTTCAATAAAGACTTTCCAGACAAACTGTTGGTTCTTTACTGTTTACAGTACCTCTTTGCTGTAATTTTTACTGAATGTATTTTATACTGTTTATTATTATATGTGGTTGGATATTATTTGCTTTATGGCTATATGTATATTGCAAATAATATGTGAATCCATATAGACGTTTTGATTACTAAACTTTATTTTCTAAATAAACAACTGTATATTAAAAAAACAAATTTGTGGCAAAGGAAATATTTTTTTTACTACATATTATGTAAATATCTTATCCTAATTTAATAATATATATTCATCATCGACACTGGAAATGGAAATTACAATATGACGTTTATAACTTTCCACTAAAGAGTACATAAGAACATTTCTTCTTACATTCTTGTGATATTTTATGAAAAACAATGTATTATATATGAATTTTCTTCATGGCATTTTCATTGGTTGTAACACTCTTAAAAATAAGGTGATACATATAAATTCATTTATATATTTAATTTTTATTTAATAATTATATCTTCCCAATATAAAAGAAAATTTTTGTTTCATTGGTGCACATTGTGAAGCTAGCATAGATAGTAGCGCCCCTAGCGGGTAAAAATGTAAAATATCGTACGCGTAGTAACTTAGGCCAATTACCACATCACCCCATGTGACGTAAGCATGGTCTGATATCGCCTGATCTGATGGACCAATCAAAAAATTCAAAATAATAACCAAGGGTGGGAAATTCCGTTGGCATACCCTTGCAGAAGTCCTACTTCTCCAGAGGTTCTTGAACAGAACAGACGTGATGGCATTTTCGGACGTAACCTAGAAATTTGTGAGCTTCCAGTATTCAAAATTTAAGATGGTAAGGCCGGTACCAAATTTTATTAACGTAACTAAAGAAGAAGTCAGAAGCGATTATATACGTGTTTCAAATAAATAAAAGTTTATATAATTTTTGTGTAAGAGCGCTGATTCCAGGATTGATGTGCAGTGATTAGTGATTCCAAAAGCCATGAGTAATGTTTAATATGTGTTAAAGTGTTTTAAAAAAAAGTAATGTGCACAACCAGGTACGTTTTACGATAATAATAAAGAAAATGTATTTTAATGTTAACTAAGTTGAATTTTAATTGATAAACGGTTAACACATGAACGGTAGAAATTGTCCTTTGAATATTCTATTCTAAAAATTTAATTGAAAAACTTAAGTTACTATCCTCTCGATAAATATAATTTTAAAGGTTAATAAGTAATTAAAATGTATGGAATAACTAGCAGTAATTAAAAGATAATTACTCGACACATTGCTGTCTTTTGTTCTACTGTAATTTGTCACTGATTAATAAATTGTATGACTTTGTATTTTAAAAATTTAAATTCTTATTTCACAAGTAACCTAGAACGTTACAAACTTTATATTTTCATTTCCCAAGTAACCTAGTTCTAACTTCCGAAGATATCGGAAGATCGTTTACAGAAAGACATTATTATGCCTGGCTGAAACGGAGAGCTAGGAGCCTCTGGTAAGTAAGGTTAATTAATTTGTTAATTAGTAATTAACACACATTTTTAATAAAGCCCTGATAAATACTTACCCCAGGAAAAAGGCTCAACTGTTACATGGTGTAACTGAAAATGTAATAACTATTTAATAAAAAAAAAAAATGTTATTTCAAAGAAAAATACGGGTAAATTCTTTTTTTAGGAGTGAACAAATTTATTTTATGTTTAAGTATTCTTCCCATTAATTTTAACTAATGTAAAAGAGAACTTTGGAAATTCATGCAAAATTTTCTTAAGAACTGTTTTTACTCCAACACTTGAATATATGCCACCCAGAGGGAGGATGTGTACTATCTGCATCTACTAAGAAGGGTCTGACGTCCCTCGCTGAGGGTTTAACATTACACCACTGACAACAACTCATTTCCCCAATACACATAATTCTAAACGTTTCAGACACACACGCGCGCGCGCGCGCCACACACACACACACTTCAATAAACAACACAATTTTGTATATTTTATGCTAATATCTTCTCTTAGAAATTTTACCTGGTTAGAACCGTTGCTTACAGGGAGTGCTATGCTGATGTGAACTTGCTCAGCCGAAGACATTTGCGCGGTTGCGGTTGCAACATCCACTTCGGCCTTTGGCCAGTGAGTGTCCGCGGTGCACATGTCAGTGCCTATGAGTACCCGACTGATGCCCATACAGCTAAGGAGAAAATCATGAACCCCAGAATAGTTGGAAATGACGGCCGGTGGCTGGAATTGTTTGAAAGTGATCCATGGGTGTACCCGTTCTCATAATTTCGCCCGTAACGCTTGACACGATGGTTACCGTAATTAATTAACAAAAGTCAACCAGTTCAGGGGCAAGAGCGTCGACCTGATTCGCTGAACGTTAGCAGCAAATGGTTTTAAGAAAGACGTGATAG